>CM019148.1:154619599-154874624 GCA_009733165.1 Naja naja
TAAACAATAATGGTGACAGGGGACATCCCACCAATAGTGTTCACTGCTATTTTGCAGCTTCTGTTAGATTACTATTAACAATAATCCCCAGCTGTTTGCTTCTTATATTACTCAGCAGGTTGTAGAAAAAAATTCCCCAAATTCCATCTTTTCCATCACTTTAAACAAAAACTGCCAATTCAGTTGGTCAAATGCTTTCTGCATCCAAAAAAAAGGCCTGCAGGGACTTTGATTATTTCTTTCCAAATATTCCAGTAAATTAACCTGTCTTGCATTGTTTTGTTTGCCTTCCATTATATAATCCTGACTGATCATTGTGGATTATCTGTTGCATAACCATTAATCTGTTAGCTAATATCTTTTGCAAATATCTTATAATCTGTATTCAACAGAGATATTTGGCTATAGTTCTTGAGGTTGACTTGGTTCTTGATCTTCCTTTGGAATCAGTGTTATGAAGGCTGTCCTCCATGATGAGGCGTCTCTCCTCCTGTCTGAATTATTCTAAATACCTCCTTCAAAGGTTCTGCCATTTGAGCTGCAAAGTCTTATAATAGATAGCTGTCAAGCCATCTGTCCCTGGAGCCTTACCAACTTTTAATTGCTTAATTGCTGAGATAATTTCCTCAGATGTTACTAATTGGTTCAGTCCTTCCTCTTTGTTCCTGTGTCAGTAAAGCATTCATCCCCTGTAAATATCTATCTATATCAGACCCCTGAATTGTATCACTGGCATATAATTTGGAATAAAATTCTGAAAAGCCTTTTTAATAATATCTTGCTGATATACCTCTTTTCCTTTATATTCTATTTTCTCTATAGTAATTAATTTTTGTTTTTTCCTTAGCAGGTAGGCTAGCCATCTACCTGGTTTATTAGCATTATAAAGGTGTTGTGTTTGGCATACTGTAGATTGGTTGCCACCTGGTCTGCCATCAACATATTAAACTGCCCTTTAAGTAGCTTTATTGCTTCCTTCACCTTTCTATCATTTGGGTTGATATAAGTTCCTTTTCTTTTTCCCTATCTCCTCCTCTAACTCCTTTCTTTTTGTTCTTTTCTCTGCTCTATATTTATTATTTAAATATATTAAAACTCCTCTCATATAGGCTTTACGTCCACACTATTTCCATTGGGGAACCTTTATGCATATTCTTAACAAAAATTCCTTCATTTGTTTTTACATTCTTTTACATTTTCTTCATATCAGAACAAGTTTTCATTTAATCTCCAAGATCTCCTCCCCTTTCTCCTGGACCAACTCCATCCACACGGACTATGATCGATATGGTTCTTGGAAAGATCTTGATCTTCTTTACCCTGGAAATAAAATCATTGGTAATTAGTATAAAATCAATCCTAGAAAAGGATTTATGTCTATCGGAAAAAATAAAATCCTTTTCTTCAGTTCCGTTCTCCAAATATCTCTCAGCTCCAAATCATCTTTCATCTCAAAAAGGATTTGGGTAATCTAACACTTTGGGTACCTTGATTGGGTCCTTTTTATCCTTTTGTGGTTCCAAAACTCCATTCCAATCTCCCATTAGGATGTAAGATTTATAGTCCCATTGAGTAATTTTATTATGCAGAAATTTATAAAAATTTTCTTGTTGCTGATTTGGTGCATATACTCCAATTAGTAGCGTCTTTTCCCCTCTATTAAAAGTTCAATGATGATATATCTTCCTTGTATATCAGCTTCAATCAATTTAGCAATTAAGTCCTTCTTTAAATATATCACTACCCCATTTTTCTTCTCTGGGGCAGATGCAACAAAGTGTTCTCCCAATCTAGAATTTATCAAATATTTCTGATCTTTGGCTCTAATATGTGTCTCTTGTAAACAAATAACGTCATTTTTATATTGCTTCAGGTAATGAAATATTTTCCTTCTCTTTGTGGTGAGTTCAGACCATTGACATTCCAAGTTAGAAACTTAATTCCCATGTTTAGTAACATGAAGCTTTTGAAGCATCTCTTGGAAATCCAGTTCGGACTGCCTCTTTGGCCTTGCTCCTCCCACTGCTTCAGATACCCCAGTCTCTTGGACTTTGTGCTGTCGCTCTTGCAGCTCTTCCTGTTTACGTCTGGTTGTAGCTCTGGTCACTCTTTGTTCCCTCACTTCCGCTATTGTTACCGATGGCTGCTCGCTAGTTGCTGTATTTCTTTTTCTGCCGTGTGTCACTCCAATGGCTATTTGTTTCTGACTTGCTTCTTCCATTTCTTTTTTAACTTCCGGGGATGGTGGAAATCCTGCTTTCAGCACATTGATATAAAATCTCTCGCCTTCAAAACTGTTGTCAAACGGTGTCTTGTACCCAAATAGTTCACCACCAAACCAACCGGTATTTCCCACCTAAATGGGAGCTGGCATTTTTTTAACTCCTCTGCCAGAAAAGCAAACTCCTTCTGCCTCTCAAAATCTTGGGTGGAATTTCTTTCAGTATTAACACCTCCTGATTTTCCACCTTAAATCTGTTATTGTAGAAAGCTTGTATATCATTTCCAATCCCCCTCTTTGTAAAGTAGATCACCACATCTCTTGGCAGATTTTTTTGCCTTGCCAGCCAAGAATTCACACGAAATATTTTGTCTATTTCCTCTATAAAATCATCAACCTGCCAGTCCAATATTGTTGCAAAAGCCTTTGCAAAAATCTTTCAGATTTTCTTGCTGATTCTCTCTCAAGCCCCTTACTCTCAAGGCAAACTCCATATCTCTATATTGAGTCAGCAAAACTTCTTCAATTTTTCCCATTTTGTTTTGAACCTCATTCATTTCTTCTTCCAGCTTCAAATTGCTCTGATTAATCTCTTCCACAATTTCATCCAGTCTTAACATATGTTTGGCCACCCCCTGGAATGCAAATAGGATGTCCTCTCTTATTTCTTTATTTTTAGTATTGATAGTCTCTCTAATTTCTTCCATCTCCTCTTTCAATCCTCTAGATATTTGCTCACCCATTGTCCCCACCTTTTTATTCATTTGTTCCATATTAGATTCCAATTTAACTTGTATTTCTTTAGTTTATGATTTCAGAGCCCCCATCAGTGCCTCTTGTAACTCCACTAATGTTAAAGTTTGTGGGGCAATCGGCAGTGGACTTTGTAATATAGACTGCTGTGCTGGTACAGATTTAGGGATAGAGGTAGGAGTTTTTAGTGATTTAGCAGCCATTGTTTATTCAGTAGAGCCAGTCCTTTATAATGTATTTAAATCCAGTTAATCTCCTTGAATCCCAATACTATATAGATTTAAACAATGTCTTTAACAATCCACTTTCACTTTTACTTTCTCCTCCTCCTTGAGACTCATTCAGGCCATTTTCACTCTGCATTACAATAGTCTTTTCAAAACTTTAGCTTCTGTTCCCGAGTTAAAGTCCAATACTTGCAATTTCAGCTGCTCCTGCTTCCACTCCGTCTGCTTTTAAAAGCCTTCAGATGTTAATCCTTACTCTCAGGGATGGTTGCAGTGCCTGGTTCTGCAATAACACAGAAGAGTCTGGGATCCAGAGTTAATCAGACTCCAAGGGAGCTCACACCCTTGGACCCGGCTTAAAATCTGGGGCTGGGGGAGCTCTACCTCCGTCCGATCTCTCGCTTCCCCCTCTTTGCCTGAGGGGAAAGTTTCTGAACCGCTAAACAGCTGATTGACGCTGTTTTCACGGTTTTACAGATCAACGGGGCTGGCGGTCTAAGAAGACCGTCCTCGACAGCTGCCTTGCCACCGGAAGTCCCAGAAGCCTGCATTCTTGTTAGATTTTTGCCATGCTCTACATACAAGAATATATATATATAGCTGCAAACATTGCATGAGTTTCGAATTCTCATTGCAACACCTTCTGTAATTATAATTTTAGCTCACCAAAATAAGCACAATTCTACATATTGAGAAAATCCCATTAACTGACTACAAGGCTGAATTAGGAATGACTCTTCCCAATCAAGAAGAGGCCAATTCTTTACATACATAAAAGAAGAGCTGCTGGATAACACCCAAAGCTTTTATAATTCATATTATGTATGGATTGCTCGTCTGTGATTTACTTCAGATTCTTTCTTTGTAAATACACAACTCCTCAGTTCAACATACCAAACATTTATTTATTTATTTGGATTTATATGCCGCCCCATCTCGGAGGGGACTCAGGGCAGCTTACACGCAATATATAAACAATAAATATGTCTTTATCAAATTCAATCCAATTATAAAATCAATTAAAATACCCTTAAATTAAAATTCCCAACCCTGCTCAGTCCAGGCCAGCCTGTACAAACAGCCAAGTCTTGAGATCACAGCGGAAGGAGAGCAGGTCCAGGGCCAAGCAGCTCTAGAGGTAGCTGATTCCAAAGGGCCCCCACAGAGAAGGCCCTCCCCCGGGGGACCGCCAACCGACATTGTCTGGCCGACGGCACCCCCAGGAGGGCCTGCCTATGGGCGCAGGCGTCGGACCTTGATGCTGGTAGGAGGCTCCTGCAAGTACCCGGACCGAGTCATGCAGGGCTTTATAGGCTAATACCAGCACCTTGAATCTTACATGGAGGGCAACCGGCAACCAATGAAAGTCGCGCAGGAGGGGTGTCACATGGGAGAATCGGGCCGCTCCCATCACCGCCTGTGCAGCCGCATTTTGTACCAGTTGAAGCCTCCGCATAGTCCTCAAGGGCAGCCCCAGGTAGAGAGCATTGCAGTAGTCAAGACGGGAGGCAACTAGCGCATGAGTGACTGTGCGTAGGGATTCTCGGTCCAAGTAGGGGCGCAACTGGTGCACCAGGCGAACCTGGGCAAAAGCCCTCCTGGCGCCGGTTCCCACCTGCTCCTCCATACTGAGCTGTTCGTCCAGGAGGACACCTAAGTTGCGCGCCTTATCCACAGGGGGCAACACCTCTCCCCCTATGGTCAAAGATGGAATATCTTGAACCCGAGATGCCGGTACGTACAGCCACTCAAGTCTTGTCAGGGTTGAGCTGGAGCCTGTTCCTCCCCATCCAGATCCGCACCACCTCCAGGCATCGCGAAAGCACGGGGAGGGCATCACTGAGGTGGTCTGGGGTGGAGATGTAAATCTGGGTATCATCAGCATATTGATGATACCTCACCCCGAAACCACGGATGATCTCACCCAGCGGCTTCATGTAGATGCTGAACAGGAGGGGAGAAAGCACCGACCCCTGAGGAACTCCACAAGTGAGGGTCCTCAGGGTCGATCTCTGCCCCCCCGTCAACACCCAATGCGTGCGTCCCCAGAGGAAGGAGAACCACCGTAAAACGGTGCCTCCCACTCCCAAGGACGCCGCAATAAGATACCATGGTCCATGGTATCAAAAGCCGCTGAGAGGTCTAATAGGACTAGGACAGAGGAATGTCCCCTGTCCTGAGCCCTCCAGAGATCATCGATCAGCGCGACCAATGCCGTCTCCATGCCATAGCCAGGCCTGAAGCCCGATTGAAACGGATCCAGGTACTCGGATTCTTCCAGGAAAGCCGGAAGCTGTTGTGCCACCATGCTCTCAACAACCTTTGCTAAAAAGCGAAGGTTGGAGACTGGACGGAAGTTGTTTAAATTGGCTGGGTCCAAGGCAGGCTTCTTAAGAAGGGGTCTCACCACCACCTCTTTCAAGGCGGCAGGGAAAAACCCCTCCTGTAGTGAAGCGTTGGTAACTGCCTGGAGCCAGCCACATGTCTCCTCACGGGCAGCATAAACTAACCAGGAGGGACATGGGTCCAATAAACACGTGGAGGCACACAACCGCCGCATAATCCTGTCCACCGTATCTGAGGATACAGGGTCAAACTCCTCCCAGATGACATCGACAAGGCTTGCCGTTGACTCCACATCCGACTCAAGCCAGTTGGTGTCCAACCCGGTCCGGATCCGAGCAATCTTCTCCAACAGATGTTGACTAAACTCCTCGGCACGTCCTGCAAAGGGTCCATCCCCACCTCCTGATTAAGGAGGGAGCGGGCGACCCTCAACAGGGCGGCCAGGCGATTATCTGTGGATGCGACTAGAGTGGCAAAGTAAGATCTCCTCGCCACCCTCATCGCTCCCAGGTAGGTCCTCGAAAAGGACCTCAACTGGGCTCGGTCGGATTCAGACCAGGAGGACCTCCAACTGCTCTCTAGGCATAAAATACAACGGGTAAAATACAACACTTTTTCTTGCAATTGTAAATACTTCCTACAGGAAAAAGAAGTGTGGAGGGATGGTTTGTCTTACATCACAAGAATATACATAGACATATAATGGCAATGCTGCATTTATCCTTCAGTTTGAGAATATCAAAGCTGCAACTCAATACTTTTACTCTGTTGAGTCAAAGCTTTCATTATTTGATTACATAGAAAAGAACACTAACAGATTACCTAGCGGTCCTACTGGTTTGAATATAAATTGTGCTTGAGCATTGGCCGCATCAATTGCTTCACAAAGGTCTGGCATATATGACCCAAATCTTTTCATACGATTGGTTTTACTCTCCTTTAGTTGTCTTAGCTGTTGCTGTTGAGAATCTAGCTTTTTTTTCCCTTCATTTTCTTCCTTTCTAGAAAAACAAAAAGCAAATCAAAAACCCCACACAATATTTTTCTTAGAAAAAACATTTCATATGCAGTTTGATTTTTTTCTTAGTAAAACTTTTAATTCAGGACTCCAAAACTATGGTACATAGTGTATATAATTTATGGTGCATAGTAAAACTGGGTATACTCAGTTTAAGAATTTATTTTTAGAAGTAGAATGAAGTTTATTCTTTTAGCCACAAACATACTCTCATTTTCTATTCAAATATTATAAAAATAAGGTGGGATACAAACAAGCAACTAAATCATTTAGTAGTGATATGCAGATGGAAGTTAGAAGCATTCACTGTCACCAAAAAATATTCAAAGTTTTACAAATGCATCTGCTCTACTTTCATACCTACAAAAGGAAAAGTGTTTTTGACTTTATAAAATACGCAACTTACTTTTCCTTCAAAAAGGTGGGTGTCTTTTCTTCTTATAGAAAAATAGTACAGAATCAAAATGTTTTATGTCACTTCCCAGAACTAACCTAAACCAAATGTATATGCGTATTTCCTCTCATACCAACATTGACTACTTCTTGCAGGTCTTTTATACCCATAGGAAAAGCATGCAGGCAAATGAAGAAGTCAAAAAAGACATAGTGATTAATTTGTACCTTTCTTTACTAGATTTACTGTATACATCCTATTATTTATTCAGTTCAAATTCAGTTCATATTGTTCCTTCTTATTTTTCCCTATGAGATAGGATGGCCTAAAAGACAACGACTGGCTTTAGTCCTGATCTATAACTAATAGCAATAGCAGTAGCATTTAATATTTATATACCACTCCATCATTCTTTATACAGCACTCTCTGAGCAGTTTACGGTATTCAGCATATTGCCCTCAACAATCTGGGTCCTCATTTTACCAAGCTGGGAAGGATGGAAAGCTGAGTCAACCTTGAGCTGGTCAGGATCAAACTCCAAACAGTGGGCAGAGTCAGCCTAATATTATGTTCTAATCACCGCTCCACCATGGCTCCTGATCACGGCTAAAAGCGAGCTAGAATATGGGTCTCCCACTTTCTGATCCAGTATTTTAACCACCAAATCTAATAAGCAATCAAGTTCCACCTAAGAAGCTTACCTAAGTTGAGTAAAATCTTCATCGTATGAATGTACAGCCTGTTGAAACTGTATTATCTGCTGATCAATTGATTCAACTTGATCCTGTAATGTCTTTAGCTTTTCTTTCAAACGGTCTATTGTTTTTTGTTTTTCCACTTTATCAGTTTCTGCAATCTGTTCAGCACTGCAATGTTGCACAATTTACAGATTATTTTGTCCAAGCACTAATTTGATAAAATAATTTGCATTATGAAAAAAAACAGTAACAAATGCTGATATTTTTTATCTACATTTCAAGTTATGTAATTATAGGGTATTTTTATTTGGCCTAACTTTAGTGATAAAATCAACATTAATAGCACTGTCTCCAACACTTAGATTTAATGCTTATACAGTATGACACAATCAATGGATAAAATGGCTCTTATGACTCGTTTTGTTGCATGTGTTTCAAGGGCACAATTCATTTCTTTAAATGGATGGAATTTTATAGATAGATGTTCTTGGACGAGGGATAATAAATGTAGATGTTGAATCACTCTCTGTGTTTCCCCTATCCTCAAATTTGTTTTGAATAGTGCAGATTTGGAAGGGAAAATGAAAAATGGAGGATAGATGCAATTCTACTAGCAGCAGAATATTCACTAAATATTTGATTCTTTTTCTCTGTATTGCACATTTTAATAGTAAACCATCACCACTTTTAAATAACCCATTCTTTTTCTAACAAAGAACATAATTAGAAAAAAAAAGAATTATCACCTATTTTTTAGTTCTTCAGCTTTTTTGTACAGTTGTTCATGATCTTTTAACAAACGCTTCAGTTCAGCTTGAGACCTATTATGTGCTGCCTGGACAAGAAAAACAGGTCTGTGTTAAAAGTAGCTTGAACACAATTACAGTACATACTGACCCATAATTCAGATATAGGAAATGTCCTACAAATCCCTTCTTGAAATTATATTCTTCTGGGCCGTGTGTCTTTCAGTTTTCCTAATCCCTTTTTGCTTCCATGCCAACAGTAACACAATTTCACAAAATATAAGCAACTAAAAGTACATTACTGAAAGACAGCATTCAGCAAATTAAGACTATGGATGGAGAATCCAAACCTCTGCATCATTGTGTCCTTTTCTTTTTGCACGCACTTCTGTTTTCAAAGCAGTACATGATGGTTCTAGAACTTGAGCTTCTTCGATTATTTTCTCTAGCTTGTCTTGCATAGTTCTATGTTTAACTTCTGCTGAATCAACTTTATTCTAAAAAAACAAATGTTACAGAAGTGCTGAGAATAATGACCCCCATTAAGTTATTGATATTCAAATCCACCTGAAAGTAATGAGGTAAGTTAACATGGTTACACTTAATATAATTTCAATTGTATCTTGCTTTCCAATATATTTTAGATTTAATTCATCTCCATGAATACTGGAGTATGAACATTATAAATGAACCAGGTATAAACAGCAGTTATCTTAATATATTTTCCTCTTCGAGCCCTCATTTCACAGAGAAAGTATTAGTCTGTCACTGATGCTTCTGGCAATCAACCAATTTGAAATGTATAAATTTATATAATTTATAAATTTGATGAAATATACTATGCACCTATATTTTTGTTTTTAATCTGATCAGTTAAACAGTGTTTTCTGCCTATTGTGCTCAGGTACCTACATCAAAAGTATCCTACACAGAGTTTAAATGTAGCTCTGCTTCCAGAAGGAAGCTTTGACATTTGTTTAGTTCGTCTCAATTTGGTTTTGTTAATATTACATATAAGCCAAGTGATTAGATGTTTAAATGCTACAATGCTCTGAAACCTATTTCCTATAACCTTTATTATTCACGTAACCAGAGAGAATATTTTTACGGGTTCTATATAAAAGAAATTAAAGAAAGATCTAGATATTCACTTCTTCAACATTCTATGTGCAAAAAATTCATTTTATTTATAAAAGTATTATTCCACAATTAGCTTTTATTTAGATTTCAAAATAAATCAGTAGGAAGAGTATTTCTATGTATAACAGGTCAGTTGTTCTTAATTTTCTGTAGTCTTCTAGATCACAACCTGAAAACAACCAGGCTTAAGGTTGACTCAGCCTTCCATCCTCTCGGGGTAGGTAAACTGAGGACCCAAGATTGTTGGGGGCAATTAGCTGACCTTGTAAAAATGCCGCTTAGTAATAAGCAGGCATATACAATGGAATGAAGGCTATTGCTGAGCACACTGGGTTGTATCCCAAAAATTGTAAGCCGCCCTGAGTCTCCAGAGAAGGGCGGCATATAAATGTAATTAAAAAAAAAAAAACTTCAGTTCTGAGGTGACAAATTAGTGACAATATAATTTTAATATTTCAACTGAACCAACCATTTCATGGCAAGTTTTGCAACTTACCTGCCATTCTTTCACTTGCTCAGTCAATTTATTAGTTTTTGCTTCTTGGGCAGTAAAGTCAACTCTGATTGTGTTTAGTTCTTTTTCAGTGTCTCGTACCTAAAATATAAACTCAAAATTAAAATCATTTATGAAATATTACAATCAAATTAAACTCATTAATATCACATTGCAGATGACAAGCAATTACCATCACCCAAGCTATTTGACGTTGCAATCCCTGTAGCTCATTCTGCATTTCACTCAAAGCTGCAATATTTCTGTAACGTTCCTCCTTCTCCAAATATTGCTTTCTAAGTTCTTCAAAAAACTACAAGAAAATATAAAAACATTGTAGGGGAAATACAATAATTTCTGAATGTGTACCACTATTGAAAAGTTCAATATGCTGAAGGTAAAGTACAACCATTATAAGTTTTTCCAAGAAATTAAAAATTCACAAAGTAACAATGTGCCCAATTAAGACATTTACAGATCCTTTCTTATTGATTATACTGACCTGGCCTACATCACCGAGACCTGGTTGGGGCCAGAGGGTGGAGTCCCTCTGGTCGACTTGTGCCCCCCAGGTTTTCAGGTGTTGCACCGGTCACGAGCCCAGGGGAGGGGTGGTTGGGTGGCTGTTATTATTCGGGAGACCCTGATTCCAAGGGAGGTCACTGTTCCTGAGATAGGCGGGTGTGAGACCCTTCTCCTGAGATGGGGGCCTGGAGGTCGGGTGGGCTTGCTGCTTACATACCTTTCCCCCAGCTGTGTGGCGGCGGCCCTGCCTGGGCTTCTCGACGCCCTCTCGGGGGTGGTGGTGGAATTCCCAGGGCTTATGGTCCTGGGTGATTTCAACTTGCCCTCCCTGGGGGGAGCATCGAGTTTGGCCCAGGAATTCATGGCCTCCATGGGCCTGACCCAGATGATTCAAGGCCCGACTCATGAGGGGGGTAAAACGCTTGACCTAGTTTTTGTCTCGGAACAATGGCACAATAATCTGGGGGAGGGTAACTTTACTGCCCTACCTGTACCATGGTCAGATCATTATCTCCTACTGCTGGTCTTCCAACAAGCTACCCCACAACGCTGGGATGAGGAGCCACCTAGATGGTTCCGCCCCAGGCGTCTGATGGGACCCTGAGAGGTTCCAGGGAGAACTGGGGTTTGTTCCCACTTCCCTTAGCCACAACTCTGTCGAGGACCTGACGGCCACCTGGCAACGGGCTGCTGAGGGAGCCCTCGACAGAGTTGTCCCCATGCGCCCCCTCACTCGACGTGGATCCGTCAGCTCCCTGGTATACTGAGGAGCTCTGGGAGATGAAGCGCCATCGGAGGGGCCTAGAGAGCAGGTGGAGGTCCACCCGCTCCGACTCCGACCGAGCCCAGCTAAGAGCCCTTATTAGGACTTAACTGGTAGCTGTGGGAGTGGCAAGAAGGTCTTATCTCTCCGCTCTCATTGCGTCCACAGATAACCGCCCAGCCGCCCTGTTTAGGGTCACCCGCTCTCTCCTACATCCAGGGAGGTGGTGGACCCACTGCAGGGTAGGGCTGAGGAGTTTGGTCAATATCTGTCGGATAAGATCATTCGGATTCGGGCCGGGTTGAACTCTAGTTTGCAGTGGTCTGATGAAGGGGGTGCAAGTAGTCTGGCCAATGTGACCTGGGTTGAGTTTGATCCTGTTTCTGAGGATGAAGTGGACAGGATTATGCGATGACTGAGTTCCACCACATGTTTATTGGACCTGTGCCCTTCCTGGTTGGTTTATGCCTCCAGGGAGGTCACCTGCGGCTGGCTCCGGGGAGTGGTCAACGCTTCGTTAAGGGAGGGGATTTTTCCCGTCTTGAAAGAGGCGGTGATGAGACCCCTCCTGAAGAAGCCTGCCCTGGACCCAGCCATGTTAGACAACTTCTGTCCGGTCTCCAACCTTCGCTTTTTGGCGAAGGTTGTTGAGTGTGGTGGCTCAGCAGTTTCCGCTCTTCCTGGATGAAGCGGACTACCTAGATCCTTACCAATCAGGCTTCCGACCCGGGTTTAGCACGGAGACGGCATTGGTCGCGCTGATGGATGATCTCTGGAGGGCTCAGGACAGCGTTTTTTTCCTCTGTCCTGGTCCTGTTAGACCTCTCAGCGGCTTTCGATACCATTGACCATGGTATCCTGTTGCGGCGCCTCAGGGGATTGGGAGTGGGGGGCACTGTTCTGCAGTGGTTCTCCTTCTACCTCTCGGGCATCGGTGTTGGCGGGGGGGCAGAGGTCGACTCCGAGGGCTCTCACTTGTGGGGACCCTCGGGGTCAGTCCTCTCGCCCCTCTTGTTCAACATCTATATGAAGCCGTTAGGTGAGATCATCCGTGACTCTGGGGTGAGGTATCATCAGTATGCTGATGATACCCAGCTGTACATCTCCACCCCAAACCACGTCAGTGATGCCCTCTCCATGATATCCCGTTGTTTGGATGCGGTACGGACCTGGATGGATGAAAACATGCTTCGACTCAACCCGGCCAAGACTGAGTGGCTGTGCATACCAGCATCTCGGTCCAGTCAGGAGATTCCACCGTTGGTCATAGGGGGAGTGGTGTTGCCCCCTGTGGATAGGGCTCGGAACCTGGGGGTCCTCCTGGATTCACAGCTCAAGTTGGAGGAGCAAGTGGGAGCCGTGGCCAGGGGGAGGGGGGCCTTTGCTCAGGTCCGGCTGGTCCACCAGCTATGCCCGTTTCTGGACCAAGATGCCCTGCGCACAGTCACCCATGCACTTGTAACCTCCCGACTCGACTACTGCAACGCTCTCTACTTAGGACTGCCCTGGCATACCATCCAGAGATTGCAGCTGGTGCAGAGTGCGGCTGCACAGGTGGTGATGGGGGTTTCTGATACTCCCATGTTACACCCCTCCTGCGCGACCTGTATTGGCTGCCAGTTGCCCTCTGGGTAAGGTTCAAGGTTCTAGTATTAACATTCAAAGTCCTACAGGGCATGGGTCTGGGATATTTATGGGAGCGTCTCCTGCCGATATTGAGTACCAACCACCCTGTATGAGCACACAGACAGGGGCTTCTCGGGGTGCTATCGGTGAGTCAATGCCGGTTAGCGGCACCCCAGGGACGGGCCTACTCTGTGGCGGTTCCCGCCCTATGGAATCAACTACCCTTGGGACTCCGCCTGGCCCGACCTTCACACCTTCCGTCACAACCTGAAAACTTGGCTATTCGAACAGACTGGGCTGTGCTGACCTCCTGGGGGGGGCGGTTTAAATTTTATACTGCAAATTGGGGTTTTTAAATATAATTTGGACTTGTGATTGTTTAATATTCTTTTAATTAATTTATTGTTGTGGTTGGTTTTAGTTGTGAGCCGCCCCGAGTCTTCAGGAGATGGGGCGGCATACAAGTCTAAATAATAAAATAAATAAATAGTGTTAGACTGATTATCAAGGTATGCACTCTGGACTTCCTCCATGTGTCTACAGTCCTCTAATAGTTTGGTTATACTCCTAGTTTCTAAAAAAAATCCCTTTAAAAATTCTATATTAACGTAATGAGAAACAGGAGCTTAACTAACCAGAAAAAAATTGTCAAAAAGTAAAATTGAAAGAAAAGGGAGACCACACGGAAGCCAGTCCAACAGATAATTGAATTATCTTAGACTATTGTAAGTCAATTAATTAAAGCAGAGGTGGGCAACTATGGCCCCTTTAAGATCTGCGGACTTCAACTCCCAGAATTCCTGAACCAGCATGGCTGGCTTAGGAATTCTGGAAGTTGAAGTCTACAGATCGTAAAGGGGCCATAGTTGCCCACCGCTGAATTAAAGGGTACCTTGCTAATCACTGTAGTTGATTTTTACTAACATTTAAAAAATAAAAAATGCATTTATTTTATATAAATTTATTTAACCTTTATTAGTATATTGTCATTACAAACAATATAAAAAGTAGTTTTCTGATACCTCTCCTCCTTGTTCAACTTGATCAGATGTTCTTCGTTTAGTTTCCATGATGTATTTATAATCGTCTTTCATCTGCTCCAGTTGAGTTGCTTTCATAAAAAACTTAAGAAACATTAAAAATCATGTTTTTAAAACTTATCTTTTTAATAAAGCAAGAATTAGGACTGAATTTTTTCATACAGTTCAACAAAGCTGTCTTTCCCACTCTCCAGTTCAACACATGCAACACAAAAATATTAATAAGCCTGTCCTAGAAATGCAAGTTAAGTGCTTCTGGGAAACTGACCATATATCCCTCTAGACCAGGGGTGTCAAACTCAAGGCCCGCAGGTTGGGGGTGCTTAGATCCAGCCCACGGGGTGCTTAGATCTGGCCCAGGGGGCCACCCTTGAAACAGCTAAGGACTGGCCCGCAGTGCCTCTGCCAGCGAAAACTGAGCTGGAAGAGGGTTGCAGGAGGCCGTCGTGGTCGAAAGTGGAGCTCGGGAGCCAGTTTTCATTGGCAGAATACTCAGGCCACCATAGGTGCCTGACACAAGTGATGTCAAGCTGGCCACGCCCGGCCTGCTGAAGTGAAACACAACCCTGATGCGGTCCTCAATGAAATCGACAGCCCTGCTCTCCATTCTCTTCAAGTTACTTAAAATTAAGAATGGATGGCAGGCACTGGTTTCCATTCTTCAAACATTTATTTTTTATGTACAAACCTGATTCACCCTGTTATACGTCATAAATCAGATCACGTGGTGGCTTTATTACCTTGTATTTGTCACCTTCATTTTTAGACTGTAAAAACTGTTTGCTCATTTCCTGGGTGAGTACAGAGACGGGATTATCTACCTGCAACAAAATAAAAGTATTTTATTTTGTAAAAAAAATATAAAGTCAGCTACCTGACATTCAACTATTCTCCTCCATATCCATTCCCACACTACACTGTAATGATTACAAAGTTCCAGCTTGTTTTTAAACTTCTAATGAACACATATAACTGTAAATCACTTTGTTTATATTAAGTATTTAAGGGTTTTTTTTAGTTTTATGAACTGATAACTAAGGGGATTTTTGTTTGTTTAATTCAATTACAAATTCCACATACTGTACGATCTCATAATTCAGATTATCAATGGGATGGTAAAAATGTATATACAGCACTGCTCAGTACAGAATGGAATTGCAGTTACCTGGATATTAAAGTGATCCAGGATTGCAGTGAGTTCTTCTTTCTTGGAAGAAATTAAGTTTCCTAAACATAAAAAAGAATAACTGTAAGTATCATTATAAATATTACTGTAGAGGCTTTTAATAGAAGGCTTTCTAAGAATGTACCCATTTAAGAAAAAAATTGTCTGACCTTCACTATGTAATTTAAGCAAAAGACAAACAGTAATAATATTACTGGAAAAGGGTAAAGAACAACATGCAAGCTCAGCTTTTTAAAGCTCAGTACAGATGGTTCTCGCTTAATGATAATAAATGGGACAGAAATTTCCATCACGAAGAGATTGTAAAGCATGACCTCACATGACCCCATCACTTACAACAGTAATCCCAGGGATCCTCACTGCTGTTATTAAGTGAAAACTGTGGGTCATTAAGCAAGGACCTCACGTGATGGCAACTCCATGCCAGCTTTCAACAAGCAAAGTCAATGGGGAAGTTGGCTAGTAGTTGCAACTCCAAGGCAGTTCACAAGCAGCCAGTGAATAGGTGAACACTCAGGAGGGGAGTACTGCAAGAGTGCATGCATGTGGGCTGGGTTCTGTGGTATTATCTCATGCTCTGTAACAGGGCTCCTAGGGAGAAAAAAATGTGGGAGCGACGTGCAACCTTCCCTGCAGGCTTCTCCATTGACTTTGCTTGTGGGAAACTGGCAGAAAGTTGAAAATGGCTATCACATGGCTATGAGATGTTGTAATGGTACAGCGAGCCAGTTGCTCAGTGCTGGATCAAGATCACATGACCGAGGGAATGGTGCAATGGCCAGGATCTCTGAATAAATGATCTTTAACTAACATCTATCTGTACAACTTAACTTTTTTTTTCTAAAGGTACATACATTTTCAAAATTAAAAGTGAAATATAAACACACCTGTATTGCTTTTCAGCTTGTAACTACGATGTCCTTCCGAGGTTATGTGCTGATTTATAGTAATACAGTCACCATATTGCTCTGGTTTAAATGCATCTTCACCTCGATTTCGCAGAGTGATTGAAACATCTGCAGAACTAAAGCACAACATGATTTGCCATTGAGAGGCTTTTTATTTATAATCACAGTACTTTAAGTGGTCACAACATAGTTTTCAACAACTGCACTAATCTTAGTTTAGAAAGCTTATATAGCTAAAGCTTTGAAAGGCAACTAACAGATCTCCTACTTGTCAACTGCATGTTTGAGCCTGGTTCCCATCTTTTAACTCAGCTCAAGCAACCAACTGAATATCAGTCACATAAATGAAAGCAAAATAGAGTAAGAAGCATAAAGGCAACTGCAAGGCAGGCGAAGGACGACTCATATGACTGTCAAACTGACCACTCAAAGTACTGAAGTTAAAAGTAAAATGAGATGCTTTTCTTGACAGTTTGTATCTACATATGAATAAGGTAGCCAGTTTACTTACCTGTAGAAGAGTAAGCAGGTGTTAAATATCAAAAGAGCTGAGCATGGCAATTTCAAAAGACGATGTTGGCATATGAAATATAAAAGACTGAATATTTATAGCAATACAACAGAAATCCACAATGCAATTTCCTAAAGAACACAGCCAATGCTGTAATAGTTCTGGTGGACTGAATCCAGAGCATATCTCAGCTGAAAATTTTGCCAGCTAGTAACAGCAGCCAGAGTAGATTAACTGGAAAAAAGTTGTGGAGAATAGCTTCCCCTATCTATTTTCTCACAACACTGAATCCTGAATTGAAGGAAGCAATCTAAACTTTTCTTCAGATAGCTGAAATACTTGCAGAATCTAAAAACAAACTGAAGAAGCAAGAAGTGTGCAAATGCTTCCTCCTGTCGTGCATTTCTCCTGATGGAGAACCTAACTGCCTGCAGGGAAGATTAATTTTGTCCCAGGGAATTTAGGATCCCAAAATTAAGAACAGGGTTATAGCCACTAATTATTAATTACAAAATTAATATTGAGTTTTTAAGGAATTAAAGACTACAGCATCACACGATACCAACTAGAGCATGGGTGTCAAACTTGCCGCGTCATGTTGCTGTCACATGACGTTTTGCAAAGTTTCCCCCTTCACGGAGCTGGGGTGGACGTGGCTTACATGTGATGCATCTGGGCCGTGGGCCACCTGTTTGACACTCCTGATCTAGAGCAAACCCCTGCTTAATTACAAATTCAAATTAAATCATCCCCAGCAAGTGGCTATCCAGTCTTTGGTTGAAAACATTCATCAAAGAGGAACCCCACTACCATCCTCGGTAACTGGTTCCACTTTCCAACTGATCTCATTTAAGGCATCTTTGCTAAAATTAAATAGGAATTTTCATTCCTGTTTCAAACTTATTCTATGTCCTGAATAGAATACAGTCTTCTAATGAGACAGAGAATCAAGCCAAAATTAATCAGGAGGAAAGTCCTCCATCCAACAGTAATATTATCTATTTCAAAAGTTCTATCGGTTTTTTTATTTACTGATTACCCAAAGGTAACCTCCAACTTTTCCAAGCCTGAAGCGTAAGCTTCTCATACCCTCAGTTGGCTAGTGCTCACAATAGCTGAGACAGTATGATCTTTTTTTTGCCAAAATCTTTCTACGCAGCAAAGTGGCCTCAAAGTAAATTAAGAGCTTATAATTAAAATTTATTTATGTGATCATCACATATATATATATATTGTGCAGCTCACCTAAAAGACTCTAAATGTTCCTTCCCCGTATCTGGCACTCCAATCAGCCTTAAAAAATGACCATTTTTAGCTACAAGACCAGAGATCCTTCACCACACTTAATACTGCTCTTGCAGAAATCCACTAACCTCTGTCCATCTTTCACAAATACTTTCAAGGACGATCCTCGGTTTGTCACTATGGCTTTTCCTCCAAGCCCTACAATCAGGGCAGTTAGCACAGCACTTTTCCCACCTGAAAAAAAGCAATAAATATAAATGGAACCAACAGTGATACAACTGCTATTTTGTTTACTATACCCCAGATGTTTTTTTTTCTTTTAAACAGAAACTTGTGTTTAGCCCACACCCTCAACCTTTCATTCAGCCCATCCCCATTACTAAAAAAACCCCAAAACACTTCTCAAACAAGCTATTGAGAAAAACAGGAGAAGAGGAGAAGTTAGAAAAAAATGTAGCTAGTAAAGGGAGAGAATGACTACTGCTAAAATACTTGACTTAGTAACAAAACAACTAAGGTTGAAAACTCAGTGCTATGATAAAGACTCTTCTTCCAGCACAATCTAAAACAATAGTGGGCATTATTCATTGTTCCACGTTTGTAGTAACTCAGGACAATCCCTGAAGCCAAGCGCAGGGGTGGGAGTGCTAGCAGGGAAAGTTAAGTATCTTTCAGGCTCAGAAATAATTAAGCTAGGGGCATCATCCAAATATCAGAGTGGTAGTACAAAGTTGGATTGTCCAACTATGAATGCACTTTCCATGCTTTTGTGTTAAGATGATTGGAACTTCAGGATGAAACTGAAGAATTTTTTTATTTTCAGTGATATTTTATAAACTTCACATCAGTAAGATACAAAAACATGCACAGAATATCAACATATAGGCTAAAAAATCCCTACAAAATATATATTTAAGATGACTTGGTTGAGCTCTGGTTCTTCTTGTTGCTACAGTTTTCAATTTATTTGAAAATGCAGTGAAGGCTCTTTGCTAAGTTTTCCAGTCTATGCATGCTCTTATGACTTGTTGATACAGATCTCTCTCTCCCACTCGGTATACATATATGTAAAATATAATCTAATATATTATATATATATACATACAGGTGAAACTCAAAAAATTAGAACATCGTGCAAAAGTTCATTTATTTCAGTAATGCAACTTAAAAGGTGAAACTAATATATGAGACAGACTCATGACATGCAAAGCAAGATAGTTCAAGCCATGATCTGCTGTAATTGTGATGATTATGGCTTACAGCTCATGAAAACCCCAAATCCACAATCTCAGAAAATTAGAATATTGTGAAAAGGTGTAATATTCTAGGCTCAGTGTCCCACTCTAATCAGCTAATGAAGCCATAACACCTGCAAAGGGTTCCTGAGCCTTTAAATGGTCTCTCAGTCTGGTTCAGTAGGAATCACAATCATGGGAAAGACTGCTGACCTGACAGTTGTGCAGAAAACCATCATTGACACCCTCCATAAGGAGGGAAAGCCTCAAAAGGTAATTGCAAAAGAAGCTGGATGTTCCCAAAGTGCTGTATCAAAGCACATTAATAGAAAGTTATGTGGAAGGGAAAAAGGTGGAAGAAAAAGGTGCACCAGCAGCAGGGATGACAGCAGTCTGGAAAAGGCCATTCAAAAGTGTTGGGGACTTTCACAAGGAGTGGACTGAGGCTGGAGTCAGTGCATCAAGAGCCACCACACACAGACGGATCCTGGACATGGGCTTCAAATGTCATATTCCTCTTGTCAAGCCACTCCAGAACAATAAACGTCAGAAGTGTCTTACCTGGACTAAAGAAAAACAGACCTGGTCTGTTGCTCAGTGGTCCAAAGTCCTCTTTTCTGATGAGAGCAACTTTTGCATCTCATTTGGAAACCAAGGACCCAGAGTCTGGAGGAAGAATGGAGAGGCACACACTGCAAGATGCTTGAAGTCTAGTGTGAAGTTTCCAGTCTGTGTTGATTTGGGGAGCCATGTCATCTGCTCGTGTTGGTCCACTGTGCTTCATTAAGTCCAGGGTCAATGCAGCCATCTACCAGGAGATTTTGGAGAACTTCATGCTTCCTTCCACAGATGAGCTTTATGGGGATGCTGACTTCATTTTCCAGCAGGACTTGGCACCTGCCCACACTGCCAAAAGCACCAAAACCTGGTTCAATGACCGTGGGATTACTGTGCTTGATTGGCCAGCAAATTTGCCTGACCTGAACCCCATATAGAATCTATGGGGCATTGCCAAGAGAAAGATGAGAGACATGAGACCGAACAATGCAGAAGAGCTGAAGGTCGCTATTGAAGCATCCTGGTCTTCCATAACAACTCAGCAGTGCCACAAGCTGATAGCTTTCATGCCACACCGCATTGAGGCAGTAATTGCTGCAAAAGGGGCCCAAACCAAGTACTGAGTACATATGCATGCTTATACTTTTCAGAGGTCCGATATTGTTCTATGTACAATCCTTGTTTTATTGATTGCATGTAATATTCTAATTTTCTGAGATTGTGGATTTGGGGTTTTCATGAGCTCTAAGCCATAATCATCACAATTATGGCAAATCACGGCTTGAACTATCTTGCTTTGCATGTAATGAGTCTATCTCATATATTAGTTTCACCTTTTAAGTTGCATTACTGAAATAAATGAACTTTTGCACAATATTCTAATTTTTCGAGTTTCACCTGTACATACATACCTATATATACATACACATACACACACACACAGTGTGTGTGTATAATGTGTATATATGTATATATAAAATATTAAAGAAACACATGCAATGGAGTTCAATATGTAACTTTTGTTATATATTGTGTGAAATGAGCTATTCACTGAAGAAAGCTGATGAGAGTTTAGTTATTTATCCACTGGCTCTAGTACTTCAAGGTAAGAACGGACAGTTATTTGTTCTTTTGTCAGTTATAGCTGCCAGGTTCAATCACTCCCTATATGGATTCCCTTATTATTTCAAGTTCCCTCTTTCATCAATCTTTCCAATGTTGGGAGATTGAAAGCAATCATATACAGTGGCATTTCAACTATTCCTGATGTCCTTAAATCAGGCATGTCCAACCCGTGGCCCAATAACTACAGGTGGCCCTGAACAGCTAGTAATGTAGCCTCACATAGTAAAGAAATTAAGATACACAGTAACTGTATTTTGTATTTTATATAGAGCCCAATACAATTCTTCTTTGTTCAATGTAGTCCAGGCAAGCCAAAAAGTTGGACACCCATGCTTTAGATACAGAATCAGGGATCAAAAACTTGCTTTATGCTTCTGTTTTTTCCTATGGATGAAACATTCAAAATATTATAAATTTTAGTTCAATGGAGCAAAGCAAACTGTTTCAAGATGTGTTCTCTTAAAGTACAGGCAACTTTGAATTTTCAAATGCAGCATTAGATTCAAACTGAAGCAAAAAGAATGTTTACAAATTTTCTGCATACCTACAAATGAAAAGCCAACATATTGCTTTTGATTAAAGAATTACAACTTACTTCCATTGTTTCCAACTACAAAATTGACATTGGATCCAAACTTGAATGGCCCCAACATAGAGTGGCACATAAAGTTCTTCAGCTGGATACTTTCAATTATTCCAACATCCCCTGAGACCTAAGAATACATCAGAAAGACATTTTAATTTAAAATTTAAAAAATCCTGATCACAAATCCTAATTTAAAAATCCTGATCACAAATTTCTACACAAGCTGAGAAAGCCCCCGACCTCACAATGCTGACAACACAATGCTGGAGTGGTTCTGAAACTCTATGGTACTAAGATTCCTAAAATAACTGAATGTATGTGACTTCCTCTAAAAAAAACTAATGATTTCTTTGGTATTAGAATTGGACTAAAATCAGTATCTCATTTATTTTTACTCAGTACATTAGAGGAAATTTCAAAATTTGTATAGGAATTGTATATAGTAATATATGCTTATACAAGAAACTGTGAAGCAAAAGCCAAAGTGTTTTGCCAGTACAGATAGTCCTCAACTTACAACCACAATGGAACCCAAAATTTATGTTGCTAAATGAGGCATTTGTTTAAATGAGTTTTGCCCCATTTTACGACCTTTCTTACAAGTGAATCATTGCAGTTGTTAGTAACAGTTGTTAAGTGAATCTGGCTTGCCTACTGACTTTGCTTGTCAGAAGTCACCAAAAGTGATCACATAGTCCCAGGAAACTGCAACCATCAGAAATATGAACCAGTTGCCAAGCATCAGAATTTTGAACATGTGACCAGGGGTATGCCACAACAGTCAAAAGTCACTTTTTTCAGCGCTATTTGTAACTTTGAACAGTCATTAATGGACTGTTGTATTTCAAGGACTATCTGTAGTCCCACTTTCCCTGCACAAGTCTGAATGTATTTTTTTGGAGGGGGAAAAAAACTGTATACAACCAGGAAGGCCCAATACAGAATTTATTTAAGAATACTTATTGTGGCAGAAATCTTGGAAATAATTCTTCCTCTACTGTTTTGCAACATATACAGGTAGTCCCCGCGTTAGGAGCGTTCCCTTAGCGAATGTCTGAAGTTACATGATAAACGCCCCCTAGCATTTACAAACAAGTCCCAAAATTACGAATGTTGCAGCACCACGGCAGTTGTTGCCCTTACAAATGACCAGAGACTCTACAACATTCGCCCTGTCTATGCAAACCCCTCCCCACCCCCGCCGGGACTTCACAGGTACTCTGCCTGTGGAGACTCATTTACCTTGTGAAGATCTCCTGTCATGGTTTCTTTGCCTACTTTGTTGTATTCGTAAAGAACAGCGGCATGAGATCTCGTGCTATTAATCTCTCATGATCTTGCACTTTAGGCCTCTATTCTCTGCAATTTGAGGCCTGGACATTTGCAAATGGAGGGAAAGCCTTGGTCCTTCAGGTCTTCCCTCCATTTGCCATTTCCTTGCTGAAGCCTGAAGGGAGATTACATCCCTATAGCTTCAGCAGCCCTTTGCAAAAAGACTTTGTTGGAATCAGTGAAGCTTGGGGGGGAGGGTGGGGCGGATGCCACCCTCCAAAGCTCTGTTCCTACCGGCAAACACAAGGGCCTTGGTGGTGCAGGCTGTTAAATGCCTAGCACTTAAGTTCCAGCTGCCTGCAATTATTGCAGGCTCGAATCCCACCAGGCTCAAGGTTGACTCAGCCTTCCATCCTCTCGGGGTAGGTAAACTGAGGACCCAAGATTGTTGGGGGCAATAAGCTGACTTTGTAAAAATGCCACTTAGTAATAAGCAGGCATATACAATGGAATGAAGACTATTGCTGAGCACACTGGGTTGTATCCCAAAAATTGTAAGCCACCCTGAGACTTCGGAGAAGGGCGGCATATAAATGTAATTAAAAAAAAACTTTTTGGAAAGGGCTGCCGAAGCCTAAAGGGGCGCAATCCTCAGGCGCTTCAGTGGCAATAAAGGAGGCCCAGAGGTGTTTGTGAGGCTCTTCATACCTTTTTCATCACCAAAGCCTTCCTCTAGCAATTTGGCAACAAGAAAGGAGGCCCAGAAGGTTGTGCGTGCTCTTCTAGGCCTCCTTTTTCATCACCAAAGCAGTCCTCCAGTGGCTTCGGCGGTGAGACCAGGCACGCCACCCTCTGGGCCTCCTTCTTCATCGCCAAAGCCGTCCTCAAGCAATTTGGCAGTGAGAAAGGAAGCCCAGAAGCCCGCACCTCCTTTCTTGCCGCTAAACTGCTTGAGGAAGGCTTCAGCGATGAAAAAGGAGGGAGCAGGCAAAGAAACAGGCTGGAGAGAAGACAGCTCTTCATCACGTAAGTGACCTGGTGCAGCAGGATGGGGGGAGCAATTGTGGAGACCCCAAGGGAGAATGAGGTATCTGTGCATCGGGGAAGGCCTTGGGTGTTCTGAAGCATGTGGTCTCTTCCATCACTACCCCCCCATGGCCTTCCTCACCCTGAAATACCTCATGTGCACTTAATGAGCCTCGCATTCGATTAGTGAACGCATTGGCGAAAGGAGGACTGATCGCGTTCAAGGTACAAGATTTAATCCCACGAATCCTCAAGTTACGAATGGAATGTGCAGGCTCCATTCCATTCGTAACTCGAGGACTACCTATATATACGGTTACAGAAGTTGACCTTTTACATATAACTCTCAAACATTAGAGATTACAGCTTTCTAACTTCTTTTACCTGACTCTGTAATCTTCAACATTTTTACATTATTTGAGAAGAAATGTTGTATTTCAAGTCTAAAAACATTTTATATTGCCTTTTCTCACGTTCCTTTTTATATCAGTGTGCAAAATGAAAGGCTCCACAATAAAAGCCTTGAATATTACTCTAAAGGTGTTTTCTAAAATTGTTCTGATGAAATTTACATGTGAGATAGTTAGGTCTAATGATTAAAGCTTGAAACCAAGAGACTGTAAGTTCCAGTAGTGCCTTAGAGAGAAAAATTGGCGTGGCGACTTTGGACCAGCCACTTTTCCTAAGCACATGATATCAGGGTCTGGCAACAGTCAGTTGATCTGAAAAAAAGCAGACCCTGCACTTGTGACAAAATGCTACGAAGAGAAAAATGAAGTTTTTAATGAAGCTTTAATATGAAAAAGGACGCAATGAAATCCATAGAGTAATCACATGGAAACTTACCTTAATCAAATGTAGTTCTTATTTTGCCCTGCTGCCTCCATGTTCAGAGTGCAACTCCCAGCATGGCATTCAACACCAATTAATACATACTTTCCAAAATTCAGTTTAGTCTAGGTTTCTGGTTAAAATTTAATGCAGACAGTCAAGGCTAAAACCAAAGCCAAAAAACAATGGCATTAAATACCAGCAGTTGAATCCTGGCATTTAATGCAATTGACTGTCATTTTTTCCAGTTCAGCTTATACCTAATTAAAATGAAGTGGTTATTTTGCATATACACAGACACCCAACATTGGATTCAAGCACCAAGTCAGAGCCTGCTCTTTGACATCATCATAATACATATTTTTGTCATTGCCCCAATGCCTGTAATTGCATGGCTAACAGTGAGTTATATTTAGGATTTTGGTTCAGTATCTGGAGGATCACAAGTTGCTCACTGCTGAATCAAAATGTATAAAAAATTGAAACAGATGATTAATTGGATGCCTAGTCACTTCATCAACTGGGTTTTTTTATCCTTGTTTGAGACTGTTGTTTCATGTTTCCTTTCAAGATAATTTCAAAATTACATTGTTGCACTTATAGCTTACCAATTGCGAATCAGAATCACTGTCATTCATTAGCCTTGAGCATTCGTCACTAAGGTCGCCATCAGAGCTATCCAGGAATTCTTGCCTAGCTCTTTTGTGGGATACTGGCGTTGAAAAATGGCGTTCTTTTCTTTTTGCCATAACTAAAAGCAAAAATTGAATAAAGTTATCTTACTCCATGCAAAACTGTAAAAAATGCCATCAGAATACAACTAAAACTAATACCATTCATCTCACTGCAACAAGTTTAAGAACTGGTATATAAATGCTGAATTAAAATTAAAGGTTCCCTGTAGTATTGAATTCTGGCTGTATAATTCCCAGTGAGGGAAAGATCAGGAATTATTCCGAAAGAATTAAGAGAGATGCACTTTAATTACATTTTGTTAAACAGAAATGTCATAAATTCAAAGAAAAAATAATCTTTAAAACAATCAAAGAACTATGAATTAGTATAACAATAGCACTTAGACTTATATACCGCTTCACGGTGCTTTACAGCCCTAAGTGGTTACAGAGTCAGCATATTGCCTTCAACAATCTGTGTCTTTTTACCGACCTTGGAAGGATGCGGTAACATCCCCCAAGTGGTGAACTCATATTCCCCAAGAGAATTGCTCCTGAAATCTGGCAGTAAAAATTCAATCTCAGCAGCGTAATTTCAAGTAATTTTCTTCAGATTTTTGAGGAGGTAGGAGCAGCAGTATCTCACTCAGATTCTCACCTTTAAAATTCACTTAAATACACACAAGAACAATTTTAGTAAGGGAAGGGATTGACTGTTTTGATTAAAATAATGGAAATGGGAGTACTCTGCCTCCCATGTGCCTTTTACTGCTCTTCCTGTTAAAATCCTCTAAAATAAAATATAGTTAATTTTTTGAAAACAGCCAACAAATGTCAGCCATACTTCTGTTGAAGTCTGTAGCCCTCCATGACTTCATAAAGCTAAGTTTGGTACCCAGCTCCTCAGAATTGTCTGCAGTCTATAGTCAGTTTCATTTTCAATATCTGAAAACTATTTTTTATATGAAAATGTCTCACACCAGTCATAATTCCATTTTCAATTTGTTTAATTTTCTTAATTAAACTCTGTTTAAGGCAGCTTTATTTCTCAGTCGTTTGGACGTGACAATTTTTTTAGAGAATTTTGGCTTCCTTTTTAATTTTTCTAGTAAGTTTCTTTTAGTTTGATTTATAAAGATACGGATTTATCCTTTTGCTGAACATCATCCTTAAAATGGACCACAAAATGAGGATTACTGCTAATAATTGATAGAAAAACTCATTAAAAATTAAGGTTTTTTTCAAGTTGATTTCAACTCCTGTGATTTCACAAGCAAGTCTATATAGTTTTCCGGACAACGATCAAAAACAAACTGCATATTTTCTCAACTTTCCTGTCTAGTCTTATAGCACTAGTTCTCTTAAGTAATCTCCCACCCAAGTATTAACCCCCAACCCTGATTAACTTCAAACACTGATATTTTCAGTTGGGCATGACCATCTGCTAAGGTTCATATAAATGGAATTAAATGAAGCTTATATTATTATACAGTCTAAATACACCACCCCCATTACAATAAATGAAAGTACTGGAAATCTGACATTATATTGCTTTTTGTGTTACTCGGTCCTTTAGGAGTTTAGGCAGTTCCCCACCTCAGAATGTCTCAAAAACCATTAGAGGCTTTAGCAGGAGGGGCCAAAAGAACCTTAATCCTTTTTAAATCTGTCCCCCCTCCCAATTTTTTTTAAAAAATGATTTACTTGCTTTAAATCGAACCTTTCTCTTGCTGAGAAAATTTTCTTTGTAAGGAAAAAAAGATGGAAGCTTGTTTTCATTCTTTCACACAAACAACAACAAAAAAAGACCATTTCCACTTCCATCCTACCAGGCGGGCAATCAGGGAGCGCAACTGAACGGCCAATACACCAGAAGCAAAGTCTGGTTTATTTTGCTCCCAAAGTTAGATCTCTGGGTGCAAACTTCAAGGGAACTCGTCCCTCTGCCTAGGCGGCAGAAGCAGAGCTGGAGAGCCGTGTACCTGAACAGATCTCTGGGGGGGGGGGTGCGTGGAGGTGGGAAAGGCTGTTTTCCCAGCCCGTTTTTCTCAGACCCTTCTTCCCCGCTCCCGCCGAAGCTCTTGCAAAGGCGACCCTTGGCAGTCAACGCCACTTCTCCCCCATCTTAGGTGGGCAAGGGATGATGGGCAGGGCGATTCCGTCTGGAGATAACCGCCAGACACGACCTCTCGCCTCGCCCCACAAGAGAAAAAGCCCTTCACCTGCCGGGGGAGCAAGAAATGCAACTGGAAATGAGGACGGAGCTCCATTACAGACCATTTCTTTGGTTTATTCCCGGATCATTTTGGATCCAGCCGCTGTTCCCACCTCCCCCCCACCCTTCTCCCGGGCCAAACTCGTTCCCCAGCCACTTTGGCGAGGGGATTTGGGGCTGTCCTCGGAGGGAGTCTCCGCGTCCCTCCTGTGCCCTTACTTGGATTCTGTCGAAATTACCGTTGGGCAAACCGCCAAGAGTGTGGCCCTTCTACCCCCCACTCCCCTCTTCTTCTTCCCAAACCCGGCACCGCTCCTCTCGAATTTCTGCAGCCGAAGCGCGCCTTAATCTTGGGGCGACTGCCAGGACGCATGCGCAGTTCCCAACTGCTCCATCAGTTTCGCTTTCTAGGCTCATTTGCATAAACGGAAGATGCCTGGAAAGCCGCCATTGGCGGCCAAGGTAGCTGTGTAGGGCATCGAATTGCGTGCCACGCCTGGTTGATTGGTTGTTAGACAAAGACTCGCGTTCGGTATTAAGTGTCAAGCACTCAAGAAGGAAGCCGACCGAAAGACACGACTCTATGGTTTTCAAACCTACTTCTACTTCGTATCCCATACGCCACCAGAAGTGACGTAATAATATCATGGAGCGTGTTTCCTCTTCGATAATAGTTCTGCCCCTCCCCCTTGCCGGACGTCATGATTCCGCGCAAGCGCAGTTAGGCACCATTGAATTACGAATCTTGGCGGCGTTACTTGACGAAGTCGGTGCATACGGACTTGGAGACAAGTCCGCATACGGGCGGGCGACTGTCTTGGTGTTGAGAGGTACCGAGAGGAAAATTTGCCTTGCTGTTGAGATCGCAAGAGTTTCTTTTTTTTAATTGAGTTTGATTCGGTACTAGGTAACAGTTTCTGTATACTTATGTCGGAGTTGTGTCCCATTAAATGTCAGAAGACGTAGGACTGCATGTCTAAAAGCAAATATAAAAATCATAAGAAATCCTTTGGGAGATATATAATCCGTTGCATCTGATATAAAACTTGCCAGGCACGTAGATGATGAGAGAGGAAAAACTGAATAACGTTACTCTGCAGCATAATATAAAAATTGCCTTTGCCTGGGAGACAAAGACAAAAACCTAAAATAGAAATTCCTCTATATAAGAGGAGAAAGAGTTGTGTCTTCCAAGGAATTTAATTACATATCTCTCATTGGTTTCTAGATTAAAGGTATTCAGTTGCAGAGCCTAGTGCATACCTTCTGATTTAACAGAAACATAGGTGCTTTCCTGGCTACACAAACCCACACAAGCATGTTATTTGGCTACTCACAGAATAAAAAGATACACTAAAAATAGAATAATGGCATTAAAATAGATCTGGATAAAATCAAAAACAAGGAGAGTGCAGAATTACTGGCAAAATAAAAATTACTGAAAGTAGGTTTTGTAGAAATATAGGTGTATGCTCCATTCTCAGACATTTCTGCTTGTCCCACTTCAAAAATAGCATATGACTATAAAGATGCAAATTGGATCACCGAATGAGTGCGTATTAAAGGATCTTTCCTATGAAGAAAAAAACAGATGACTCAAAAGTTTTTTTGGTTTAGGAAAAAAGCCATTGAAATTACCATTAAACCAGATTACTGTAGATTATGTATTTTGGAGAGAGTGAAGGTTTTTCCCCCTCTTTCAAAATCATAGAAGTAAGATCTAGTGTTCCTCAGTAACAGGGCAATAACAGGCTATGCACAAACATATCTTCTCATTTCAGATTATTTTGCATGTGTGGTTATGAATTTTAGTTTAAATAGTTAAAATCTGTTGTGACAAATTTAGAGTGAAAGACAAATTTATCAGTTAGCGTTCACATGATGTTGAAATAGAACCATTATGTATGGGAGAGAGATCTCTCACTATCTGATGCTTGGGGGAGAAAATGAAGTAATTCTGCTTGTGAATTTTTTAGAAACATCTAGATCAGGGGTGTCAAATTTGCTGCGTCACGTGATGTATTGGGACTTTTCCCCTTTGCTAAACCGGGCAGGGGCGGGGCCAGCATGTGACACATCTGACCTGCGGGCCGCAACTTTGACACCCCTGGTTTAGATAGTGACTTTGGGAAACGTACTTGTTTAGATGCATCACTAGACTAATCAAGTGGGATTCTTGATATTATGTATCTTAGCATAGAAAACTGACAGACGTATTAGGGATTGTTAACCTCTAGACACCTTCTTTTTCAGAAATGAGCTTCCCTGTGTTTATAGGTCTTGTTCAAAGGAAAACATATACAAGACTAAAGCCTGAAAGTTTCAAATGCTGATGTGCTATTATTTTCACAACTATGTAATAGTCTCTTGAAATTTAGACAAAATAAATCACTATGGCTACCTAGGAAAATTAATTATTCCAGAAGAAGCAAAGCTAAAAAGTTGAGGGGAAAAAAGGCTTATAGATTTTAATGCCATCTTCAACATAAACAAGATCAGGATGTGAATGGCACAAGGAAGAGAAACTCTGAAGTTGAGAAATTTGTCACTTAAAGAAGACTTCAGTGTTATTCTATTTTCAATAGTTCCATTAACTCCTGAGATAAAAGAAACTTTGCACTTCGCTAAAAGTATTAGATTCCTAACTTTTGTGCTTGGTTTTAGAAAAGGCTCTAAAGCTGAGCTGAATAGTTTCTTCAAAGAAATCATTCTGATTATTAAAGTTGGATTTAAAAAATACAAGAGAAAAAAGGAGGTTTTGGCATTGCCTCCTACATGAAGTCTTTCATATAATTTCTTTTAAGTTGTGATTGCTGATTTACCAATACAAATTAAGTTTTTGCTAAGAAGAGCATGTATATATCACTAGAATAAGTTTCACAGTGCCCTCCCAACCCCTGTGGCTATTTCTAATTATTTAGATCTCTCTGTCTCCTCTTTTTATCTGAAGCTTGTGAAATTTGTTAGGTTCTTCAAGAGTGATAGGATAAAAGCCACTTTTTTGAGGATTTAAATCATTATCTCTCAGTCCTGGTGTTTCATTCTATGTTCTTCTAAATATCTGACTTTTTTCTGGCATTATCAGCCAGTTGCATGCTAGCAATGACTTGAAAAAATAGTGTAAGACTGAAGTCCCATTTTAATCTGGTAAAGTAGAAACCTATGCATAGGACTACAAACCTATACACAGAGTTTCCTTCTGGGTGATTATTCTTAAATTTGTTATCTATTACCGTATGTTGCAATCCTTACAAACCCGGAACTTAGTTTTGAGCAGATGTAGGTATTACTGCTGTATAAATTCACTTACTATTAGAGATTACTGCACACATTTGGAGTCACTTTTGTTAAAAATTACAGGATTTTGCCACTGCCAAATTCCTGGCAATCCAAAAATATGTCTTAAACAGCTATTCTATTAAGCCTGCAGAAAGCAATTGGAGATAACTCTTATGCACAATTCATTCTGGAGACATTGTGTTGATTAACACTGCGGGGGTATACAGATTTAAATCATAGTAATAGACACATTTTTCTCTTTATGTGCAAAAAAAGGGGAAAAATGGATAGGATATGAATCCAATGTTGGATCTCTGACTGATTAAAGTAGGGATGAGTAGGGTAGCTTCCAAATATGGTATAATTTCATCTCCCATCATATCTCGCTAGTGGATATATTGGGTTGAATTGCTAGAAATATTCAGATAATATATATTCAGAAAATGAGCCCATGGTTTTTACTCATTACTAGACCAAGTGGACTCTGGTTAATTCTGAAAAGAATCCACATTATTAAGCAAATTGTGGTTAATTATAAGACAACAGTAATACATCAATAAAATTAGTATGGCTTAACAGTGAAAAATCCTGAATAGTTAGTGTAAAGTTATGTAGATGAAGGTAGTTTAGTTGTTGTTGATGATGAAGATGATTTTAGATAGACTCTTTGGAATTATAGTCAATCTATTTCTTTGCTACAATGCAACCTAATATCATTCAAAAATATTAGGCTATACATACTATGACTCCCACGACTCCAGTAGCCCAACCACTGGCTGAGAATTATACCATAAATATCTCATCTTGTAGGTATAATGCTGTACATGTAGGTATCCATTAGATGGCACTGTTCCCATTTTTTGTTTTTTGGTTTTTTTAATTATTAGGATCCTACAATTCTTTAGTTTGACAGAGTGCTCAAGAACATGTGACATTTGTCTGCAACACCTTAAAGCATCTGCAGTGTTGACATTAATCTGAATGCCAAAGCATCTTTTGGAAGCTAAATCCAATCTACCTTACAACCCTATAAATTGCATTCCAACTGACTTCTCTAGGGTGAATTGAAGAAGAAACAGTGCATGAATTAATTTGTCTGATATTTGGAAACAATACTGTCACTACTCTTAACACAGTAAGGAAAAAAGATGTTATTGAATTAAATTAGGAATAAAATCAGAAAATTTAAGGGAATGATGAATCATTAAAGGGGGGCAATGAAGAAGGGAATAAAGAGCCAGAAATAAAAATCTGTAGAATAGCAATAGCACTTAGATTTATATACTGCTTCACAGTGCTTTACAGCCCTCTCTCTAAGTGGTTTACAGAAGGAAAAATTCCAGGGCAGGGAGGTAATCAGAAGACTTTTGCTCTACATACCTTTTGAAAACAGTTTGTTGCTTCTAAGTAAACATGCATTGGATTGTTTTAAAATTCAAAATCCAGGGAAAGGAAATAGTTTAAAGGGAAAAATGAGATGCATCTTTATATATTTATTTGATTTTTATCCCAGCTTTACTTTATAAGTAATTTAGCTGGTAAACATACATAATTCTCCTTCCTCCTTTTCCCCCCTAACAACAACAACCCTGTGGGGTAGGTGGGGTGGCCTGGGGTGGGTTGAGAGAGTGACTGGCCCAAAGTCACGCAGTTGGCTTTCATTTTTAGGGAGGGGGTAGGAATAGATCTCACAGTCTCCTGGTTTCCAGGCCAGTTCTTTAGCCATTGGACCAAACTAGCCTAGATCAATATTTGTATGCTCCAGATTTTAAAATAATAATGCAGTTGTAATATTAGAATTATGAATAAAAAAACTAATGCAGGCAGGAAACAGCAATTTCTGGAATACAGTTTAGGTAGTAGAGAAAGATGATTGCAATAACCTCTTCCATTCTGATCTACTAAGTTTATTTTTTAATTTAGTAGTAATTGTCACTGCGGTAATTGCTAAAAAAAACTTAGAAGGATTAATAATAATTACTGCTGCATGTCTTATGAGAGACAGTAGTTGAATTTTTGAATCCTATGGAACTGAAGAGAGAATTTCTTCGCAGTGCATATTGGTTTTTCACCCTTTGAAAAGAGGCATTATCACTATGATCCTGTGTGTGCTTTTTCAAGTCCAAGTTTCATATTTTCAGTCTTAGGCTTTCTCCCAATCTTTGCCACCACCCTTTTGTGGGAGAGGGACAGAATAAAGACGCTGACATAAGGAGCAGGCCCATAATGTTATAACAAGCATGTGTCAGATTGGGATGGATTGGAGGGAAAATATTGTGTGTTGTTTGGAGAGTTTGTGGTTGGTTTAGCTGTCTTAAATCCTTTCAGTGGCATCCATTCATCCATCCATCCCTCCATCTATCTTGATCTTTGCAGGCAGTGCATCTGAATATTTGGAACCATGGGAGTAACTAGCTTGTGGCAGATCCTGGAACCTGTCAAGCAACATGTCTCTCTCTGCAGTCTTAAAGGAAAAACATTAGCTGTTGATTTAAGTCTCTGGGTGTGTGAAGCACAGGCAGTTAAGAAGATGGTGGGAGTAGTCACAAACCCACATCTTAGGTAGGTACAGTGCCTGTGCTAATAAATTGCTGATACTTCTCTTGGGCGCTTTACAAAATACAAAATATAAGGCATAGTATAATTTCATTCCGGGGAATAATGAATTCATTTCACTGTAAGAGGCCCTGAACAAAATTTCTGAGTGCTCATGGAAAAGAATTCTGAACCTGCTAATGCTCAGTTAGCCTGGACTGGCCCTTCTCTCCAAATGCTGGTAGGATTTGCAATGTTGACTAAATAAGAGCCATAAAGTACCTCATACCATCTTCCAAGAATTTTGTCAGGCTCATGTCATTGATACCTTTACCTTTTCAATTGTTTTCCAATTCAAAGAACTATTTTGAGGGATGGGAGCCAATAATACATGGAGTTTCCTTATACTGATAGGTTTGTAGAAAATGTGAGGCAAGGGAATAAATTGATTATTTATTGAAATCTAAGATGAGAGATATAAGATATGCTATTTAACTTTACTCTCTTACCGCAGGAATCTTTACTGCCGTGTCTCTTCTTTAACACTAATGGGGATCCATCTGGTGTTTGTCACGGAGGGTGACCTCCCCAAACTGAAAAGCAGCACAGTGCAGAAGAGAATAGAAGCTCGCTTTGGGCCATTGAGAAAGCCTGAGATCGCCATAAAAAAGAGAACCCGTTTCAAATCTATTTTGAAAGAGGCAAGCTATCACAGTGGTTATATTTACAGGATGCTGAATACTGGCAGTATCAGATTCATATAGTAGGAGGCATCCATATTTAATATGTTTTATTGAACCAATGCTAATTTTTGCAGACTTTGTATTGCTTGAGAGCAATTTGGTTAGATTACTTGGGCATATGCTGGTCTCCTGCCCATTTGATCGAGCGTGGTGGCTTATATTTCAGTGGGTTTTGAAACCTGAAGTTCCCTGCTTGGACTTGATTTTCTTTGGCTGCAATGGTTGCTGGTTTTATATTTAATGTGTAAGCAGAATGTTCAGATTACCTCAGAGGGACTTGGGGAAGTATATCTTCACATTTTAGATTTATTTATTTATTTATCGAAGTTATACCCCATCTTACTGCATAAGTCACTCTATACCTTGTAAGTGGAATACAGATACAGAATACAGATAGTTCTCGACTTACAATAGTTCGCTTAGTGACCGTTCGAAGTTACAATGGCACTGAAAAATGTGGCTTAGGACCATTTCTTGCACTTAGGACCGTTGCAGCATCCCCATGGTCACGTGATTTACATTGGGATTCTTGCCAACTGACTCATATTTATGACGGATGCAGTGTCCCAGGGACATTGGAACCTTCTGACAAGCAAAGTCAATGAGGAAGCTACATTCGCTTAGCAACCGTGTTACTAATTTAACAAGTACAGTGATTCACTTAACAAATATGGCAAGAAAAATCGTAAAATGGGGCAAAACTCACTTAACAAATTTCTCACTTAGCAACATAAATTTTGGGCTCTATTGTGGTGGACTATCAGTACAGCCTGTCCCAATCTTAATGCGTTTTGCCACCAAGATTTGTCAAGAAACCGTACCAACGTGGTCTTGGCTACCTCAAACGTTTTTAGAAAGGGAGCAGAAGAGCAGCCATCCATTGTTCACCCCAATGGTATTTCTCACTGCTTCCTCCATTGGGATTTTTTTCCTGTTTCAGTGCCTTGAATTGCTGGAGTGCTTGGGAATCCCATGGGTTCAAGCAGCTGGAGAAGCAGAGGCAATGTGCGCTTACCTGAATGCAAATGGCTACGTGGATGGGTGCATCACCAATGACGGAGATGTCTTCCTTTACGGCGCTCAAACAGTGTATCGAAATTTTACCATGAACATCAAGGTAATTTACTGGGCTTTATTTTTTATATGTGCTACTTTTTTAAAAAAGTGTATTTTTATTATTTTTTAAAATAAGCAATAGGCATTTTGAAAGAGAATAAGCGGGGGGGGGGAATACAGAGAAGAATGGAGAGGAGAAAGAAGGAAAATAAAATAAAAAGGTATAAAGAAGTGGCTTTCAGTCTTCTTAATAGCTGTTTCAAGTACATTTGTGTTTTACCCACTCTAACATTGCAGCATATTTTTTTTTCTTTCCATAGTCGACACATTCTAATCAAACCCATGAATCACAAAATCATTTTTTTTCTTTTTACAGCAAAAAATCTATAAGGGGTTTCCAGTCACTAATAAATGTAGTTATTGGCCTTTCTCTAATCAAATAAGTTTATCTTGCTACTTTGGTTTTTAAAAATAATAATCTGAATCTTTGATCGCCTTTGTCTCTCTCACTCAGAAAATTATTTTGACCTCACTCCCATGCCACCATTGTTTACTCTTTGTGACTATAATATGAAATACTCTTGGGAATTTGTTTTCAGCTCAGTAGGACTGAATTTTGAATAGACATATTTGTATGCCTTTTCTGTGCTTTGGGGAAGAAGGATTGTGAAATGCTCAGTTTGTTCATCCTAGATTGTTGGAATGGATCACCTCCTTTGTACAGACACCATGATGTCTGCAAATCATGGTTTGACAAGATACAGTTTTCCTTAGAGCAAGTACTGTATTTTCAAACTTATTCAATAATGTTTGTGGCATTAGTAGTAAAGATATGAAAAACAATGAAACATTAAGAGGGAGTGTCACTAACGTTCTCTATTCTGCACAGGACCCACATGTTGACTGCTACTTGATATCTGATATTGAAGAGAAACTAGGCTGCAGCCGAGAATCTCTGATCGGATTAGCAATTCTGCTTGGCTGTGATTATCTTCCTAAGGTAAATAAACAATCAGTTTAGATCGGGGGTGTGAAACTCAAGGCCAGATCCGGCCTGCAGAGTGCTTAGATCTGGCCTGCAGGGCCACCCTGGAAACAGTGAAAGACTGGTCTGCAGTGCCTCTGCCAGTGAAAACAGAGCTCAGGAAGGCCACGCTTGGCCCACCTGAGCTCCATTTTCACTGGCAGAGGGTTGCAGAAGGCTGTCGCAGCTGAAAATGGAGCTGGCTCAAGAGCCTGTTTTTGCTGGCAGAGTGCTCCACAGGCACCCTCGACACAAGTGACGTCGAGCAGGCCATGGCCTCTGAACTCCCTGAGATCAAACACAACCCTGATGCAGCCCTCAATGAAATCAAGTTTGACACTCCTGGGAAGATAGATAGATAGATAGATAGATAGATAGATAGATAGATAGATAGATAGATGGATGGATGGATGGATGGGTGGGTGGGTGGGTGGGTGGGTGGGTGGGTGGGTGGGTGGGCGGGCGGACTGACTGACTGACTGACTGACTGACTGACTGACTGACTGACTGACTATAAAACTGTTATTGGAATCATTATTTAAAATATTTAGATAGCCACCTAACTTATACTCTTGGCAGTTTCCAGCCAACAATAAAAACAGTATCAATAAAACATAATTAAAACCATAAACACAAACCAAAAATCATGAAGGAGAAGAGGTTCTAGGATTGTATTACTCTATTACATTAAACGTTTTCTTATACAAGTTTCCTGTACAATAGATTTATTTTCCATCCACCATGTTTTTTTCATGCCAAAGGACACTTGCTTGAAAGTGATTCTGTACTCAGGGAGGTGGAATGACTGGCTCTGAGACCCTCTCTCACCACAAACCAAGAAGCTCAGTTTCTTTGTGGAAGAAATTAGGTTTCGGCAAAGCTTCCTGCTGGATTCTGTCTGGGTTTTCTTCAGTGTGAAGGGATCTTTTAACCCTAATTGTCCCGCTCTGCTTTTTCAGAGGAAAGAAGGAATTGACAAAAACAGCCTTCCCAGTACAGGTAGTCCACAACTTATAACAGTTCATTTAGTGATCATTTAAAGTTACAATGGCACTGAAAAATGTGACTTATGACCATTTTTCACAACCCATGATCATGTGATCAAAATTCAGATGCTTGGCCACTGGCTCCTACTTACGACCGTTGCTATGTCCCAAGGCCATGTGGTCACCTTTTGCAACCTGGCAAGCGAAGTCAACGGGAAGCCTGTTTCACTTAACAGCTAGGTTACTAACTTGTCAACTGCAATGATTCACTTAACAACTGTGGCAAGAAAGATCGTGGAATGGTCATGCAAAACTCACTTAACAACAGAAATTTTGGGCTCAATTATGGTCGTAAGTCAAGGACTACCCATATGTGTTTTTGTCAAGTTGACACAACTGTTTCAGCTACATTTTTTAGGACTTAGCTACCAGCTGTTCGTTTCAAAATACCTTTGCCCTCCCTTTACCCTAGGCCAGTTTGGTTTAGGTCTCTTAGCAATCCCAGAAGAGTGCACCAATTTAAAACTGTTTCAGCAACACACTCGTCCACATAACAGATTACATAAGAATATAATACAAATATTTCTGGCTATAATCATTCTTTGCACATTCTGTTTTAAAAGGCATCTCACCCTAACCCCGTCAAAGTGTAACTGATGGCGCTGCTTGTGGCAATATATCATTCTTATATCGGTGTGCTTTTGTGGGACAGTATTTGCTTTCCCCTTGAATGTCTTGTGTTATTTTTGCCTGTTTGCCCTTTATTCTTTTAAGTTTCTCTAGAGCTAGGACTCATTGCCTTTCAAACTGACCTGCTTTACGGAGTTTTCTTTTTTTTTTTTGTGAACTTTTTTTGTGAAAATGAGAGCTAAGGCACGTAAGCAAGAGGTGGCACCATTACAAGATTGTTGGACTGCAACTTCTATTATTCCACAGCATTAGTCATGCTGACTATAAAATATTATTTCAGCAGTATGTAAAAGAAGGCCACATGCTGCCTACGTCTGAGCCATCCTGAGCTCATGGAAGGATATGTGTGACAGAAGTACGTTAAATAAATAGGGTGCCCCATATTTGCAAAGCACTCTCCAATGGTACTGATACCTTGCGATCAAACTCAGCTGCAATTAATATTCTTTGACATGAAACAACGTATTTTTTTAGCTAGTCCATATTTTATTTACTTGGTGACGGAATTTTCTTGTTTGTTGCTACATTTGCCTGCTACTGAATCTTCTAAGGACATCCAGTGTGTTATAACTGATGTGCACACTGTACAGACACTCCCCTCTCCTTCCCACAGCCCATGTAAGTGGCTTCATCCAGATGTGGGAGAAAATGCAAAGAGATTAACATAGGGTGCGCCACTTCTCCACTGTTCTGACCCAGCCTTAGCAGAACCAATAAACTGTAAATTAAATTCTGGCAAGCAGTCTCTGAGGCACAAACCACAGTGAGCAAATCTTCCAACAGAAATCTGAAAGGTTGTCTCCCACAACCACCACTCCCCTTTTCCTTCTATTTATTCCTCAGCCAGGGAGGGGTCATTCAGTGTCCACGTGTGCCTTTGCTTCCCGAGTTGACTCCTTGTCCTCGGTTGTTCTCCTCTCCTAACAACTCTGTGCATACGTGCATCTGAAACAGATTCCAGCTGTTCTTCCTCCCCGCTTATTTCAGCCTCCAAAGGCAGCTTCCTCTCCAGTGTCTGGGAAATGCCGGGCGGCCCTGGCTCTATCTCTGCTTCTGACTCAGAGCATCCATCAGAGCCTTCCCCAGACTCCAGAACTGGCTCAAGTTCCTCCCCAAACTTCTCATTGTCCGAGTCTGCCACCAGCTCCTCTGGCAGCTGGCGAGCCACAACATCCATTGAGTTTATCCCTACAAGCTTCCCAGCAGCAAAGACTCTGTTGGGGGAAAAGTGGCAAGGAGCGTCAACAATCATATCAGTTCCTTCTGGGTTTCCTATGAACTGGTGAGAAGTCATGAGGAAACACTGAAAGTGAGGATTACATGGCCCTGGCAACAATTTCATTCCCTTGGGAGTACTAGGTCCTGTATGTTATACCGTGTTTGCCCGAAAATAAGACACTGTCATATTTTTTTTGGCTCCCAAAAACACACTAGGTCTTATTTTCGGGGTAGGTCTTATTTTCGGGGAAACACGGTACACTAAGTGAGTATATTTATGGTATCTTTGTTGACAAAGTTTTTGCCCTGTGATGCAAACTTTAACTCAATCGAAGATTACAAAATATCAAACAGACATGAGGGTTTTACATAGTGTTTAGTAGTATCTGTATACTACTGCTTTCAAACGTTACAGCCTCATGGGAAAAGCCAGCCTGAGCTCAGGTCTGTTTGTAACGAAGGACAGTTGCACATGGTCCGACATGACAGTGAGGAAAGCTGGGACCTAATGGGTCAGCTTTTAGCATGAGTTAATCCATGGGCTCCCTTTTAAAAAATGAAATGGAAGAAAACTCCTGTGCCCTTCCTTCCTTCCTCACACAAAATTCTCATGAAGAATTCTTCTTCCCTCTGTCTCCTCAAACATAATATGGTTGCTTTTTTCCCCCCTCTACTGCTTAAAATCACAGATGGTCCTTGTGTTTAAGATGAAAGAAAGGCTTTATATTTTTTGTGTAGCACTCTGATTACAGTTTGGGGAAATAGCGGATCACCATTTTCCTCTGAATTTAGCACTTTTACTTTTCTGATGCATACAAATGATTTTCACGTTGTCTGTACAACCTGACCATTCTAGTTCCAGGTTTACTTCTACTGGTCTGGTCTGCTGAGGTGGTTTGTCTCTGTTTTTATGTCATGTTGAGTCACACTTGTGGATTTTAAAATTTCAGAAAATTTTACTTACTGAACACATTTTTACAGTCCATGCGTAAAAGACACTTGATCTGTAAATCCAGCTTTTTAAAAAATCAGTTATCCTGTAAAGAAGTGACCATTTTCTCAGCATGATACAGCTAAGGATAATGTAGCATAAATAATTTGCAGTTGTTGATTTGACGTATATGGCTACCCATTCATGAACTGATATTTTATTGAGATTACAGTTAGTCCTTGACTTACGACCACAACTGAGCCCAACATTTCTGTTGCTAAGTGAAACATTGGTTAAGTGCATTTTCTTCCATTTTATAACCTTTCTTGCCAGAGTTGTTAAGTGAATCACTGCAAGTTGTTAAGCTAGTATCATGGTTGTTAAGTAAATATGGCTTCCCCATTGACTTTGCTTGTAAGAAGGTCTCAGAAAGTGAACATATGATCCCAGGACAATGCAGCAGTCATAAATGTGAGTCAGTTGCCAAGCATCTGAATTTTGATCACATGACCATGGGATGCTGCAATGGTTGTAGTGTGAAAAATGGTCATAAGTCAGTTTTTTCACTGCCACTGTAACTTTGAACAGTAACTAAATGAACTGTTGTAAGTCAAGGACTACCTGTACTGCAAAAAAAAATTCTCAAACAGCCACATGTCTTAATAATGTTTGCCCAATTATTTATGATTTCATAGTTTGAACTAAAGTCATATAGTTTAGAAACAATAGTCTATACTTTGGTACATTTATCTAACCTGTATCAAAATCCTTCTTCTCTTGGTTCTCAAAGGGAGTCCCTGGAGTAGGAAAAGAACAGGCTTTAAAGTTGATCCAAACTTTGAAAGGACAGAGTTTACTGCAAAGGTATGTTATTTTTAAACTGTGTTTTGTATTTTTTCCTTTCTCTTTCAGGGAGCAAATTCCTCACACGATTCAGATTTATAATGTGCAAACGTATATACATTGTGTATAGAGATGTGATTATTTTTCAGGGCTATACATTCATCACCGTTTCAATATTGCTTTAGATTTGAGTCCTGGAAAGACCATTTCCAATCGGGTGAAGTCTCAGTATCAACAGCTAAAAAACCACTTCACTGTTCTGTGTGCCATCATCCAGGTGAGCCAACTCAGAAAATAGATTCCGTGTATTGCAGGCTCCCTTTGAATTGGGCACCCTGGTGTGTAAAGACTGATAGGTTATCATAATGATGAGCTGTGATCACCATCTGCTGTCTGTTGAAAAGAAAAAAATGCAGCCCCTGGTCAAAGCAATTCCATGTGGTAGAATTGATTTGGACTTTATATACTGTCAGGTGCTGCAGCAAACTGTTGGGCTCCTGCATAATCAACAATAAGCTACAGTTTTATGCCTGTTGCCATATGGTAGAATTATGAATTAACAAGACTTGTAATGCTAAAATGGTATGGAACTACAAAACTAAACTTCTAGTTACCTTTGGATAAGTGAATTCTTCTCTCATTTGACAATCCAACTCTGGTTTTCAGAGCAAGCACAAATCAGATTCAGGTAAAAGAATAAAATTCTGTTTCTCTCAGACTAGAAAAGGAAATAATATATTATCCAGATGCATTGAAAAAGCTATGTGCAGAGGCTTCAAAGAGTACAAAACAGCAGATTAGATTATGTTACAAAAAGTTTCCCGAGTTGATAACATTTGGATACTTTGGCAGAAAAAATAAAATTTCTCTTTAACTTGGTATCTGAATTATTAGATTTTCACACCACTCTGAGCCATTATCTGCTTAATTGTAATTTGCTGAATCTTATGTATGAAATAATAACTCATTGTTAAACCATATATTTAAATGAAGTGCATGTGTATTTATTTGAATACTTTGATAAGCATGGTAAGGCTCTTACTTCAGAAGGAACTCAGAACAATGACCAATACAACCCTTGTATTTTAAATATACTAGTTAATATAATTAGTATTGTATTGTGTCATAGAAATAGCAATAGCACTTAGATTTATATACCACTTTATAGTGCTTTACAGCCCTCTCAAAGCGGTTTACAGAGTCAGCCTATTGCCCCCAACAATTTGGGTCCTCATTTTACCCACCTCGGAAGGATGGAAGGCTGAGTCAACCTTGAGCCTGGTGGGATTCGATCTGCCAAATTGCAGTAGGAGTAGATTGCAATACTGCACTCTAACTACTGTACCACTGAGGGTCCTATAGTCCATATATTCATATAGTCCATATGCCACATCAGAAAGATGATTGTTCATTAGCAACTATTTCAAAAGGTCTGGGAGAATAAATGCCCTAGCCTAAAGCATGATTTACCAGCCACAGTAGCTAAGTTCAACAGCATCTAAGCCCAAACCAAGCAAGCCATTATGTGAACCCACTTGAACATTAAACTGAAAAGTTTTAACTTTACCGGTAACATTTTGCTCCCATCAACAGTGTAGTATAGTGTTATTAGTCTAAGAGTAGGTGACCAATGTCTAAGCTACCTTCAGCCAAGGAAGGTCACTGAGTGCCTTTGGACCAGTTACTTTTCCTCAACTTCACCTAACTCATAGAAAAGTTATTGTAGGGGGAAAAGGAGGAGGAGGCACTACGTATCACCCTAAATCAAAATGGATTATAGGTCAAATAAATAAATTTGTCATCATTTCTTTTGCTTTAACAAGGGAAGGTGCACTTCATTTTTGCCGTTTCTGCCATTATACATACATTATATACATTATATATATATCACATACAAAAAATGGGACAGATTTGTCTTTTAAGAAAAATATTTAGCCTGTAATCTTTCTTTTTTCTTGTAGGTTCTTATAAAGATCATGAGGACATGGGATGTCGTATTTGGTAGTGTGGGATATTGTGAGCCCCAGGATACTAACTACTGCTGCCCCTGTGACTGGCATTCTTCTGAGTCAGAGCAGCAACAGAGCTTAGTGGAGGAAGGTGTTAAAAAGTAGGTGTATTTTCAAATAATTTGCTCTGAATTGCTTCAGAAAGACCTCTATGATGTTCATAGAACTGAGATGTGTATATTTTATTTACAGAAAAGCCAAGGCATGTGAAGGTTTTCCCTTTCCTGAGGTAACTTTATAAGTCATGCATGCATGCATGCATGCATAAATAGAATCATTTAAACCTATAACTATCTCCCTCAAGTATCTTATTCTAAAAATGAGATAAATAATAAATGCCTTGGTTTTTTTTTACTTTTTCTCTGCTAAGGTTATCCATGAATATCTCATCAGCAAAGACAAACCAGTGAAATTAAGTGGATGCCAAAGGCCAAATTTATTATCTTTTCAAGTATGTATGAAGACACTATACCTTGCATGCTAAAATGTTCTCAATGTTGAATACAGTTTAGTCCATTAAGACCATCCTTCTCTTGGTAAAGGAAAGCAAATTAAAACATTCCCAAGAGATGGTTGTACAGCCTCTGCTGCCATCAGACATACAATGAAGGGGAGCCGATCCCTTTCTGGGAAATTGCTTTCAGTGTAGAACTGCATGCTGTTCTACCACATAAACAAGCAGGGATGTAACTGCTTTGGTTTGTGCTGATGGAATTATACTGAGGTATGTCAATATCCTCAGTTTTGGGTAAATAACAAGATATGACATTTGTAGGTCTTATTCCAAGATAGGTTGGTTGGAGCAGGTATCCCAGAACTCAGTGTGATTTCTTTGACTAGAGGACTACTTTCTTAATGTCAACAGTTGAAAGTCTGTGTACATATGTTATGCATTCTTTTATTTAAACACTTTATATGGCTACATGTCTTTGGAGATTCCCAGTCCTCCAGGTCATGGTTGTCCCAAAGGTGCTTCTGGGATGAGAAGCGAAATGTCTTCAAAGACAAACCAGGTAGTCCAGTTGCCTCTTGAAAAAGCATCTTTGGGACTTTATATGGCTTCTCCTATAATTGTGAAATAGATATGGGTCAAAATGAATGGAGTTGGGGATTAAAGCAAGGAAGTTTAGCTATGGAAGGAGAAAAACAAGCTTTGGACAAGCAAAATAACATGGGAGAGAATCAGTTTCAAGGTATCTCTGAGGGCTCTGGAGCCCACCAGTTTTCAGCCTGATCTGAATAGAATGAAGGTTAGAGAAGAGAAAGTTCTCAGCCAGCCTGAAATCTCTCTGGTACAGATAACAGCTTTCCCCCAACTCATATTTCCTGATACTGGGCTGCTATTATTCCTCTGTTATGACTGTTACGACCAATCTCGAGGACACGCGTTTGGGAACATGCTTCAGTGGATTTTGTAGTCTGGTTGTCCTCAGACAGCTCTCTCGGTTTCCCCTGCTTTATATTTCTATGACTACTTGGGTGGAAATTACTTTGAGGTGACTGTTCTGTCCTTGTGACATTTTTTAAAAGTTCGTGACATTTCAAACTAAATGCGTCAAGTCTTCAGGGAGAATCAGTGCTGCTGCTGTTCAATAGATCTATTTCCATCTGTGTTGTATTTGTGATTTCCCAACATGTTTCAAATAGAGGTTTGCTGTCAAGAAAATGAACTGGACTGAGCAGTACGCCTGTGAGAAATTGTGTAGCCTTCTGACTTACTATGACATGAACAGAAAGAAGTCTGGCCATACTGATCGAAAGCAGCTGCAGGCCCTGCGGTAACTCAATTTATAATTTAATTAGAATTCACCCTTTGTTTTGTTTTATATCTGGAAGTGGAAAATGTTTTTGTTCTGTGCCTCTCCTCCTGATTCTGCATTTTTCATTGTTGAACAAAATGGCCTCCATACTGTATAGTGTTTTCAGGACCAAATATTGAAAATTAGAAGGAATTATTTTGGCTATCAACCTGCTGATCAGGCCAGATGTCTGTTCAACTGTGCTTTGAACTCAGCCAATGAGGTAATTAGTTCCTAAAGCCATCTCTTCCTTTATTGTTGGTTAGTCCAAGAATGCCACCAGTGGAGTTAATGTTCTGTTGATGTAGCTAGGACTCCCTGGTGTGTCTGTTGAAATACATTACATAGATTCAAGGGGGAAAAGTTCCACAATTCAAAATAGCATTTGAAACTGCTGAAGGTTCCAATTCAAAGATTAGAGATTCTACAGTATCAACATGAGTTTTGGATTTTGGTCCATTTTTCAAAAGACTGCTAAAGAACAGCAAGATAAAGGCTGCTGTCCACAGTGATCCCAAGAGCGAGATACACTGAGCAGGAAAATTCTAGGGGAACCTCGAAGAAGCCTTTCATGTAGCACTAGCAATAGCACTTAAGCTTATATACCGCTTCATAGTGCTTTACAGCAGTCTCTGAGCAATTTACAAATGTCAGCATATTTCCCCCAACAATTTGGGTCCTTTTACCAACCTGGAAAGATGGGAGGCCAAGTCAACCTTGAGCCAGTGAGAATCGAACTGCTGGCAGTTGGCAGAATCAGCCTGCAAAACTGCATTCTAACCACTGCGCCACCAAGACTTTATCTGTGTAAGGAAACATAGAGCGCAACTCATATTTATCTTGCTTGGCCCTGTGAACTAACATAAATGATCATCCTGAATGTGGGTTGTGGCTATCATCCATTGCCTATAGAACATTGGTCTGAGGTACTCTTAAGTGACATTTACAGAATATGGAAGGAAATACGAGTTAATGGTAGTCAGGTTTTAAGTTATCAACACTGAATCATGCAAAGATAATTGCATTGTCTCCCTGTTTCTAGGGACATTCTAAGCAAGCCAGGCATATGGAAATCTCTTCTCTATGATGCTCTCTCATGCTTGTTGACACACATTGCTACAACTGTATAGTTGTCATGATTATGAGAGAGCTATAGCTGATTAGGAGACACAGAGAAATGGTACATGGTTTCCTCACACAATTGTACAGAACTCCAACTCATGGGCATAGCCATAGAATGGTAAAGAACCATGGAAGTAGCCCTTATCTACAGGATGGTCAAACATGGTGGCTTCTTAAATGCCTGATTTCATTTTTGCACACCACCATTTTTGCACACCACCATATCAAAAATACTAGGATGTTCTTAACTTTTGTTTCTACAGGGTAATCAAGACACGGATTAGAAATGGAATTCCCTGTTTTGAAATTGCATGGCAAAAGCCAGGTTAGTACTCATTGCTGGGCATACCAGAAGGGTACGTTCCAGTACAATTTAAAACTGGAATAAGAAACCTCTTAAAAGCTGGGCATGTTGAGAAATAGAAATATAATACTTCTTCATGTATAGTACAGGTAGTCCTCAACTGACAATAGTTTGTTTAGTGACCATTCAAAGTTACAACAGCACTGAAAAATGTGATTTATGGCCATTTTTCATACTAACAACTGTTGCAGCATCCCCACAGTCAGGTAGTCAGAATTTGGATGCATGGCAACTGGTACATATTTATGATTGCAGAGTCCCTGAGTCACACGATCCTCTTTTGCAACCTTCTGACAAGCAAAGTCAATGGGGAATCCAGATTCACTTAATCATCATGTTACTAATTTAACAACTGCAATGATTCACTTAACAACTGTATCGGGAAAAGTTGTAAAATGGGGCAAAACTCACTTAACAAATGTTTCACTTGGCAATATAAATTTTGGGCTCAACTGTGGTTGTAAGTCAAGGGCTACTTGTACAGCCTATGCACAAACATATCTTCTCATTTCAGATGATTTTGCATGTGTTGTGGATATTAACTTAAATACTTTAAATCTTTTGTGACAAATTTACAGGGAAAGACAAATTTATCAGTTAGCATTCAGTATGACATTGAAATGGAACCACTGTGTTTGGGAGAGTTATCTCTCACTATCTGATGCTTGGGGAGAAGATGAAGCCATTTTTCTTCACAACAGCTTGTGAAGATGGATTGGGCTGAGAGAGAAAGACTGGCCCAAAGTCACCAATAAAGATTTTCAGTTTTTGTCCTCTCAACATTAGTCCAACCAGAGCCAATTTGATCTAGTGCAGGGCTGTCAAACTCGCGGCCCATCGGCCAGATGCGTCACACGTTGGCCACGCCCATGCCCGGTTTAGCGAAGGGGGGAAAGTTGCGATCTGTCATGTGATGCCGCGAGTTTGACACCCCTGGTCTAGTGGTTAAGGCACCAGGCTAGAAAGCAGGAATCTGTGAGTTCAAGTCCTGCCTTAGCCATGAAAGCCAGCCGTGTGACTTTGGGCCAGTCACTCACTCAGCATAACTCACCTCACAGGGCTTTTATTGTGGGGAAAACAGGAGGAGGAAAATGTGTTTTTAATATGTTCACCACCTTGAGTTCTGTGTAAAAATAATAAAGGTGGGATACAAAGAAACAAATATAGGAGACCTGTTTAACAATGTGTAAATATTAAATGAAACTATAATAGAAATAAAAACACAATAATGTCAACATTGGATTTGGGAGTTTTTTTTCTCCATAAAATTACTGCTTTGAAACTAAATTCAATATTCACATAGCCCCTTTCTTGGTCAGGTTTCTGTAGCCTAGTAACCCCAGGTCGACTTCTGACTATCTTTAGATAGAACTGGGAATTTTTCCTTCTAAAATTCTTGAGACCATCTGCCAGCTGACCATGAATGACCGATCTGACTTTTTATACGAAAATGTCATATGCAGAATGGAAAAAGACAGCATTTAAAATGAGAATTTATTTTTCTCACTCTTCCGGGCATGTATTGCCTGCCCTGTACATTGTACAGTTACATTATAATTTCTCATAAGGCGAAATCAGTCTTCCATCGTGCTGTAGGTGGGGCTGCACAAATATGACTGTGTGAAGAATTTGTCAAAACATGGGGGGGGGCAGATATTTGTGGATTGCAAGCAAATTAAGGAGGGTCTGCAGCAAGGGTTAGACATGGGAGCCTCAGCTGTAGGTTCTGTAGGATACAGATTCCAATCCCAAAGAAACAGTTATATGTTCCTTTTTCTAAAGGAGTGCATATGAAAATGGTAATTAAGGGAATCATCTGTAGTTAACTAGTAAAAAATATGTTTCTCTGCTTCTGCTTCATTGTTCCAGATCATTACTGTGCTACAACTGAAGATCAGCCTGCCTATCCCTTTCTAATAACAATAGAAGAGTCAACGCTATTTGAGGCTGCCTATCCTGAAGTGGTTGCTTTGTACCAAATGGAGAGGTTGAAAATTGGCCAAGAAAAAAAGAAAAGTAAGCTGAAAACTTTGCATGTTTTGTTTTATTATGTTTCATATCTTAAATAGTCACCATATGCTTGTCAAATGGCCAGTTGTTCTATAGAATTTTCTGCACCCAAATTAGATTTAAATGGAAGCCATTTAGCGTACCCACTTCTCCCACAATTGCCTGATTACAAAATCAAAAACACAGTGCTTTTTTTAACTTCATATCTCGTTTTTTTAAATTGTTTTTAACAAGATGTTCTTAACGTATTTTTTATTGTTGTTGTTGCCTTAGGTAAGAAGAAAAGTAAAGTGAAAGAAGGCTTAGCAGGGAACAGCAAAGTAGAAGATACTTTTTCTGACCTGAACTTGCAATCTGTGCGTGAAAACATTATCAGCCAAGTTTCAAAATCTGATTTGAGGCCTGTTTTTGATCTGCAAGAATTTCCCAAAAAGAGTTGCGAATCTCTGTGTTTTTCAGACTCTGCAGATTTTTCTACTGCATTAGGAAAGCCAAGCAACTTCTTTCTTGCTTCACAAAATCCAGAAAATGAATATAAACCTTCTAATTCTTTAATCTCACAAACAAACTTATTTGCTAAGGAGCCTGTGGCTTCTTCTGCAAATACTGATCTGCAGCTGAGTGGCATTGACTGGGAAAGGACATCTTTCAGCATTTCTCCAAGAGATGTTAATCTTCCTTGGTATTCAGAATCTGAGTCTGGCCTATGCAATAATTCTTTAAAGCAGTGCTCTCCACCACACAGTAAAGCAACCAATATCCTCACGCAGCATTCAGATTCTGCAGAACACAACCCCAATCTAATCACTGGTGTAGATTACTCTGTTTCAAGCACAGGCTTTCCTAAAGAGAAGAATGATTTGTCTTTAAAAGATCGAGCCACTAGGGAAAGTTTGGAAGCTTTCCCCAAAGCTAAAAATGTGCCTTTGTTAAACGCCGTACAATTGCAAGAACCAATAAAGAGAACTTCTAACCCTGGAGGAGAATTTTTATCTCCTCCTGACAGCATTCAGGAAATTGAAAATATGATGTTACTAGAAAACATCTGCGGGGGCTAAGCTTAGAGAACTATAAAGAAGATCTCCAAAGTTATAAGGACCCACAAACTGCAGCAGATAAAGTCAAGGATTCAGGAAGTTCTTTGAGGCTGTGCACTGAAAAGCTAAAAGTGAGCCACTTAGAAAACAAACAGCAAATTTTGCCCTTTAGGTCAAATAAAGTCCTAGATAACTCTCAAATCAGGGAAAAATCTGTGCCGAGAATCATGAAAAGCTCACTTAAGAAGAGTGTATGCCAAAATAGTTATCCTGCTGAGGACAGTGATAGTGAAAGTGTGGAGGGCAGGTGGAAGGGTCATAAGATCCCAAAACAGCAAAGAAAGAGTCATGCAGTCCAGCTAAAGGATAAGTGCAATGGCAAAAGGGACAACAAGAAATTGGCATTTGAGATTCAGCCAGAACCAAAAGGGAAAGTTGAGCACGCTCTTAGATTACTCAACACTGATTTATCCACAGAAGAACGTCTGCTTCTACCTCTCTCCAAGTCTCCAAGCTTCTCCAAATGTGGATATGATCCGTGTCTTCAGGAGACCAGAAGTGATTTGAATATGTGGCTTGAGAGTCCGTTGCCTCTGTCTGAAAGGCTGAAGCTCAGATTGAAGAGCAGTTGAGAATTTCTTGTTCCCTTCTCTCTGATGTCTTCATCTGGAAATATCTCAAATGTCTTGATAGGTTTTAAATGCCCTCTAAATTTAATAAGTTCCATAACTGTGAGTAGTAGAAGATTGAAAGAAGTGTCTGAAGTGAAATGACTCGCAAATTCTTCAAGCAACTTTTCTGTAGTGACTTGTTCTAATTTTGACTAACAGACCTGCTGTGAGTTGGGCTGAAGTTTTCCTGAATAATTAGTTTGAGTGGTTGCATCAATCATACCACAATAGCATGAACTCAAGAATAAATACATAATAATGTTAGGTTTTTTGCAAAGTATAAAATATGTAACAACTTGCTGATCGATGACAGTGGCAAAGCTACTGATATTTTTACACGAACAGATTGGTGTTACCATAGTATATGTTTTTATTTAATTTTGCCTTAGATTTTCAGGTCCAAATTAAATAATGCTCTACATCCAATCTTGGAGTCAATCCCTACACATGCAACATAGTTATGTACCAGAATCATAAAGTGGTTAAAAAAAATCAATTTAGAACTGGCCTATAAGATACCTTTAGAATTAGAAATCTAATTTATCGGAGAGGACTGCTTCAGTCTAGTACTTTATCTGCTCTTTGTTTTCTCCTTTGACCAATTTTCTAACTTGGGATCATATGTCTTAGAATAATGACTTTCATTTGTAACTATATATAATTTGGTTTTTAAATAGACTTTCACATAGACTTTTTTTAAAATGCAATGCTTTTCAATAGTAGTAGTTTAAATGAATTAATTAGACACAAATACTTTGCAACAATATTTATGTAATGGCTAAAGTTAAAGGGAATTTGCCTCCGTAAATAGTTGTGTTTAAGAGTGCAGACTTTTAAAATATGGTATTTGTAACATTAGTGATTTTCTCTGATTTCAGATACTGTATTATTTCTAATCTTGCTTAGATCAATTTTTTGTCTTTTGTAGATAAGTTCTGTATTTACTGGTAAAATGGATACTTTCCATGCCAAAAGTACCAATTTCAAATTATGGCCTTTTACTTCAGGCTGGAATGATCCCCAATGGCAGTTCTGGATACCTATTGTTGGTCAAGATACAGCACTTGAGTGAACAGTCTTGGCACAATGCAACTCCTAATAGTGATGGTGATCAGATCAAGGTGCAAATTGTATCAATTTTCTAAGATTGAAAGAAATGCATCTCATTTGGTGATTGTTGTTGATTCATGAAAAGGGTGAAAACATTAATTCACAGGGTTGGTTTTTTTGCAATGGAATTGTAGGTGTAAGTGACATTCTAATGTACATATTTTTATCTTTCACAATATATAGTCATATAAATTATTAAAAAGATGCAGAATCTGATTTCACATGTTGTATTATGTTATCACCTAATTTGTCTGATTTATGTATAGTTTAGCATGTGAGTGTAGCCATTTAAGTGTTCTACAAGTCATGGTTAAGACAAACCATGGCTAAAATGTGACAATCCTAGCCAATTTGCAGAATTATTTGAATTTCTACTTACTTCAGTAGAACAACTGAAAATATTCTCCTGAATTCTTTTGCACTAAAACCATGACAGAAAAAGTACTCAAATATAGCTGAATTATGTCCCAGGTTCACAAAATTAATTCTAAATTCATAAGGATTTTTCTAAAATAATGCAAGTGTATCCCTGCAATATGACATGGCATAGTTCAGGAATCTACTCCCTTGCTATGTGAAACAAGGCCGTTGGAAAAAGTAGCTAGTCTTCTATTTAGTTGTGACCTACGTGTTGGCCTGAAGTGGGAAGAAATAGATAAAATTTGTTCCCTCTGCTTATCCTATAGGTTTGCAAATTGCAGTGATACAGCAATGCAGCAATGCAGGAGCCTTCTAAATGTTTATTTTCCCTCAGAACATTTTGTGTTCAGATCCATTCTTGCCATATTGTATGGAATTCTTCCTCTTAACATTACAAATGTTATATACGCTGTTGGAAATCAAGTGCTATTTGACACTCTTAGAAGGTATAGTTGTGTAAATGTACTGTATCTAAGTCTTTGGATTTATTTTTTAAAGAAACTGACTAGAAACTAGGAGATCAGGAGTTCTAGTTCTGCCTGAGGCCCAAAGCCACCTCTCTCTCAGTCCTAGGAAGGAGAAAAGGACAAACATTACCAAGAAAACTGCAGGAGCTTGTCTAGGCGAGCACAACACTGAGGTATAGCCATCACATTTCTTTTTGCTTTGTTTTCCATAGCTTATCAAATTGGCAAAAGATCCAACTTAATGTGTTTAAAGTGTTTTTATTGCCAAAATTTTATAACAGGACCATAAATGCCTTGCGTCAAGGAAACACAACTCAAAAACACACTGCATTCATGAGCCTGTTTAGATAAAAGAGTTAAAGTAGTGTTGATATTGTCATTTGTATCTCAGACAGGGCAACCTTGTAACAAGCATATTATCGAGATGTCCTAAAAGGTGTGATTTTTGTAGTCTAGAACAGGGGTCGCCAATGTTTTGGACCTCAGGGACCACCAAACTCATAATTTTAAATTCCGCAGACCGGAGACCCTGGGAAAATCCCCCAAAAAGTCTGCAGGAAAATTCCGCACCCCATTTTCCTCCCGATCAATCCTCCTTTATTTGGGATCACAGGATACCGTCTCCAGTTCCGTTCTCAGGGAGAGAAAGAGAGACTTTTGGCTTCATGCAAGGAAAGCAGCAGAAGCAGCAGAAGTCTTTCTCTCTCTCCCCCCCAAACTCCACCAGAAATGAATCTTTGTGAGACTTGTTGCGCCGGCACAGCCTCTTGGAGCAGGATGCTTTCCAGGGTCCCAAAGACTCATTTCTGGCGGAGTTTGGGGGAGAGAAAGAAAGACTTTTGCTGCTTTCCTTGTGTGCAGCCAAAAGCAGAAGAAGAAAAAAGCGGAAAGAAGCAGTCCGGTGTCCAGGCGAGGCACGTGGGTCGCGTGGGGCAACTTCCCCCCTCTGCCCTTTCCCCCTCTCCCCTCCCTACCTCATGGTGTTCTCAATGCAAGCGATGCAAGCCTTGTGTTCCCATGGGCCACGTGGGCGGCACAGCTTTTGTTCTCACACAGCCTGGATTAATTGCTTGGGGGTGACATTTCTCTGCAGACCACCAAAATTTTCTCATAGACCACTAGTGGTCCCTGGTCCACTGGTTGGCAACCACTGGTCTAGAAACCTCTTTCTATGATGGGATTCTTGGGATTAGAAAATATATTTAGGATGCTGATAACATTTTGGAACATCACTTTGGGATGAAGCCCTATAAAAATCAGTGGATTTTAGTGTCTGAACATAAATGACTATTTAATTTTCATTAAAGCAATTAGCCTAAGACTGTAATATTGTTTCGAGTTCAAATAATTTCATGAGGAATACAATACTCCCTTGCAAAAAAAAAAGAATGTTATTTTTAAATTGGAATGATTAATATTTATTTATTTTATTGAAAAACTTTAATTTATGATTAAACAAAACAAGCCAACAAACGTTATCCCAACTTTTCTACGCTAAATATGCACAGCCAAATATTTATCAATAAAGCAAGAGGCAAATGTAGATCTCACAAATCTGTCAGGATGTTGGCAGTGCACATTAGACTGCAAAATATTTTCCAGTGATTACTGTTATTCCAATTATTAAAATATGTCTTTAAAAAAATTTGACACATATCTTTCAACTAAAGCTATATCAGTTGTCTTGAATATGCAAACAGTTGGCTCAACTTTGTATTTGAATCATACTCCTTAGCAATTCATAACTGTATTAGGTAAAGTTAAATATATGCTAAATAACATATCATTCTTTGTAATTGTATACATTATAAAAATTGTTGTGCACCTTTTTATTCAAAACAGAAAACTTTGCAGAAGAATTAATCTTAGAAAGCAGGAGAGCAAAATAACAAATATTTTCTTAACATGCCAAGAAGACTTCTCAATGAATTTCTTAACCCAGTTTAACTCAGGGCTCGTTTGTTTTTCTGATACAAATGTAAGCCTGGGACAAAAAATATCAATTGTTTAAATGCCTATGATTTTTTCTTTTATTGTACAGGTCCATGATTTTAAGCTGTAGATTTTGTTGCTCAACAACAAAGAAAAGCTTGAATAAAACTAACAGATAATAGCTGCCTCCTCATTTAAACAGTGATAGAAATACAAAGTATTTGTTTCCTGAAGAGCAAAGTGCTAAATCTAGCACTGTGTTTTACTGTTCACCAGTAGCACTTAGTCTATAACAGATCTAGTAATATTGCTAACTGTGGTTTCCTTTCATCTGTTGATGCAAAATAGCAGGACTTCACACTTCCTTAGACATGAAAAGATTTTTACCTTGACTTGTGACACCGCCTCCATTAATCTTTCACTTCTTATTCCAACCGTGCTAATGCTAAAATTCTCAGAGATGGCTTCAAGATAACCTCTTTATAAGTAGAAATTGGTCAGGGGAAGAAAAAAATATATCACAAGATTGTTTTTCTGTTTTCAAATTTGAAGAACTTGATTTTTTTAAGTGACAGTCATTTCCTCTAAGATACATACATAAATATTTTACTAGTTGCCTATTCACTTATGAATCAAATGGTTTATCAGAAGACTAAGAAACTGCAGTTAGATTTCTTTTGATGCCAGTGCAGCAATAAAATACACAAATACATAAATTCCTTCCATAGGAAGGAAACAAAGAATCAATTGCTGAAAAAGAGCAATTCTCATTTGTTTATTGTTTGTTGAGAGAAAAAATGCCTGTTTCTAGGATTGGTTTTCTCCTCTATTTTGGAACTAAACCATAAAAAGAATGGAAATGGATCAAAATCAAGTATGATTTTGTATGTATGATGTGGGCATTACTGCAATGATGTGTTGCAATATGGATAACATTGAAAGCAAACTAATTTTGTATCTTTTTTTGTATACTGGTACATCAATATTAATGTCAGTGATTCCCATAAGAGTGCCATCAAAACAGCAGGAGAAACTACACAGTCAGGCAATGAAGGCTGGACTTTAGGGGACAAAGACAGAAGTCCCCATAACTCCTAAAATAAAGAAGCCACAAACATTTCATGAGGTTGACATTGCTCAACAAGGGTGCTTTTCAAAAAGCAACTGGACTTTCTTTGGGGGTTCCTTGAAAATGTTTGCTTCTTGGATGAGAAGCAAAACATTTTCCAGAGGGGGAAAACCCTAAGAAAGTCCAGTTGCCTTTTGAAAAACACCTTTGGGACAGCCATGACCTGGATGATTGAGAATCTCCATAGACACATTGCTGAACACCATATCAAGGTTTGACCAAGGTCATATATCAATATGTACAGAATAATAACTATTCCTTTCATTTATCTAGAGTTTACCATAAAAACAGTGTTCATTCACAAGTAAAAGTGGGGTTATTTAAGGAAGAACCTGAATGCCAAATTATTTCCATTCTTAAGTAATTATTGATCATATAATACACTTTGCATTGCCACTACAGTATTTTTCAGTATTTTTGCGTATTGCATAGGATCTAGTTTTCTGCATCCCTTATGCCCTTAAAAATCACACTTATTTCTCAGAAGAATCACTAAGCAACTTTAGGTTACCAATAAAGGAGAATATTTGTAGCTCAGGGTTGAAATAGTAATAGCAATAGCACTTAAGATTTATATACATCGTGCTTCACAGCCCTCTCTAAGCAGTTTACAGAGTCAGCCTATTGCCCCCAACAATCTGGGTCCTCATTTTACTGACTTCGGAAGGATGGAAGGCTGAGTCAACTTTGAGCCTGGTGAGACCCAAACTGCCGAACCCAAAATGGGTCCTTGCTACTCTCTGATTGTTTTCTTGCAGACATTCCATTAACAAACTAGGTAACATCATCACTACTAGTAAGGAGCACTGATGTTGTTACCTAATTAGAGTAACAAAACGTCTGCAAGAAAACAAGCAAGCTCAGCAAATTTAGCTCAGCAAATTTAACATTGCCTCTCAGCATTGTGCTCTCCTCTCTAGCCAGTTGAGCTGAATGGATGAGTCCCTGATTTCCAAGCAATGAAGGTGCTGCTGAGGCTCCCCCTCCTCTGGTAATAGTATAGGTTGAGTTGGAGTTGAGATCACAACATGTATGCTGGCAGAAGAGAAAATCATCCAGTGGTACACAGACCTCTAAAATTATTGATCTGTGGGTCCTAAATAAAGATATGCGTAAACAAAGTAGTAACAGTGAATTGGGATTTCTTCTTGGCATGCATTATAACTTGGATTATACTGCAGATGTTCCCCAGTTTCTTAGCATCTTATCCCAGAGGCATGGCTGGAAAAGAAATACTAGCTAGATTTTGTTTTAAAAATCCTATACTGTGTGGAGGTAATTGAGAATCTATATAGAGATATCTTAACTGTAAAAGTGAAATGTGCTTCCAGTTTGTAAAGATATCTTTAATGAATTATATCAGTACAGGTAAGATGTACATTCATGGTTACAGAGATTGCTTTTAGCTATATTAGATGATTCAATAAAATACACCAGGAAGAACTTTTTAAAAAATCCTACCTCTATATTTCATGGCATTTTGGAAATGGATAATATACTTTAGTATAAAATACAGCCTTCCTTTGCAGTTCAATACCTATGATGATTGTCTTTCCAGCATTTGATTCTTTCATCGATTGTCTGCAACAGTTATTGATAGGTGACTTGACAAATTTAGGGAGAAATACTTCTTGACTAATAGACTCCCATCCTATTGTCTGACTAAATTGGGAAGGCAACAACTCTGAATAGGCCATAAATATGTTGTCTTTGGCCTTTCCTTTTCAGCCTGCTCCACCTAATTGGAGTCTTTGGCACCAAGGTGTTAATGCAAGGTTTGTTCTCTTCTACATAATGGCAGGTGATTTGCATTTCAGCAAATGATAGATTTATAGCCTTTGATCTTTTAACCAGCTCACAGCCATGAAAAAAACAGTTCCTCTTCAGAGCAACCCTGCAAATTTGCATTCAGCATCCCCAAGCATATTTATTAGGTAATTATATTGGAGTCAACATTTATTTCCCATTCAGTAATGTAGGATTACTAGCAAATCACAATCCTATGTTGTTTTTAAGGCAGAAATAAAAATGGAATTATAAACATACTCCATAGGATCTACTTCTGAGTAAATAGGTCCAGTCTTCCAGTGAAAGGTCCTTTGTGATTAAGAGGTAAGTATGCATAGCATTGCAAAATTGAGATGATTTATAGCAAACAAAGGAACAATATTATAAATAATAAAATCCTTCTCCAAAAAATGTGTTGAGATAGAATAAACCACACAAGCAATATTTAAGCTGACTTTGTAAAAATGCCACTTAGTAATAAGCAGGCATATACAATGGAATGAAGGCTATTGCTGAGCGTATTGGGGTGTGCTCCAAAAATTGTAAGCCGCCCTGAGTCTCCGGAGAAGGGCAGCATATAAATATGAATTTTAAAAAAACAACTATTTCCAAGCATCAAGATCACGAGAAGTGATACGACAGCTTTAGGCAGCATTAGTGAGACCACACTTGGAATATTACATCCAACTCAGGGCACTGTGATTTTTTTAAAAAAATGCTAAGGCCCTTGAAAGAGTGCACAAAAAAATACAACAAAGATGATAAGGGATCTGGAAATTAAACTGATGAATGGCTAAAGGAACTAGCCTAACAAAGAGAAGGCTTGGGCCCATACGATAGCTGTCTGCCATGAGGGTCTCTCACAGATGAGAGAGGGTCAACTGATTCTCCAAAGTACCTAAGGGTAGGGAGAAGCAGCAATGGATGGAAGCTCATCACCTGTTACTAGGGAGACATTTCCTAATGGAGAGAACAATTAATCAATGGAACAATTTGCCTCCTGGAATTGCGGGTACTCCATTGCTGGAGGAATGCAAGAAAAGATTGGACAACCATTTGTCCAGGATGGTATAAAGTCTCCTGCCCTGAGTAGGACTAGAAGACCTCCAAGGTCCCTTCCATCTCTTATTTCTATTGCATTCCATTCCAATGTCATAAAGTATATAGTGCCAGTACTACACTCTTTCTAATACTTGCAATGTCTACTTAAAGGAGATGTTCTGCATGGAGGTGGGGGGGCTCCCTTTGAGATTGACTCAGAGTTTAAGCCTACTGCAGAAAAGAGAATAATGGTCTTGAGCCTGGTAGTAGGATTTGATCAGATCAATGTTGAGGAAGCTACTCTGGCTATCTTTCTACATAACGCTGAACTATTTTAAGCTGTTCTAAAAGATACCCTTATTTTGAACTGGCAGGTTAATCAGGCATTTCATAAGTGCCAATGTATTCTGTAATCAGTGAGGGCATATAGAGTATAGAAATTGACTTTTTTAATTACTGTATCTATTCTCTAACTTTCATCAAGCAACATGAGATGCTCTGGGTTCCATCCTTTTGAGAGTATTACCTGGCATAACCCAGAGGTTAAACACGCCCTAATCCTGCTGGCCTTTTGTAAGTCCTGGTTTGTTGGAGCCTGAGTTGTAATTGAGCCCATTTCATGGTTGTGTTGTTATTGGCTGGCTTTGTTTTAAATAGGTATTAGCTGATGTATATATTATTATTATAATTTTCAAGTCTTGTTTTAAATCATTGCTAGCAGTCCAGAGTCATGTATTTCAAATGGTATGAATCAAATGGAATCAAATCAATCAATCAATCTTTGGCATCTTTCGAAGATGTATTTCATCTCTGTGTCAAGTCTGCCTGTTGGTTGATAAAGCTTTGTTAGTTTTATTAGCTTTATATTAATTATTTTATTATACATTCTTCACAGTTTAGATGTTTTTGGAATGATATGCAATTTAAAATATGTTTTAAAGTGTATTGGGTGTCTGTAGAAAGCAGGATATTGTACATGAAAAGATTATCATTTCTACCTCAACCTCGTAGAATAATCCAAAAGACCTAGTGGAAAATATGCTTTTGATTCTATTTTATTCCTGCCTCTATTATGCGCCCATCTACATGATCATCTACTAAATATTCCTATAAATCTCCATAAATATTTCCAAAGTCCTGCAAGATTTTGCAAGTAAACTTTTTCCAGCATCTGGAGAACTGGGATATGTTCTCATGGCTTATTTAGCCCAATAGCATTTTTTGGTTTTTGCAAAATTTCTTTCAAAGTATGCTGCTGTGACATTTCAGCTGCTAGTATACTGTGTAGTTGATCTAAGACCCCTGTATGTATCTCTGACATTTCAATTCCCACAGTCTGATGTACAAGTTCATCAAAGCTTGATAGATCAGGTCAAAAAGAATAAAGTTCAGTTTTCCCTTTCTCTCATTTTTGTCCCTTGCTGACAATATATTAGCATTAGTAAACTGCCTTTTGTAGAAAACCAAGTTTGTAGAAAAACATAGAACTTTCACAGTTGTGCTGCATAGACCTGAATGACCACAGGAAAGCAGCAAAGCATTGTAGTTTCCTGCATCTCTTTGCTGCCATCTACTGGTCATTTGGATTTGTGGATCATAGATGTCATAACCTTAAAAGTAACTATGCCATTTGTTTCCAAGTGCAAACAATAGGTCTGATAAAGAACTTCTGATTATTCAATCCAAATTTTGAGAAGACATTTAGTTTCTGCGAGGAGAAAGAGCAGGACAAATAACATCTGAACCACAGTGGCTTTGCCCATTGTGGCCAGTGACTCTGCTGGTTAAACACAAAAGTCCTTTTTCAAGAGGCAACTGGACTTTCTGGTTTTTCTCTGAAGACATTTTGCTTCTCATCCAAGAAGCTTCTTTTGAAAAACCAGAAAGTCCAGTTGCATCTTGAAAAAGCACCTTTGGGACAACCATGACCTGGTTGATTGACAATCTCCATAGACATTGTGCTGGTTAAAATTTTGTAAGCTGTAGTACCAAACATCTGAAGGAAATCAGGTTGAAAAAGACATCAACCAGATTCACAAAAACCCAGATGGATGAATAATAGCAAGTTGTGTTGTTGCAGTTAGACCCTATTGGCATTTATGAAACTTCAAGTCAGAAGTAAGATTTAGAAGCTATCCAATTCCAGGAGAAATCCCAATTGTCCAGCATGAAAATATGAGATTCATTTGGAAACTTGCCTTTTTTAAAATTGATATTAATAGACTACTAAATTGAACCAGTCATCAAGTTAGCTCCTGGAGCTGATAAGAAAGGTCTCTAAATTACATAAAAGAAAAAAAAATATTCCAGATTTGAAGTGCCATGTTAAAAATAAATGGATGATAGATGTATTTTAAAATGGTACAGAAATAAAATTACATGGCAGTAACTTACTGAGGTTGTAGAACTATGGAGAAATCACTGTTTCTTTGTTGAAACAATCAGCATAAAATAACATTTTTATATTAAGGGGAAATGGCAAAGTCATGGGATATTGTCTACTAAGTTATTGGTTCTGGCAATGAAAACAGATTCACATATACTGTTCAATTCCTACCCCCTGCAATTTTCCAGCATCTAATGTGTTGTGTACATTCAGCAGGGGGGACCGTTCCTTAATTCTTGCAAATAAGTGTAGAATAGCCTTTGGAACTTGGCTCATCCATGCCTGTGCCATTGCTCATTCCTTATGTGACTCCATTGAAAAGATCTCTGAAACCTTCTGCTTTTCAGCCTGATACTCAGATCTCCATTGAAAAGATCTCTAGATCTCTTCTGCTTTTCAGTCTCAGATATTCCCACCATAGAAACCACCCCTGAAAGAAGCAGCCACAGGTCTGAATGATAAGCATGCGTGAGCCAGACTCAGGCTTACTCAGACTGAGTTCCCAATACTACCTTTGGTTCCTGAAATTATGTCCTATTGTTAAGTGAGAATAACAAGAACTAGTTTACTTAAAGATTGCTACTCGGGCTTATGACTGGTAGAGGTTAAAATGTTAAAATCACTCAAATATTGCCATATGCTAAATAAAATAAACTCAACTATTTGGGTTGTATTAAAGGAGAATGAATGAGCTCATCCATCAGATTTAGCTTTTTTAAATAAAATACTCATGTTACTGCATGCATAAGCATCAAATCCCATTTATCTGAGTGCATTCAATTGACAGGTTTTTTGGGAGTTGAAGTATTCTAAATTGAGGTCTATTTGGATTATTTTATGAATCAGTAAATGTTACAGATTAAATATTCATATTAAATATATTAAGGCAATGAATTCAAGCTTCTGAGACACCGGCATTCTATTTATTCTCTGGATTCTGGTACCAGAAGCAGAAGAAAGCCCCATTTTGGTAAAATCTATGTTTTGGTGATCAGCTAAATAAAGAGTAAGGAAGCCCCAAACTCTTCAGCCATTCCTCTTTTCCGCTAATTGAAATGAAAAGCAAACATTAAAGACCAACCACCCAGCATAATATCCTTTCAACTTCTGTTAACAGGGGTATTAAAAAGACTTCCCCAATATCAACTAGAAAACACCAAGTCATAAAACCCCTACTTAAAAGATGGAGAGGTGTAAATTCAGCACATGGGACTGTTTTCATCTAGGGAACCAGTTGATTAGAGGCCAGATGTCTTAAAGAATTGGGAAGTTGCTATCATGTCTCAGCTAGTTGAGATTGCCACTTCTCAGAGGATCAAATGTTCACATGGAAGGGTTTCGAAGAGCATGTGATCTTACAAGTGTGTGAACAAAGCATACCACTTGCACAAGACCCCACTCAGAACAATACTGGTGCTTAGGGATATAGAGTCAGTGACAGCTTTAACTTTGCTTATAGACAAGTGCCAACAAAATCAACACAGGCTGTCTGCTTCCCTGCCAACCTGAAAGACAAAGCATACACAACCTATTGGGTTCACTCATGTATTTGAGACCGATAGTTACAAAATAGCTGGCTTCCCCGCCCAATATTCATATCAAACAATCCCATGAAAGAATCCATACATCTTGGAGAATGATGGTAATGTTACGCCAGTGTGTTTTCCAGCTCTGATGACTGTCAGTTTCAACATGCAGGCATTTTCCAGCTCAATAAAGATTGTGACCTTGCTTCACAGATGGTTCAAACTCAACCTTCCCCAATCTGGTACCTTCCAGAAATGCCAGACTTCAGCTCTCCAATCTTCCACAACCTTGAGCTGTCAAGATGATTATAAATGACAAATCATAGTCATTCAAGACTGTTAGTAGTAAGACTGTTGATTGCATTCTCAAGAAAATTCATATTGTTTCTGTCTAGTATGGTTAGCTCTCAGGTTGAAATAGTTTAATTCTAAAGGAAGAGTAGAAATAAATGAGTTGTGATTATTTGCTTAACCATACTTATACTGTTTTGGATTGTAATCTTTACTGATCAAATATATCTGGTTATTTGTATTTAAGAGATCATTTCCGTTTTGGCTGCTCTGGATCCATTCAGAATATCTCTAAATAAAATAAAAATGATTTAAGTATGAGTAGCCAGGACAGGTCAAGACTTATGCTGAAAAACATATTTGATTAAATAGATGAATCATTAATGGATAGTTTTATTGCAGGAAAAAAATCAGTGCAATCTTTTCTGATGCATGTATTCAATGGAATCCCCTCTCCCAAAAAGTGAATTTGACACAATAGTATCCTTCTTTAAGATTTAAATTATTCAGTAGAGATGTATGAAATGCATCAAACAAATTTTCATGTGTTTTCATTTCAAAAGTACCCACTTTTTTCTGTTACTAAGAAAAGCCTCTGCTTCCCTGTAGCATTTTAAAGAAAAAGCTGCTCATTAGTAGCATTTTACTATTGATATTTGTTTAACAACCTACTTATGCATTTGAAATTAGGATGAAGGAACTCATTATCAACAGTGAATGAAGACTGAATGTCTGCCTTCAGATTGCTGAATAAATTAATGGAGTGAAAAATAAAGCTGCCATTCAGGCAGAAAATGCCTTTATCATTTTTCAAAGTGTCATTGAGCAGACCTATAATATTAGCTCCATAACTCAAATAACCTTCAGTGTTATGGGATTACTGTATGACAAAAATGATCTCACCCAGATTGTATAAAGTGCAGGAAAAGGTAGAGGTCAGAGATATAAATTTGTGCTTTTAAATTTGCTAAAGGAATACAGTACATACAACTTACCCATTTCACCTCTTTCGTTTTCTGACCAGGCCAGAAAAGCAAACAGATCTATGAACCTATCTACAATATATGAGCAATTTATAGCGTCCTCCACTTGTCTCTATGCTAATATATCACTAATGTGGATGGACGTTACTGTACACTGCCACTGTAAATATGTGATAATGCTGTAAATTGCTTCAGTAGTAGGGTTTTATATCTTCTTCTTTAACAGCATAAAGAAAATTTAATATTAATTTTTGTAATATTAGTGCTTCTGCAGCAAGTCATACAAGCAGCAACAATTTACCTCACAACTGTACACTTGTCAATATTAGATCATTTAAAACATGTGATTCCAAATAGGCCTTAACAAATCTAATCAATAAATTAAAATCCATAAATATGTTTACAAGTTCCAATATAGGAAGCCACTTTCTACCACCCAAGTGCTCTAACCAGTAATTGTCCTTTAATTCCTCAGACATAAATCTTTCAAGCAATCACAAATATGAAATTGAGGAATTAGCTGGTAATCTTTCCAAAAGCAAAAGCTTGGAGCTCCAAATATACCTCAAAAGTGTTTTTAGTAATATCAGTTATAAATTATGTATTCATTTTCATTAAGATACCAGACTTTGAAATGACATGATTTTGAAGAGAGTCCATTTCTACCACTTATTGGTTCCCATAAATGGCTGCTTAAAAGAATTTGCTTGTGCCCTCAACTGTCCATGCAGCAAGAGAACAATGCAGTTCTTATAGCAGGAAGAACCACCTCTCTTGCAACCTCTGTATGGCTACTTTAATATCCACCGGAGAAAGCAGATTTGTGGGAAGCAGTGCAAACATGAAAACTGAAAAGGGATTACCTGTGGATATGATGTGGGAGGCAGCTCATTGCTTACTCATTTATAACACTATTTAGTAAAGAAACCTGTATAACATGGAATCCCTTTGGCTATGGTAAATAACCAGCTCTATTCACAAACAGCCTAAAAAGAGACTTCTACTAAGCCACTGTCTGTTATAAGCAACAGGAAAAAGAAATGGAAAATTAATATTATTCTTACTAGCACTGAACAAAGAGGTGCGTAAGATGCCCAGGGGCTTTATGGTCATTCTTTTTGAAATGTCATCTAACTTCCCAGTGGTGGTGGTAGGGACGAGGAGGAGGAGGATACAGGACAGGATTTCATCTGAACTGGTGATCCTAGGGCTAGGCTGCGGCCTTTGGTCTGTGCCCAACAGTCCAGTCCTAGCACCACTACTGAGTAGGACAAAATAGCTCAACTATTAACAGCCATTAATTGGGGTCTCAAGTTGAAGAAGCTATTCTACTTATCCTTCCCAAGACTTGCGAGAGCACTGCATTTTTCCTTGCCTATGAGAACTGAGTATGTTTCTCTGGATTCCTTTCATGCTCCAAGGAGAGGTTACCAAAACATTTGAAAACTAAGACCACTGAATACACACTAGGAGAGAAACATGCTGAGATAATAAGAGGCACAGAAAAGGCAGAGGTGAGGATTTTGACCTTCACATCAAAACTGGTAAAATTCTACATCTCACCTATCACACTCCTGGTGCTTAAAATTTGATGACACATCCTTTGGGAGGGGTAAATTCTGCTCACAAATTTTAGTGCCGCTTTTGGAAACAGATTTATGGAGCATCATTTCCTGCTTAAGCCAGTTTATATATGAGGCTAAATTAAATAACATTTTTCACCATGTTCTTGAAAATATCGTTTGGAGAATAACTAGACAACTATAATGGGAAATTATTAGTCTTTTCACAAAATTGCACTTCATATTGCTCCTTGGGGAAACAAGGATACTGAAACTCATTTTAAGCAATTCTTCAGTTACAATACAGAAATACCCTTATTCCTCTTTCAATACAGTGCAATGTCATTTTTCATGATCACAATAAAAGAAGCTAAGGGAAGGATGAGAAAAAAAAATATAAGAGCCATGAATGTGCCCCAGAAATAAAATATTGAGTTTTGCTCAATGCAATGTGGATTGAAAATCCTTCCTCACTGTAAAAAAGAAATGTATGAAAACAAGTACATAAAAGTCTATGGAATTAAACTAATACATCGTCCTATAATATCTACAACAACTAAGCAATGGTTCTTAAGGGCGAACTACATATTAAGTTGAACACGTACTTTTTAATGCTGTTTAAACTGGTATTTAGTTTGAATAAAAAAATTGTCAGCCCAAAGCTGACAATTCTTGATCCCAAACCAATTCCCATCAGAAATCACCTCTGACTTCTTTCGATTATGCTGATTGTAAGTCTTTCATAAACAGGCAGTTAAAATATTTTTGTTCCCATCAGATTTTAGTACAACTAAATGCTTAATTTTCATAGCTAAGGCTGCTTTATTTTCTTCTGACATTAAATGTTGTGTTCTATTGTATTCCTATTACGTTGTTATATATGGCTTCGTGACCTTTTTATGGAAATAAAATAAAATATTGAACTAAAGGGCTGTGATAGTTCCATGTCAAATATTTCTATTTGATGGTGGTTATTTCAACATTGATGTGCATTAAAAGTAAGGGGAATACTATCAACAGAATGCTACGCAGAGTCTGAAAAGCAATGCAGGAGGGAGGGAGGGAGAGAGGGGAAGTGTTGTGCAATGTTGGACCACACCTTACGCTCCAGAAACACTTCCTTCCTATACAAATTAAATGGGAAAACTCTAACAGAGATGCCCATGGCAAATATCAGAGCAACAATAGACATCAGAAACAATGTCCCTAACTACAATTATAAGGCTTTTGGAATAATTTATTTTAAAAGTATGGGATGCATAGTGTATCTTGCAAACTCATTCAATTTTATTTATCAAAATTTTGAAATTTCCCATCTCTCACATAGAGGGGCTCTGGGTAGTATGCAAGTAAAATATTTTTTAAAAGTGTGTAAAATGTAAGAGCCAAGGCTGAATAAAAATCAATTTTAAAAAGTAATTAAAAGGCAGGGGGAAGGCTTTCGGGGTGCTAACAAACCCCATAGCTGGGTTGTCCTGTGAGCCCCAAGCAAGGCAGCATTTCACATCTTTCTAGGCCAGGAGATTGGTTGTCTACCTCACTTCTCGGATGGAAGCAATATTCCATAGGACAATTGCAATGGCAGAGAAAGCTCTCTTTATGGCCCACCGATTGAAATTCTTTAACAGATGAGGTCTGCAACAGATGAGGTCTGCAACTTCTCTGGCAGAGTGGGTGGGACAGGCTGATATAATGGGGAGAAAAATGGTTGTGTGGGTAACCTGGTCCTATGGTAGGTAGGACTTTAAAAAGTCAAAACCAACACCTTAAATTGGACCCAGAAGCAAACTGGGACCCATTGCAGCAATGTATACCAAATGTGCATATTCAAGGAAACATATACGGCAATACCTTAACAGCACATTCAATGTAAAATAGTTATCAGCAGTGGGAAGGGTTTTATGACAGAATTCTGTAGGTTCCCTAAGACCCTGAGTGAGTTTAGAACAAAGGGATGATTGAAATCAAAACTGGTCTCAACTTTAGCTCAGCAGTTTTAGCTCAGCTCAGTTTTGGTCACCATAATGTAAAAAAAGATGTTGAGACTCTAGAAAGAGTACAGAGAAGAGCAACAAAGATGATTAGGGGACTGGAGGCTAAAACATATAAAGAACGGTTGCTGGAACTGGGTGTCTAGTAACTAGTTTGATAAAAAGAAGGACTAGGGGTGACATGATAGCAGTGTTCTGATATCTCTGGGGTTGCCACAAAGAATAGGGGGCCAAGCTATTCTCCAAAGCACCAAGAAGCAATGGATGGAAATTAATCAAGGGGAGAAACAACCTACAACTGAGAAAAAATTTCCTGACAGAACAACTTGCCTCCAAAAGTTGTGAATGCTCCAATACTGGAAGTTTTTAAGAAGAGATTGGACAACAATTTGTCTAAAATGGAATAGGATTTCCTGCCTGAGCAGGAGGTTTGACTAGAAGACCTCCAAAGTCTCTTCCAACTCAGTTATTCTGTTTTGTTAGTTGTATCCAAAAGTGTGTCTTTTGAAGTAATGACATCTGTCCGAAGAACAGATTCTCTTCCCCCTGCCTTCCCCCAAGCGCTTTCAAGGGTTGGGAATGATCCAGAGCAGATCTGGGACACATTTGGCAGAGTGCAAAATGGAAAAGAAGAGGGAAACTCCCATGAAATGAACACAACCACATTCATGTGATGTTGGATATGGCCAATAATATACAGCACAACAATTTCCAAATGGTATTCTTATTAAGGGGTTGTAGAGACTGGAGACAGAACATAAAACTTTCCTGTAAAACATTATGTGTTTACAGTGTCCTGTAGTGGTGAAGGCGTTGATCAGGAGCAAAGGGACCCAATCCATCACAGAAAATCACCTGGAGATTTGGGCCAACTTACACTGCAGAATGCTTTTGTGAGGAAAAATAAACTGAGGGAATCCTATGTATGCAAACTTGACCTCCTGGAAAAAAAAAACAAGATGAGCCATCAGTATGATATACATTTTAATGAAATACCTTTGATATCAACTAAAAAGTGCTCCTTAAAGCACAAGCAGAATAAATAATACTCAGAAGCCCCATTTTCGCCTGCTTCATTCAACCTTCGATTCTGTCTTTTTTTTTTTTTTAAAGGAAAGCCGGCATTCAGAAAAGGTGCAAAACTCAAGACGACCAGCTTTCTGGTGTGCTAGGAAGGTGAAAGTGCGTCCAGAGGGACCGGGTGCCCGGCTAGAAAAGGAAAGAAACTCTCTTCCTGACTTTAATTCCTCACGGGGACGTTTATGTGATGAGTTTCCCCGCCAAATCCCCGGGGGATCGGTAACATATCAAGCAGCCTAGCCCGATAGCCTCGCCAGGCGCTGCTCCTGCTCCCTGCCCAGGCCGCCCCCTCCTCTTTTTCGCCCTCGCCTGCGACTCAGCCGAAATGGCCCTTTAGCCGAAGGGCGCTAATTATCCTAGCGAAGCGGGAGAAGACGCCGGGAGTTCATTTGGGCCTCCCTGAGCTTCATTTGAATGCCCGCCACTCCCTTGGCATTCGGTGGCCCCTTTGGTCACCAAGCCCTCCCTCCCCCCACCGCTCCCATAAAAGCCTCTCCCGAGGCCGGGACCCCCGACGTGGCTCGCATGCCGCCGCGCCCCTCGCCCGCCTAAGCCTCTGTCTCAGGAAGGGCCAACGGAGAGCATGGACGCCGAGACCCCTCCTTTCTTCTCCTCCTCCTCCTGGGACTGGAAGGTCAGCAGCGGCGGCGGCAGCGGGTCTCTGGAGCTGGGCCAGAGCTCGCCCGCGCAAAGCCTTTCCCCCTCCCCGTCCTTCGACTCGTACGCCTCTTCGCCTTATCCCCTGCTGGTGGACGTGCCCTGTGGCCCTGGCGGCGGGAACGAGGCGGGGAGCAGCCTGAGAGGGTACCCGCTCGGGGAGTTTCCCTCCGTCTATCTCTCGCGGCCCGGGCAGGCCCAAGGTCACAAAGGGCCCAAAGGGCGCATGTCGGTGCAGCGCAGGCGAAAGGCCAGCGAAAGGGAGAAGCTGCGGATGAGGACGCTGGCGGAAGCCTTGCACACGCTGCGCAATTACCTCCCGCCCATGTACACCCAGCGGGGCCAGCCGCTCACCAAGATACAGACGCTGAAATACACCATCAAGTACATCGGCGAACTCACGGATTTGCTGAACACCGTCAAGCAAGGACAAATGCCTTGAAGGCTTTGGGGAGCAGCGATGCCCTCTCTCTGGAAGGCAGCCGTCTATCCGATCCCCCTAACCCCCCACTTGACAGTCTTCGGGTCGTCTTTTCTAAAAGTGACATTTTTAGGAACAAATGTGGGTCAAACCCCTTTCCACAGTGGGAGGACACAGCCATGCGGCTTTGTTGAGAACAGTACGAAAGTGGTTTGCCAGTTGCTTTCTTCTTGGGATGTGTCTTTTTCACTGACTTTTTCATCCATCATCCTGGGATTTTCCTCGTGGTCTCCCATCCAAGTGCTGATCTTAGCTTAGCTTCCAAGATGGGTCGGCTGTTACCAGTTGACCGGAGTTTGACAATTATGGACTTGTTCAAAAGACCATCTGGTCAATCCGTTATTCTAAGGGGTAGCTCATGAAAAGAGTTGGTGGTATTTTGGGATACTGACCAGAAGGCTCACATTGGACAGACATTGAATCAAACATGCTAATGGGACTTTTTTTAAAAAATGCAATTAATGTTAGTGTGCCAAATTTAATCTAATTAGGTATGTCTTGAAGTGGCAATCAATGGATTTCTTAAAAGAAAAATCTTCTCATATCCCTATGTATTTTTTTTAGTTATGTCTGTTGTTTGGGAGGCACTTTATATCAGCAAGAACATTTTTATGCTTATTATGGTACATTTCAAGTTTCAATGGGAAAAAGCCTAAAATGTATAAAAAGTTGGTTCTGATTGGAGTTACTTGTGTTACAAGGCTAGTGTAATTGAGTTTACATGGATGTAAATTGCATTTTTTATCAAATAATAATCCCTGTCTTTTTTAGTATGGGACATCATCAGTCTGGCCCAAAACGCTTGTCTTCATAACATGGAGGTTAGTTTTAATGTATATGCATTTACTGATTTTGTAAATATAGAACTATTTTTAAATTGATAAAAGGGGGTTGCTGAATCTCTCAATCATCAACGTCAGGGGAAAGTAAGTTGTGGGTGGGCTTGTGTTTTTATTATTTTTGTTTATAAATATCAATAATCCATACAAGGGACATGCTATCAGCGTCCTAAATTGGATATAGTCCAGCTACGATTAATCCCAATGAAAGCAATGAACTTAATCATGACTGGAAAAAATTTCATTGACTTCAGTGGAAATTATCCTCAACTATTTATTTTTTTTCTCTACCAAGTGATATACACATTTCTCTATAAACCTAAGTGTTTGCCCAATAGCTGATTACAACACCCCAGATGTTTTTAGCATGATAGAAATCGATCGTATAAATTCATTTAAAATGCTTCTATAGGGGAAACTCTAAAATCCAAATCAATATGCATGTTTTCAGCTCATGTGCAGACAAATTGTGGCTCCTTACGCAAGGAGATATATATATATATATATATATATACACACACACACACACACACACATATATACACACATACACACACACACACACACACTGGTAATTAGATTGCTGCTTTATTAGTTGTAAGGCATACATTCAGCATATTTTCTTTATGCTTGAGGATATGTTAGACTGCACATGCATGTGTTAAATGCCAAACAGTGGCTTTATGCTTGAATTCAATCTGCCCATTGCTGAGTGAGCAGGGCTCCCTTGATTGACGGTATCTGTCCAGCAGATCTGGCAGCAACGCATTGCCAAGGGAGTTCATCACACACATCTCACTTTGAAAAAGATAACAAACTTTCAGCGTGGTAACAAATGAGCTATTTTTCTCAGAGCCATCCAGGGTAGGCTGGGCTAAGATATCAGGAGATGCTGAGATTTGTGATGCTGCATTTAAAGTATAGTTTATCTAACTCCGGTCTTTTGATTCCCCTTTGAATGTGATTGTTATTTTTCCAGAGAAGTTTTCTATAGTATTACAAATGAAGGGAAGGAAAGTAGATTTGCATACTCACAAATCATGTTTTATTCATGTATATTTCAAAAGTATCTCTGGGCTTTGGGGACGAGCATAATCAGCTGGAGAGAATAAAAGAACAGAAAGGTTTTATCTTCTTAAATAAAACATCATATAATCTCTTAGTCTTGATAAATGATTTCAAGTGATAGCAAAGCTCTGCAATGGACTAAAACCTGCCATTACAATGCAGAAATTCTCCTTAGCGTAACAGCCAGTTTCATTTCCAAAATCATGCCCTTAGCAAAGGCTATTTTCTTTTTAGAAAAGCTGTGTGTTGTTCCATCACATGGAGGGAGAGTGCATTTCACTGCTTCAGAAGCAGAGTGACAGACTTAATTCAATATAACATTTAGGAAATCAATGTCAGGGGCTACATATTGTACATCACAAGGTAAAAAGAAAAGAGAAAATGTACATTATCAATTTTGATTGAAAATAGATTGCACACGACACCCCCCCTTCCCTCCTTCCACCCTCTCATAGCAACCAAAACAGACGAGAAAGAAGAACTGGTGTGCTGCTGCAATGCAGATGGAAACTGAAAAATAAAAGAAAGCAAGTTCACCTTTTCCTTCCCCTGGAACAGTAGTCCCACATTATATAGTCCATGACATCAGATGAAAAAAAGAATGATTTAGAAATAATGGTACAGAGGGATAGGTTTTCCAGGGTGTCTGATTTGCACTACTAGTACATCCAATTGCATGATCAGTTTGGGTTAGTTATTTCATTTTCTTTTTACTTTTTCTTATATAAATATAATGGGCGTATTTTTGTATTTTCTCCTTTCATATGTTAATTACAAACATCTTGATTTAAAAAGAATGGTTTTAAAGAAAGGGGGATACCTTCCCACTCTGACTTTTCCATTCTGTACGGGATTTTTCCTCAAGATATTAGTGAGTTGTGGTTATTATGATGAAGCAAGAAATAAACTTGAAGGATGGTTTTCTAAAACACACACACACAGAGAATTTTTGACTATAGCTAAGGAATTGCATCTGCCAATGAAACTTCTCTTGATAGAACTCAAATCTGCATTTGAGGGGATGTTACCAGTCATGCAGAGGAGTGAAGGGCTAAGCTGTAGGAGATGCGCTTACACACACGCACGCACACACACATGCTGAGGACCTAGAAAGAGTGCAGAGAAGAGCAACACAGATGATGAAAGGGTTTTGAGTCTAAATCATAGAATGAATGGTTAAGGGAACTAGGTATGTTTAGACTAATGAAGAGAAGGCTCAAGGGAGACATGACAGCAATCTTCCAATTGACACACTGTCACAAAGAAGAGGGAGTTGCTTTATTCACCATTCTGATGGGTGGAAACTCATCAGAGGGAGATTCAACCTGGAAATATGGAGGAATTTCCTGACAGCAAGAATGATTAGTCAATGGAATCGCTTGGCTCACGGAGTTGTGGGTGCTCCATCATTGATGGTTTACAAGAAAAGATTGGACAGCCATTTGTCCAGGATGGTCTAAGGAGTCCTACTTTGGACAGGGGGTTGGACTAGAAGACCTCTAAGGTCCCTTCCAGTCCCACAATTCCAAGTATTTGGAATAATGTTAGATCATTTGGCCAACATTTCAGTAAAGGTTGCAGGAAGGGGGTGGTGGTGGAAGTGATATTGATTTGTTTATAACTTATTCTAGCTTGCATTTTATAAAAAAAGTTATGTAGGGAAGAATACGATAATAAAACAATGCAAATGTCAAGAATTAAAACAATGCACACACACTTAAGCTACAGTACTTTAAAACATCAAATTACTAATCATTATCATCAGGACAGGTTAATAATGACCAAACCAGACTGTGGCATGTTGAGTATGAGTTCAGTCAACAAAAGAAAACAAATGGAAGGATCTCAAAACAGCCCAAAGAGGATGGGGAGAGGGTGGTGGATGGGTAGCCTATAGAAATTGTATTTTGGGTAGAACTGGGGGTAGGCATGGAAGGAAAAAAGAATTGAACGTCCAGAAGGAGGAGAAGGGAAGGGTGGAGCAGGAGATGAAATAGGAAGAGAAAGAGAATGAAAATAGAGGAGGAAGAGAAAGAATCTATGCTGCAAATTTGTTAAAGGTTCCGCTTGTTAAAACTAAACTAGCTTTGAGACTGAGATGGCCTTACAGTGGTTGTACAGCTACAAAAAGTTTACTAAAAGTCAGTGGGTGAGTAACAAAATATTAGAAAACACCCAAAACCTGCAAAGTTGGGTGAGGGGTGGAAATTAAGTAAGAATGGGGGGAGTAGATTTGGGTTCTATGGAGAGGAGTTCCATTAGTCTAGCGGATGCAATTGCTTAGTTATACAGTAGTCATTTTTTTGTTGTGTCTTAGAAAAGCACCTTCAAGTTTATTTCTTGCCACATCATAATAACCTATACTTATTACTGCCCTGAGGGAAAATCCTATACGGAATGGAAAAGTCAGAGTGGGAAGAAGGGATGTGTGCCCATTTTTTGGAAGGGTCGAATTAATCTGAAAGCGAGCCTGGCTGTCTATCTGGAAGGACCCCTCAAGGGGCAAGTTGTCTCTCTGACTTTTTTTTCTTTCTAAAAGCTTAAATAAGAAAAAGTCATCAGAGAGAAGGCTTGCCATCAGTTTGGGCTGACTGGGGAAGATGGGATGTATAGTCCAATCGATCTAGAAGGCCACAGGCTGGGCAAAGTTAAATGATCTGAATTTCTACCCATGTACTATACCAGGGGTGGGCAAACTTTTTGACTCGCGGGCCACAATGGGTCCTTAAACTGGACCGAAGGGCCGGAACAAAAGCAAGGATGGAGTGTTTGTGTGAACTAATATAAATTCAAAGTTAGATTACTTCACGTAGCCTTCTGGGAGAGCAAGAGAACCCTCCGCTCTTTTGGCTCCGCGGGCCGGATAGAACAGCCGAACGGGCCAGATCCGGCCCCCAGGCCGTAGTTTGCCCACGGCTGTACTATACTATACTAAAATGAACAACTGGCCCTTTAAAATACTTTCAAAAGAAAAACAGAAATGGAACTTCTCCCATTTCCCTCAACCACAGAAAGTGAAGCCAGGAAAGGAAGCCTCCTGTGCCTTTGTCTGAAATTACTCAAGGTTCCCTCTGGAGGGAGCCCCATATCCCTCCCAATGGGAAAGTCAGTTAAAAATGATTCTTTAGGGATCTGTCTATAAAGAAGACATAGGAAATGGGATGAAGAGATAATTGTTCGTAAGCATGGAGGGGATGAAAAATCACTATACTTGTTTATACTTGTGGTGGAAGTTGGAAATAATTTCTTTATAATTTCTTTTACTTTATTCTTTCTTTTCTCTATTTCTCATTTTTTCATCATTTCTTTCTTTCTTTCTTTGTCTTTTTAAGTTTAGTTCGTGTTATATTTTACTGTTACAATTAAATAGTTTTAATTGCATCTCCTATAGTTACCTCCTTTAATTAATTTAATTTAGTGTCTAGCTAAAAAAAAAGTAATATATTCCAGGCTTAACTTCTGTCATTTTGCTTCTGGAATGCATTTCTAATGTCCACCAGGGTTTGACATTGTTTTCCAAGGGTCCAGCAGACAGTACTGCCTAAATAGCATCCACATAAGATATAGCAGCTTAGTGTGATATGGTGGCAGTTTATAATTCACCTGAGATTTTTTTACACTCAGTTACTGGGTAGTACATCTTATTTATGTTCATAATCTCAGGGCATCAGCTTACGCTGCATTTAGAATAGGATTTCTATTTTTACTGGCAAGTATCATACACAAATAACACCTTGAACAATTGAGGCAAAATATACCAGTCACTATATAGTGAAAAAACCCTACATATGTTATAATGATTAAAATAAAATAAAACATAAGAAACAGAAAATAATAAATGGAAAAGAAAGATAATCTAATATCTTTAATATAAAATTAATCCATAAACTAATTCTAAACCATGAGGAAACATATTACTCCATTTTTCATTTGGACAATATAAAGAAACTTCAAAAAAGGGATAACAAACACCTATCTTGAATCCATTCTTTAATATTAGGAGGGTAAATTTCTTTCAAATTATGCAAAATTATTTTTGTTGAGTCCCAAGCTCCATAGAGCCAAGCCTCTTCATAAAATAATAGATTCTATATTTTAAAAATATAATTCAACATAGCTTAACCATCTTTTACTATTACTAGATAAAAATCATGTCCCACTAGGTCATTGTTTCAGAGGTATTTCCACATCAAATTCCTCAGTGCTATGAGCAATGACTTTAATGTTCTGCCTGAAATTTGGGATACACTCAGAGATGTATCTGCTCTGAAAACATCAGCCAGGAAATGTTTCATGACATTTCTGTATTATGCCTTAAATTGTTTTATGGTAATGTTTATATCATAAAATGTTTTGAAAAAAATGCCAAATTTCAGTTCCATGGGAATCATGAATCCTGGATTTCCATATTTTAGCTTATTTGAGTATCTTAGTTCAAAGCTGCCTGCAATTACTGCAGGCTCGAATCCCACCAGCTCAAGGTTGACTCAGCCTTCCATCCTCTCGGGGTAGGTAAATTGAGGACCCAAGATTGTTGGGTGCAATAAGCTGACTTTGTAAAAATGCCCTTAGTAATAAGCAGGCATATACAATGGAATGAAGGCTATTGCTGAGAGCATTGGGTTGTATCCCAAAAAATTGTAAGCCGCCCTGAGTCTTCGGAGAAGGGCAGCATATAAATTTAATTAAAATATATATATATATTTCCCTATGGTACACCGTTTCGCCCAGTTAAAGTTTACAGGAATCAGGCTTTTAGTATATGTAGCAGATATTTTTTCCTGAAATTGTACTAATATATGCTGTAACTTGAAACTGGAAAGAGAGCTATGGCTCGACAAGACCAAATGATATGAGTTGAAGTTTGGTCTAGTGGTCAAGGCACCAGGCTAGAAAGCAAGAGGGAGTTCTAGTCCTGATTTAGCCATGAAAGTCAGTTGGGTGATCTTGGGTCATTCACTCTCAGCCCAGCTCACCTCACAGGATTTATTGTTGTAGGGACAATAGGAAGAAGATCTGTTGTATATACATTCGTCACTTTGAGCTACTTGAAGAAATAATAAAGGCAGGATTCAAACAAACAAACATACAAATAAATAAACATTCCTTACATTTAAAGTAGAATGTTCAAAGATGGTTTTAATTTAAGATGGTCTGAAAATACTGTTCCTTTTACAAAATGCCATTTTTGTACATAACTGCTTTTCAGTATCCAGCTAGGATGTTGCACTTCTTTTATTTTAAATTCCTAAGGGATATGTTACAGGTTGTGTTCCAAATGTAGTATTAAGATATTAAAGTTGAAACAGATACATAAACCTGTATCATAGCACATAGATTATTTTATTTTATTTTTATTTATTTTTATTAGACTTGTATGCCGCCCTCTCTCCCTAAGGACTCAGGGCAGCTAACAATATAAAATCCTATAAATTTACAATAAAAAAGAATTAAACTAATTACAACCCTAAATAATTAAAAGTCAATTAAAATTTAAAACCCCTAAAAAACAAACCCACCCCCCTTAGTCCAGACCAGCCTGTTCAAAGAGCCAGGTCTTAAGGTCACGGCGGAAGGAGCGGAGATCGGGGGCCAAACGAAGGCCCAACGGAAGTTGGTTCCAAAGGGAGGGCGCTCCCACAGAGAAGGCCCTGCCCCTGGGCACCGCCAACCGACAGTGTCTAGTCGACGGTATCCCAAGGAGGCCCTGTCCGTGGGAGCGTACTGGGCGATCGGAACGCGATGCCAGCAGGAGACGCTCCCGCAAGTACCCTGGACCCAAGCCATGTAGGACTTTATTATTTATTTATTTATTTATTAATGGGACTTATATGCCGCCCCATCTCCGAAGACTCGGGGCGGCTTACAATAAAACAAACACAATAAATATTTAAAAAAGAATTAAATTAATGGTCCCAATTAATACAAAACATTAAAAGCCGCAAAATCTAAAACACCCCACCCATAGGTCACAGCCCGGCTTGGTGAAATAACCAGGTCTTCAAGTCATGGCGAAGGTGCGGAGGTCAGGGGCCAGCGGAGCCCCAGGGAAGTTGGTTCCAGAGTTCAGGGACCGCGACAGAATAGGCACGTCGTCGGGGGACCGCCAGCCGGCATTGCCCTGATGGGACCCCAAGGAGTCCCTGTCTGTGACTTCGCACAGGCGGTTAGCATTCGATGTCGGCAGCAGTCTCTCCCTTAAATAATAAGGACCCATGTCATGTAGGACTTTGTATGTTAAAGTTAAAACCTTGAATCTCACCCGGAGAGCAACCGGCAACCAATGCAGGCAGCGCAGGAGGGGGCTAACATGGGAGAACCGGGAAACTCCCATCACCGCCCGCGCCGCCGCATTTTGCACCAGCTGCAGTTGTCACCAACACCTTGAATCTCACCCGGAAGGCAACCGGCAACCAATGCAGGTCACGCAGGAGGGGTGTAATATGGGAGTATCGGGACACCCCGATCACAACCCGCGTGGCTGCATTTGGCACCAGCTGCAACCTCCGGGTTTAAAATTCCGATTAAAGTTACTGATCTTTCCCATAGGTCTGATTTCTTTCCTTGCTGACAACAACTACAAATGATCAATACAGTTTGGGACAATCTCACAAAAATTGCAACATCTCAGCATTTCCAGGAAGGTGTTCCTAATGATGGGTTATGAGCATGTACATACAGCATTTAAACATATCCGAGACCTGGAAGTCCAACAGGACCAGCATGCTCTATCTAAGAATGTCTTTCTCATCAGTCAAGCTCCTTTTTACAAACCAGCAAGACATTTACACACTGTTTCCAAATTCCAAAGAGCATTAATTTTAGCTTTTGCATTTAGAGGGCCAATACAAAAAAGTTCCCTATAAGCTGAGTCTGTGCCCTGTGGAGAAGGGGATGTTTAAACTACAACTCATGTCCTTTTAAATTATACCTTTTATAACAGGGGTGTCAAACTCACATCGTCATGGCGGCATCACATGACGTATTGGGACTTTTTCCCCCTTCGCTAAACTGGGCATGGCCATGGCCACCACGTGACGCATCCAGCTTATGGGCCAGCATTTTGACAGCCCTGCTTTATAAAAACCCAAGGGCCATCTATAAGGATTTAAGAGCTATATCTCCTTACCTGGTAAAAGACATGGGAAATTCTAATCTTTTTTATGTACAGCTGTTGTTATCAGATTGGTGTGATTCAGTCTCTAAATGTAGCTAAATTTTGTTATACTGTCTGTAAAATTAGGCAGTTTTGTTATTCACTGATGAACCTGCCACCAAGGGTGGGATTCAACCGGTATTACTACCAGTTGGGTCAGAGAGCATTTTGCATGCGTGCTTTGCGCGCACACACGCCTGACACACACTGCGTGCACGTGTAAAACAATTGCAAAAAATATCAGCTGTGCGGACAGCTGACAAGTGCTGTGCGCAGGTGCGCAGTGTTTGAAAATCCTCTTCTTTCCTGCTTTTTCAACCTCAGTTGTGCCGCGCAAAGCAGCTGAGGTTGAAAAAGCAGGAAATAAAGGACAGCCAAGAGCCTGGGCAGGTGGGTGAGCCAAACAGATGACCAAAAGGTTGTCGCACCGAATCGGTTCAGTGTCTGCTGCTCTTCAGACCTACCAGTTCTATAGAACTGGTAGCATCCCATCCCTGCCCACCACCAATTGCAACACTTTATCTTGCTTTGTTTTTATTCTTTTATTTATATTTTTAATGTGTCTTTTTGCAGTTCTGGTCAGTGGCCATAATTGAAATATTCCTTCATTCATTAATAAATAGAAACTGATATAGATGTTACAGTAATAACTGTAGATATAAATATCTAACATTAACTTACAATAGAGAGCGTTTTTGGAAGGAAGTAGTATATAAATCTTAGCTATAAATTATATGAAAACCAGTTTGGTATAATGGCAAAGACACCAGGGTTGAAACCAGAAGGCTGTGAGTTCCAGTCCTACCTTAGTTGTGAAGCCAGCTGGGTGACCTCAGGCCAATCACTTTCTCTCAGCCCTTGAAAGAAGGCAAACCCTTTTGAAAAATTTTCCAAGAAAGCTACAAGGACGTGCCCAATTACCAAGAATTGAGAATGATTTGAAGAATGATTTGATATGCATCCGTGCATGCGCGCGCACACACACATACTGCAGTATCAGGAGCTCTGTTGGTTGCAAAACTTCTCTGTACTAAAGTTGGCTGAGGAACCATCTGTAACAGTATAATGACCAATTGTATAACAATGAAAATAATGAAGCCAGCTGGGATTTTTACAAGTGTCTGCTTAATTGCAAGGAGCAAGCGGAAGAACTCTTTATCACCCAAAATATTCTCTCTCATTTTCTCTGAATTAGTTTACAATCTCCTCTAATGAGACTCCAAGAAATTATCACATGGAGTCTTCCTAGCCTATGATGGTTAGACAAAAGCAATGAGATGGCTGTGAAATCATTAAGATTGTTGTGTAGATACACCAGAAGAAACTGCTGAGAGAGAGGGGGTAGTCTTAATGTTATTTGTAGGTTTTCTCCATAATTACCACTTTGTAATTTCACCAATCAAGCCCTGCTTTCATTCAGCCATTGAAGTTTGGTTCAAGATCCTGCTTCCCCCCGCCGCAATTGTAGGTTTGTTCAGTGACACACACTGTGAGGTCTGGATGGTGCTGGTGCTTCATGGCTCTGTTTTCAGAATATCCCCCATGTATAGATTGTTTTATACAGATTTCAGTCTTTACCGAGTAGCAAGAAAGATAACTTTATAGCACTTAGGCCATGTTTCTTAATACTGCAGATTAAAAAAGGAAGATATGGTAATTTATAGTAGTGTCTTTTGTAATACTACAGAATGAAAAGATATTGATGTTCTTGCAATTAGCTTCCTTCTCCAGCTTGATATCCAATAAATATTCTGGCTGGAAGATGTTGCAAATTGTAGTGCAGCATATTTGAAAGATATCAGTGAAGTGATGGATGAAGTTTGCATTAGTTTGAAAAATGGGCCCAATATTAATCAGTCCCATCCCGCAAAACCGGGACCAATAATCTTGTGTGTGTAACAGGTTCTATGTATGTTTATTAATGATGTATTTTGACTTATTACATCACTGGATTCTGTTGCAAAATTTACAAATAACTATGTAAAAATAAAAATTTAAAACTTAGCATAGAGTTCTAAATCCTCTCATTTCCCAAAATTGATTTTTTTTGTTAATTAATTTCTAAAGTTACAATGATTCTAGGCAGCAAATAGATTAAAAACAAAACACATTTAAGTTGAAACAATTAAAAAAATGAAATTAAATCAGAAAAGAATAAAGGAAAAAGAAGAAACTTTCAGTCAAGGTTAAGGGCAGCATGTTTTGCTATTTTTTCCCATTCGTTTGAATAACTGAAAGAACAAAAACTCAAGGTGGTATTTCTTATCAGCTAATTTTACTTAGATGAACTATCCTTTTACTAAATTATAGACATGTCATCAGCTTTTTTGGAAGTCACTCAATTTTATAAAGAAAGGCAAAGCATACACGATCATAATCATACAATTATGATCGTGATTTATCACTTGTTGCTTGTATATACACTGAGAGCTTATGCACCAGAGACAAATTCCTTGTGTGTCCAATCACACTTGGCCAATAAAGAATTCAAAATCTAATTATAAATGTATACAAGCACCCAGGAATTAAACATGGGTTTTGTAGCAGAACTGCTGAGTTATAGAGGGCTGGAGATCTCAAAAAGACCCAAGAAGTTCTCTACACCATGGCTTCATCTCCTGCTTTGCGATAGCAGCTTGTTAGTTCCCACTTCCTCTTCTAAAGGCATGGATTAATAGCATCCTCTCCCAAACCCCAGTATGTGAGAGGTAAGACTCTCTCATAATGTTCTTTATGACAGTTCCAGGAGTGGACCTTCAAAAATTTTAGCAACGGGTTCTCTGCCTGATTGCTGGGTAGGCGTGGCCATGGTGTGTGTGGACTACTCGGCCTCCTGCACCATGGCGGGGGGTGTTTTTGCCCTCCCCGGGCTCTGGAGGCTTTCCTTGAGCCTCCAGGAGGATGAAAATGGCCTCCTTGGGCTCTGGAGGCTCTCTGGAAGCCAGAAAAGGGCCCCTTTTCCAGCCTTCCCAAACTTCCAGGGGGCAGTTTTTCACCCTCCCCAAACCTCCGCATGCACCTGGCACTTACCTGCATCCAAAATGGGCCATGTGGGGACTCCTGGGAGGGGAAGGTGTGGACAGGGCCAGCCAGGAGTGGGATTTGGGGGTTCTCCAAACTGTGCAGAATCTTAGCTAGAGCATCTCCTGAACCCCTGCGAACCCCCAGCAGCCCATCCCTGGACAGTTCAAAAGTAAACAATGTAGAAGTTGAAATAATTTTAATATTGCATTTCTGGTCGCATAGCTTATAAGCAGCAATTAAAGATTTCAGCCCATCTCCCGGCTTTGAAATCTAAACCAATCGATACCAGAACTAAACAAGACCAAACCTTATTTTCAAAAGACGAAGATAAAATATCTGCAGTCTGAAAGAAATATTTATTGGGAACATCGCAGTTCTTCTAGCTGTCAAGAGAACTGTGCTCATAACAAGTTTATATGAGTAAATTAACATTGCACAATCAATAGTATACGGTACTATTGATATTTATGTTACAGTATTAATAGTATTACCAGTAATTGGCTATAATATTAAAATATTACTTGGATGGTCACAAAAAGTGATATGATAGTAGTTCTACAGTTAAATATGCCCACTTGAATGACCTATAAAGTGGAGACACGGGCTATCGAAAGATATTGGTCCCAACTAGAATGTTGTGCAGTATGTAATGTCTGAACAAAATATAAGAAAATGCTGAAGTCAGTGCTTTGGATATCAACATTCTCTGGATGAAGATGGTGATAAAGTGTTATAATACTTATATTACCTGAGTTTTAAGTTTCTTGAATATACTTAGTAAATGCCACAATGTCTATAGTATTATTCGTATCAGATTCCTAACATTATACTTGGATGCACCATCATGTCCAAGTTTAATTCCAGAATGACAACAAAATGCAACAATGCTGCAGGCTACACCTACACATTAAGTCAAGGACCAACAATATGCCACTTCAGGCATTGCTATGGTCCCATCTAAACATTCCTTTAACAAAAATAAATACATAAATAACAAGCTGGTGCATGGCGAAGCAAAATACAGTATAAATATAAGATCCTTTAGCATATTATTTTCAAAACTTTTTGAGCCCAATGGATAGCAGGTAACATTTTCAGAGGGCTAATACACCTACTAATGCTTTGTGTCAGTAGCCATGGCCAGCATGGCAGTAATTTTATTAACAAATCATTCTTACAGGGCAGCCATTTTACAAATGTGCCCACTAAATGCACTCAACATTTTGAATGTGCTCCTATCCCTAAAAGATTGCTTATTTTTGCTCTAAGAAGCAAGGTAATATATAAACCTCCTGTGGGAGACTCAAATGGGCATCAAGTGTGTAGTATAATGCTCCAATTTATTTATTTGTATCCAGCCTCTATTAGTCTTTTAAAAATAACACAAGCAGCAAACATATCCAACACACTTCCCTCCTCCTATTTTCCTCACAACGATAACATTATGAGGTAAGTTGGGCTGAAGGAGAGAGTTATTGGCCCAAAGCCACCAAGCTGGCTTTCGTGGCAAAGACGGTACTTGAACTCAGTGTCCTGCTTTCTAACTTGGTGCCTTAAACACTAGACCAAACTGGCTTTGGTTGGACTGACACTCAGAAGACAAAAAGTGAAAATCTTTATTAGGTGACTTTGGGCCAGTCATTATTTCCCTCAGCCCAATCCATCTTCACAAGTTGTTATGAAGAACATTTGTAGAACAGAATGCTATATAGTGTATAATGCCTTTAGCTTCTAAAGGAAAAGCAGGTCTAATAATAAATCAATAATAAGTGATGAGATTGCAAAAGACATACGTGAAACTAAATAGCATGTCAAGTTTGAAAGATTCTAGATATTATGTGGACAATGCACCTGAAATTGACCAGAAAATCTTTTCAGTTTACTATACCCTTGTTTCTGAAGAGTTCAGAAAAAGTTATTCTTCAAAGTTGAGGGTCTTTTCTAAACTCTTACAATAACCCAGCATCTGATTCTTGAATTGTGCAGTGCTTATTACAGCAAAGTACAAAATACATTCAGAGGTTTATACTGCAGTTATAAGGGAAAAATTACTTCCCACAACCCGAAAATGTAGCATGTTTCTAAAAGAATGCTATCTATGCCACATGAGAAAAATCCAAGAGTTTCTCTTCATGATTGCTTTACTCAATGATAGCAATAGACCATAATTGGTCTCTCAACTAAGGTACAGCACTTAAAGCTCATTGTGTATTCCAGACTGATGCCGAGGGCGCTGCCACAATAGTCCCAGGCTGCCTTGATAACAGTTGTGAGATGACATGAATCCAGCATTGTTACAAAGAACCCTCTTTGCAATTCGGCAGGAGTCTTTTTAGAACTTATTATGGCAGGGATATCTTTGGCAGGGGGTGGGGTGGGAGGGAGTGGGGAAAGAGGAGAGATAGCAATCAGTTTGATTTTCCTCTTAAATCCCTTCTACACTTTAAGGCTATTCAGCATGAGCCTATCATTTTCCATTCCATGCAACAGCATGCCAAGGTTCACTAAACCACTGGCTCATCATTGCACAGTGGTGACTGAAATAGAAGTAAACCTAGCAGATGCTGGAGGGGTTAATCTCAGGGTGTCCCTGGGGATGTTTTGTTTTGTGGAAAGTACAGGGCACCCTGAGTGGGTAAATGTGAGAAGGGCTTTGCTGGGATTGGATCAAAGGTCACAGGGTCCAGCTTTCAACCTGTGCACTCAACCAGGTGTCTCTGGGAAGATCATAAACAAGGTATCATCTTCTACAGTACTTATTTCTCAATGTCCTCAGCATTCCAGTCCTGAAGGTAATGTAGAGCACTCATGAGAACTGTAGGTATCATGGATAGGCTTATCTTCATGGCATGTGGTGGTGCATGCGGTTAGAATGCAGTACTGCAGGCTAATTCTACCGATTGCAAGCAGTTCAATCCTGTCCGGCTTAAGGTTGACTCAGCCTTCCATCCTTCCAAGGTCGGTAAAATGAGGAGCCAGTTTGTTGGGGGCAATAGGCTGACTCTGTGAACCACTTAGAGAGGGATGTAGAGCACTATGAAGTGGTATGTATGTCTAAATGCTATTGCTATGTACAGTATCTGGTTGAGAGCTTCCATGATACAGTGGTTGAGATCTTGGACTAGGACTGAGAGATCTGATTCAAATTAATCCTCTACAACTCAGTTGATGACTTTGACCAATCATTCTCTTTGCACAATCTCTCTTACAGAAATGTTATTGTCGTTGTTGCTATTGGTGTTGTAAGGATATACTGAAGGAGAGTCCCATGTACTGTAAGCTTCTTTGATTTCTAGGAAAAATGGTGAAGCAAAAAATAAATTCCCTTTAGAACTGGTGACCAAGCTGTTTGACAATTCCAGTTGTGACTATATCACTGTTTCACTATATCCTGCACATTATTTGTCATACCCTTGTGAGAGGAGCAACCATATAAATATGATAAATAACATAACAACTGTTGGCAATTTCTTCCCTGTGCTTCTTATTTTGTTTTAAAGATTCCTTTAACTGATTACTATATTATTTAAAAGTACAAGGATAAACACAGTATTCCCTGCTATTGGTACAAGAGTGACATATCAAGCCTTGGAACATAGGACCAGGAACTTCTTATACATAAGGCTTCAGCTGTAACCACCGCTGTGCAAGATATTATGATACCATTTTGCTGGGAATTAATTATGTAATGCTAAATGCAGTTGCAGTTTAAGGTAAGGTAAGGTAAGGTTCCTGTCGCACATAGGTGGTAGTCGTTTCCGGCTCTAGTTTCCAGCAGTTGCAGTTTAGTTTTAATTAAAGAATGTAAGACTGCCAATTTTTGAAGAGGGCCGTTCTTTTATTCATATGGTTTTTCTCTGAATGAGTCTTACTGTTCAGAATGATGTTTCAGTGGGAAATGTGATTTATTTCAGTACAACTTTCAGTATGTATTGATTTTTGTACTGATTTATTTATTGTTGTGATTGTGTTTTATTTTACAATTGGCCTTGGAATATATGTTTTCTATCCTTTGCATAATGCTGCTTATCTTAACAGGAGTCCCATGACTCACATATTATGTAGGTATATAGGTACGGAGAAATATTTGTAAATAATAATGTTGCTTGAGGCAAAGAGCAAGATGCTTTCTTTTGTGCCATATCTGGTGGCACCAAACCAGGTTGACTACTAAATCTCAAATCAGTACTGGCAATGGAACAATTCCTCCTTAATTATTGAGGACATCCGACTGGTTAGGGCAATTCATCTCTCTTCATCTATTCTACAATCAGCGCATGCTCTGCCAAATTTTTAAAAATGGTTCTGATAAGAAGGGATTAATTCATTCATGCATACCTATATGCATATATGTGTGTGACTGTGCATGTGTTCAGATTGCATATCCATATTCTCATCAAATTCTTAAAATCAGGAAATCAGGTGCTACCACATATAAGATTCATCTTGTATGTACCAAAGAGGAGAACAGCCCATTCTACACATTTTTGGTATATAAATGATTTATATTCCCAGTGTAGGCATGTATCTCAATTGTACGTAAGTACATACAGTTAATTACACACAATTGCAACCTCTTCAGACAGAATGAGGGCATCATAATGGGGCTGAATCCCTGCACATTTCATTTTAATTATTACAGAGCATTAAAGCTTTTGTGGTTTGGCCCTATTTTTGTTGCGAATCTCCTGCTCCTAGGATTGTATGAACGTTGTTTTGCGGTCTTATACATTTCTCTATAATGTTATATTATATTATTGTGTTTTTCTAACTTAATATAAAACAATATATTTGATTTTATTGGCGGTAAATATATGGATTAAAATCCCCTTTGTATTCAGATGCATTGAATCACAATTCCTCTTACCCTAGAATGAGTGTGATAGCAATTTAAATCCAAGTAGACAACCTGTGACCAACGGGGTCATTCTTTTCACATATAATATAGGTTGGTGCCATTTTCCATCCCCTCATGATCCTCATAACTATCCCAGTGAAGCCTCCTCTTCGTCCTCCTCAGCTGACTCGCTAGTCAGTGAACTGCCTGCCACTTTGCTGGAGGGAGAAGGAACAAAAGGGAGCTGCAGAGCATGAGGAAAACTGTACCCCCACTCTGCATTCCAGCATGTCCCCAAGAGGGCCTATTCCCTACAGGGAGAAAGAGGGCTCACCCATCAACCACAAGGGCCCTCCAGCCAACCCTATCTTGCCAGCAGTCATCTGAGTCACTCCTTTGTCCATCCCTCACTGATCCCCACAATGAAGAGATTTTGTTGTGGTTCGCCGGCAGCCAGTGCAGACAGCACCAGAGTCAGACAGTGAGGAAGAAAGGGAACCAGTCAGGGAGTCTGGAGAGGACTTGGACGAGGGTCCTGCGTCTGATGTAGGGATGGGCCAGGACCATCTGGGAGTGGGGTGCTGCATTTGGAGCCTTCGAAGTCTGGCAGCAGCGAAGCAGAGGACTCTGGGGAGCCTGTTCCCAGTGCACATGTACGCAGAGCTGCTAAAGCAGAAGAGGCTGAAGCAGAAGGGGTGACTCGGGAGTAAGGCTGGGAGATGATTGCCCCTCCCATAAGGGATAAAAGTCAGACCTCAATGACGAACACTTTGCAGGAAGCAAAGCAGTTCCATTAGATTCTGAGTCCTCCTTGAAGCTCTGTGTACTCTGGTCAGTTTTTTCTGATACTTCAGGTGGGTTCTGTTATAATTACTTTGGAGACTTCTGTTTTTGGTAGCATTCCCCAGCACTGACAAGCATGGGCTTATCTTGGGGAACTGTTTATAATTAATTCTGGCTGGAAATAAAACTAATTCCCAGCATTGCATTAAAATAGGTTTTGCTGTTCAAACACGTTTGTGTTTCAGTACATTTGACGAAGCCTGGGTCAGAACAGATTTCAAATTTCAGCCTCAGTTCCAAAGTAGGGAATGGTCTCAGAGAAAGGTTGGAAAGAGAGTGGTCATATTCCCCCCTCCCCCCAATCTTTCCTTCTACCATACAACCTTCAAGTTTCTGGGAAGTATAGTTTGAAGGTATGGAAATTTTCCCTGTGTGGCATAGGATCAGGGTATCTGAAAAGCCATCTCTCCCCAGTGGGACTAACCCACCCCACTTGCGCCATTGGAAGAGGCTTGCTATGCGGATGCTGAGTCATCTACAAAGGAATTCCAGCAAGTAGGTTCAAAGAAGGGGGCCTTTTGTGATGCGATCCCATCCCTATGGAATACTCTATCACCAGGTAATTGCACCCACCCTTTGGGAATGACATTAACATTTGGCTTTGCTGGTTAACCTGGGGCCCTGAAGGGGGCGCTCGCCGCTGGAGGTGGCTGGTGGGGTAAGAAGACCTTGTTTCCCTACCAGCCGTCTCTTAGTTCTGATTTCAATATAATTTTAAAATCTTAAATCTGTGTAGTTAAATATTTTAATATTTTAATATCTGTAGTTAAATAAATATTTTAATATTTTAATTATTTTTCTACTTGTTTTATAACTTGTAAGCTTCCCAGAGTCACATTATAGGGAGATGGGCAGCATAAAACAATAGTAAATTAAAAAGAATATTCATTCCCATTGGAGTCGTGGTCCCAGCATTCTGTATTTGAGCTGCCTTCATTTAATAATTGTTGCTCTATACCTTCCAATGTTGCCCAATTGAAGGTGATAAACAGACAACAGAGTTCTAATAGCATCTAGTTCAGGGGTGTCAAACTCAAGGCCCGCAGGCCCGATTTGACCCATGGGGTGCTTAGATCTGGCCCGCAGGGCTGGCCTGGAAACAGTGAAGGACTGGCCTGGGCTGTCTTTGCCAGTGAAAATGGATCTGGGGGAGGGGGGCGTGTGTGGACCCATGCACCCCATTTTTGGCTGCAATGGCTTCTTGCAGCCCTTGCCAGTGAAAAATGAGCTTGGGGGACCATGCACAGAGGGCTGCAGGAGGCCGTCATGGCTGAAAATGGGGCATGGAGGGGCATGTGTGTGTCCCCAGGCTCCATTTTTGCTAGCAGAGGCACCACAGACAGTTTTCACTGGCAGAAGACTGCAGGAGGATGTTATGGCCGAAAATGGGGCATGGGGAGGCCACATGCATCCCCCCCCGAGCTCTGTTTTCAGTGACAGAAGGCAAAACAAACTAAAAACAAAACAAAAAAAGAGAAATGTTTCCCCTTTTGAATTTGAGCATGCAAGAAGTGACAGGAAAGGAGAAAGGGAAAGAGGAAATTTAAGGAAAAAGAAGGGAAGATGGGAAGAGAGCAGGGAAGGAAAAATAAGGAAAGAGAGGAAGGAAGAACAAAGAATGAAGAGGGAAGGGAAAATAAAATAAGGAAGGAAGGAAGGAAGGAAGGAAGGAAGGAAGGAAGGAAGGAAGGAAGGAAGACTATAATGAGAGTGAGGGTCTCAGGGAAGTCCTGCCTTAGCACTTGGCCACTACAGGTGCCCCCAACATGAGTGATGTCGAGCTGGCCACGCCCACCATGGCTACTCCCACCCCCAGCCACACACACCCCAGCTCTCCGAAGTCACACACAACCCTGATGTGTCCCTCAATGAAATCGAGTTTGACACCCCTGATCTAGATACATCTGCTAGGCACTAGATAAAGTCTGACCTAGTATGACATTTGATGCAAGGTCCAAAATATGCAAATGATCCTCGATGTTCCTTGAATGTCAAGATTCAAGTGGTGATTGCATCTGCTGTGTGGGACAACCTGCCTTCAGTGGCCAGTGGTTGAGAGTATCCTGAAAACAGGTGAAAAAATGTTCAGGGAGCTTTCAGAGAATAATGGACTAGATGCTTTTTTATTTTGTTAGGTTCAGTTTCTGTTGCCTTTTATGAATCTTTTTTAATCTATTTTTGCTTTATTAAACTTTCTGATGTTAGCAATCAAGCTTCTTGTGTGCCATTAGAGCATACAAAAGCATGTAAATAAAGATAATTTCCAAATCAGCAATTCCTTTGATGGATGGGATGAAGTTCTCCACCACTGCTCTATAGTCATAGGTTGGGACGCTAAATTGTGACACTGGCTGGTTCATACAATATTCTAAATCATGGTTTGTTTCACATATATGTTTGTTGAAGAAGTATCAGTTGTCTAATTTTCCCAGGGTACAAAGCCATAAATCAGAATTTACTACCACAACAGCTTGGTTTGCACATAAGTCATAATGTGGTTTGTTTGGTTTTAGCTGAATGCACTATATGAATCCAAGTGTTGTTTGTAAACCATGATTTATGGCTCAGAGTCTTGAATGACCCCAGCCAGCTGAAGTTTAGTCCATAAACCTTAGTTAAAGAAATTGCATCAATCCATCCAGAGAGAATTTATTTCAGTATGGAATGAAACTACAAAGGGTATCATCTATATCTTTAGGCTCTTTTTAAACAGGAAATAAGGGAGAAATAAATTGACTCAGATGTCTAGGATGCTGGATTTTTTCCCCCTACAGTGATCCAAATAACTCCATATGTGCTTCTAATTGCAAGCTATTATAACATAATCCAAATTGCCTTTTTCATCTAATATTTTTATTAGTTGTTATTTCCACATTTTGTGCAATCTATTAGTTCATTTAAAACAGATGTTTCTGATTTGAACAGTGTCACTTCAAAACATTGTTATTGAGATGCATAAAGGCATTATTATATTAGTTAACACTCCTGATAAACAAAAAAAGGAATAACCTAAAAGAATTTTTTTAAAAAAAATTGGAAAAAGATAGGAACAGAATTGAAAATGAAAGCCATGCCAGCTGATTGACTTTGGGCAGGTTACTCTCTGTCAATTCAACTACCTCATTGGGTTGTCGTTGTGGGGAAAATAGGAAGAAGGAAGGAGATTAAATATGTTTGTTGCCTTGCTTATAAAAACAATAAAGACTGGATATCAGTAAAAATACTCATAAAAGAAAATGAAAAAATAAAATAAAAAAACTGAAGTACAGATAGTGCTTGACTTACATTCTTTGTCTGGTGACTGAAGTTACAAAGGCACTGAAAAAAGTGACTCATGGCCATTTTTCACCCTTACGACCCTTACTGCATCCCCATGATCACGGATGCAGTGTCCTGGGGTCATGTGATCACTTTTTGCACCCTTCAGACAAACAAAGTCAAAGGGGAAGCCAAATTCACTTAACAATGTGGCAAGAAAAGTTGTAGAATGGGGTACAATTCACTTAACACCTGTCTTGCTTAGCAACAGAAAAATTTGCACTCGATTGTGGTTGTAAGTCAAGGGTTACCTGTATAACTTTAGATCTAGTTACACGGTTGGGACTACTCTGTCTGCAACAGCCAAACGACTACTAAATAATAATAAAAAGAGCTACTGGGCTACTTTTAACTCTACTGGTTGTCCAGATATATGGTCCTGCCATAGCTACTTATATGAGTCAAAGTTTGGTTTCATCATTCTCTTTTTTTCAGTGTTGTTCCTTCTTTGCAAGCTGATGCTTGGTTTTTCAGTTCATAAATCCATACACAAAGCAGATACTACAAAGTAGCTTGCCACTCTCCAGCCCATGCCATGACACTTGAACAGAAGCAACACACAGTAGTCTTAGCTTCTGCATCTATCTCCAGGGAAATACACAGCAGGGAACAACTGAATTGACTTCCTATGGATCACTCTCTGCCTCTTTGTCGCAGATAAAAAGAAAATGGGGAAACAGAAACTTCCATTATTTATAAGAGAGTAGCAAATCCACTAAATAATCTAGGACACAAATACTACAGCCTCTCCCTAATCAACCTTATTTTCTAGAACAAGGGTCCCCAAACTTGGCAACTTTAAGACTTGTGCACTTCAAGAGTTGAAGTGACTTCAGAGTTGAAGTGACTTCAGAGTTGAAGTCCACAAGTCTTAAAGTTGCTAAGTTTGGAGACCTCTGTTCTAGAACATAGAAATATGAATTCCAACTTTTCATGTTCTTAAACTTGGGAGCATTCTAAAACCTGCAGACTTCAATCCCAATCCTGCTCTGGTGAACCTGAGCACAACAGCCATAAAAATGGCAATATTCAGAATAGTCTTTCTGAAGACTCTTGGCTCTAAAGCAGCAACTCTCTCCCACCCACCCCCGCCTCAACCTTTTGGGCACCAGGGCCCGTTTCTGTGGAGAGCGTTTTTTTTCCCTGAGGACGGGTACTGGGGAGCAGGGCTTGTTTCGCGCTGTGCCTGCATCCCCGCGCGTGCGCGGATGGGGCTTCACTGGTTTGTGAGGCCCGAGGGTTGGGGACACCTGCTCTAAAGCAAAAAAAAAAAGAGAGAGAAATGAGCTCCACTGGGCAAATGTATTACAGCCTTGGCAGTACAAAGCTGCTGTCTTGGACTTCATGCCCTCCAGAACTGCTGGATAAGTTCCAATTCCACAGCACGGGGATAATGGGACGAAGAAGTTGAAACACACGGAGGGTGCCAAGTTAAGGAAATAGAGTGGAATAGATTTCAAGAACTGTGAAAAAAGCTGGTTGGAATCTATTGTACAATCTGATTCCTTTGGCAACCTGAACATTTCTAAGTGATATTAATATTTTTTAAATCTGTTTGTTGAAAACAAATACCGAGGCATAAGCTGGGGGTGTCTACACATTCCTATCCCTCCAACAAAACTAAGTGCCTTAAAGCATTTTTTAACAGGTGCCACATGATGGGAAAGGCTACTGCCCGCCTCCAATGTACCCTAACCCAAAACCATTTACAAAATTGGGCACTGTGGTCCCCAAACACCTTTGAGGGCATCGGGTTGGAGAAAAGCTTTCTTCAGCCCTACCTGCAGATGGCTGGGGAAGACTTTAACCCTTTCTACATTAACCCCCCCCCCCATCTTCTCTCACTATGGTTGGAGTTCCCAATGGGCATTCTTTAGTTACAGCTTTCTCCCAAAGGTGCTTTTTCAGGAGGCACATGGACTTTCTTGTTTTTTTACTTTGAAGACCTTTCACTTCTCATCCAGAAGCTTCTTCAGCTTTGACAGGATAGTAGGTAGCTGAAGATGCTTCTTGGGTGAGAAGCAAAACGTCTTCAAAAAAAAGTCCAGTTGTCTCCTGAAAAAGCACCTTTGAGACAACCATGACCTGCATGACTGAGAATCTCTAGAGACTTTTAGCCCAGCATTCGTTTTTCTATTGTTCCCAATCCGGCCCTTTTATTGCAGCAGATAGTGATTGCATATATTTATTTCTCATCTCTCCCGTTATTTTATTTCCTTGAATACTGGAGGGGTAGGGAGAAAGCGGGACGGCATATAACACAAACAAGTCACCCTGCACCATTTTATACAGCAGCCTTCCCAAACCAACCTGCTTACACGCATTGGACTTCAACTCCCATCATTCCCGGTTCGCAAACTTGTTACCCGCGCTGTGCGGAGGAGCGATCCCTTTCCCGTCGCGTTGCAAAAAAGCACTGCCCGGCGAGGAAAGGGAGTTCTCACCTGCGCTCCCGGAGCTGCTCGCGGGCGCTTCCCCGCGGGGACGACGGAGAGGGGGGGGGCGGCGGACGGGACACCACCCGAAAACGGCGGGAGGGAAGGAGGAGGCCCCGCGTTCCTCAAGCCCTGCCCTTTTCCCTGCTTCGCGCTCCTCCCCCCCACCCCTTCCACCTTCATTGCTGCACCGGGACGTCTTTCAAAGCTTCGGGACGCCCGCGTTGTTTAGGCTCTCCGCTGCGGCTGCCCACAGAGCCCCCTGCTCTGCTCGATCCCGTTGCGCTCTGCAGGTATTTGCAACCTTCCTTTCCCCAGCGCCGGCCCGGAGAGGTGTGCGCTCTGTCTTTTCTTTCAGCACTCCGTTCTCGCTGCTGGCCATCCGCAAAGCAACCCAGCCGAAGTTTCGGGCCACTGCTTCATGTTTTTTTCCCCGCTCCCCACTTCGCTTCCTTCTCCCCCCGCCCCCCTCCTCATTCCCTTCAATCGTCCCGGGGCAAAGGAAACTTTACTCCGTGCGCTGCAGCGTCGGCGCCCTTCTCCGCGGCTTCTGGTGCTTCCAAGTTTTCCCGCCACCGGCGAGTGCTAAAAGAACCCGGGTGTGATTTCTCTTTTCTCGGTTGGGACGCCTTTCATAAGACGGAATCTCTATCGATGAAGGAAAGGAAAGCAGCGTCCGGGTTTATACTAGCTAGAGAATCGGAGCCCTGCCGGGACGGAGCATCTGGGACTAGGATCTGAAATCTCCCCTCGGACGGCCTGGATTTGTTTGGGACGTCGCCCCTTTGCGTTGCAAGTGTGCGCTGGCTTACTAAGCGGAGGCGCGGGCTGCAGGGTAGCCTGCTCTTATCTAAACTCGTCGGTTCCCAAGGCTGAATTTTAGAGCTAAGTTATTCGTGTTTTGAGGTAGGATTAAAAGGCGGCGCCGGAGGAGAGGAGTGTCAGTTTGAGATGGACATTTTTCTTAAAAAACAGGCGTTTGAAGTGCCGTACAGGCACGGTAGATGGGGATGAGGAGAATTGTGTGTGTGTTTGTGGTGTATGGTGTGCGTGTGTGGAGGGAGAGGCAATCTAAGAAACAGAAAATGCTTTCTTTTACTTTGAACAATGGTAATCCGGTTCCTTGCAAGATATTTACCTTCTAACTTGAAATTGCTCTAGCCACAAACGTGTGTGGAATTGGACTGTTCCTATTTTCTGACTGCTTTGTGAAGAGAAATGTTTAGGATTCCCAGCAAGGGTATTGTGCTTCCTTCTGCTACGGTATTATAGCTCCTGAAAGGCTTGTTATTTCCAAGGGAAGAAAATCATGCTGCAGAAATCTACTGTATTTTTCCAAAATATATTTTTAATGGGCGTTTCGATGGATTTCCTTTAAAGCATTGTTTACAACTGCAACCATGCGCTGGTTCCTTAGCCAGTTGGCTGTAAGAGTTTGTTTGCTTTTTAGAACATCTTACTTGCATTTTAAAAGTGTGCTTGCAAGGGTTTAATGCTTTTTTAATAGTTCTTCCCAGAAGATGGAAGGAGAGTTGATCAGCAATAAACATGTCAGTGGTCAAAGTCTTATGCAAAGAGAATATGGGAACACATTTTCCCAAGCAAAGGATTAAAGCAGGCAGAAAATTCACATGCATTAATTATGGACTATGGAATGAGGTTGCTATACGGTACAATTTATATTTTTGTAATGTGACCCATCAGTGAGAAATTGCAGTATCTGTTTCTGCAAACATTGACTCTTGTTCTGCCTTGTTGTGCTGAATCTTAGTCCAGTTTGTCAGCAAAAGTGGAAAGTCATTAATTACAAGAGTACAGAAATATATTTCAATGCATTTCAGCAAGAGCAGGAACAAGGGGGAAGAAGGGCTGGATTGATGACTGCTGTGGATTACCTGTGTCTCTGGTGGAATCGGGTGTCGTATGTTTTTATTACTGTAGATGTTTTATATGGCCATTTAAAAATATAATTAAACTGCAACTTATTTGCTTTGTTGGTAGAAGCAAGTGTGGTAGAACTTGAGGGGATTTCTAAGGGCCATATGCCTTGTTACAGTAGTAGAATATTGTTATGCCTTGTTAGTTCTTAAAAAGAGCAATTATGATGTGCATTCATTCATGAGGAATCTGAAGCAATAGTGTAACCAAGAACATCATCAAAGGGCATTTTATGGGAAAAGAACATAGGAAGAACAAATAAAATTTGTTCTCATCATACTGTGGTCCCAATCTGGGCTCTTGCCCATTCCTACACTCTGGCTTCTTTTGGATAAGAAAGAACAAGCTGGATGCCCCCGCCTGTCTTTCTTTACAGATGTTGAATTATAGTTTTGCCCAGCATCAGTGACTGGTTTGGGTCTCTTAGAAATTCCAAAAATGGCCAACAGTTATTTTGGTGAGTTTTTCACATGCACCTGAAGTTTTAGTGAATGACATGAAGTCTTTATCCTTGTGCAGAAATTGTCATGGAAAATTGACTTTGCAGGTAACTGCTTAAGATGGCCATTGCTGGCTGTCTTGCTGAACTGGCTTTCTGACCAGTGATGACAGGCTGAGAAATTTTTGCAAGCTCATCTGCAGAGTTATGCAACCTGCCAACCTCTGGGCCAAGGATCTAGAAACGACCAAACTTTGCAACGAGCCATTCCTTTCTACCTTTGTAAAAAATTGAAAGTGGATTGTTTACATTTGGCTACAGAATGCATTTTTCTATGTACATCGAACTAGGATTCTATTGTACTCCCCCCACACACACAAATCCCGGAACCAACTTAAAAGTCTTTATTCACTGCAAAGGAATTCAGTAATTCCAGTTGTATACCTTCAGGTTTACTTCTAGATGACTGCATGTACATTTAAGATTCAGGATCCAATCACACATAGCTTAAGTCTGATAGCAAAACATGAGTTTAAAGAGAGTAGATGTGTTGTTTATGTGTGTTTAAGGAGAAGTCTTGTTATTTAAATGTGTAAATATACTTTATGGAAGTGAAAACATTCTCACTTATATTGCAATTGAAATTAAGAAACTTATACTGTACTTCACTTTAGAAAATAAATGTTTAATTGACTCTTCCAAAGTATGCAGAATTAAGTGTGTTCTTAGAGTCTAGGGAGTGCAGCTGATAAGTGGCCCCAAAACAAGTGCCAAGTTTGAGTTGCATAATCTCATTGTATGTAGAAACAGTGAAAAGCCAAGAATCATCTCAGCCCCTTCTGGTTGTGTACTTAAGTTTGTTTCGTGCACATGTTTGGATACACACACACTGAACTTTAAATATACACTAACTATTAAAAAAGAAACATACCTTGAACATGCACCACAAGGTGTAAGTGATTTGACAACAACTAGAAAATGTGTGTAATGCTGGGCTGGAATTATTTCCTGAAATGAAAAGTAATATAATGCTATAATACTGTATATATAACTCTGGTGATTAAGCTTCATTCAGTTCCACAGATTACTTAGTAATAATGATGTGTTCATTACAAACTTTGTAAAGAAAAAGAAAATCAACAATAGCGGTCTGGTGTCAAGAATAAGTTTTACTGAAAGGAAAAAAGGGGAAAGACAAAAAGAGCAGTGAATGAAGGAGCTGGCAGAAATATTTAAAGAATTCCCTTCTGACTTTTTATTTCTTACTGTACTTTTCATTGTATAAGAATTTGAAATCGGTAGTAGTAACAGGAATGCTAATGGACTATAAAACCAGGACTTCTCTCTTATAAATAGTAGGTGACCTTTAGAAAAGATGGGAACATCTGCTTTGAATAATTCTTTAGAGACAAAAAGTACAGAGGATAGGTCAATTTTTGCCCTGCCTTGACCCCCTGAGACACACAACTGTTATATCAGGAAACATTCCCACAATTACAGTTCAAAACAAGCCATCATAGTCCAGTTGAGGAAGATGGGGGAACTGAATGAATAACTGGCGTTTGGCCCTCTGGGTAAATCCTAATTATTTAATACACTCTCCCAGAGCAGTGAAAAGTCTTAATGGCCAAATCAATGTCACCTGGGAAGTGTAATCATGTGAAAGCTTTTGGCTCCAATTCAGCTTTTGCTGAATCACTTTGCTCAAAGAGTGTCTCGCTGCAGCGATCTGGAGGATTAGCTGGGTGACTGATGATACACAGTAATGGCTTTGCAAATCCTCACAAATACTCCAAAGTGAAAGCGGGGCCGGATTAGACATGTTACCTTTTCTCTGACAAAGCCTTCCCTTTACCAAGGATCGCCCCTCTTCCTCCAGTCCATAACGTGTGGGTCTCACTGAGTCAGAAAGGCTGAATGAAGCTGCCTGTATAACATCACCCATCATCCAATATCAAATCACTGAGTAGCAAGACTAGAAAGGACTATTACCAAAGCTACATATATTTTCAATTGCTCTTTGGCTGCAAAGCATCTGTAAAGAGATTGATACCATTCAGGCTTCTTCCTAGATGGGTTTGTTTGTTTTTGCTGTATGTTTTTTCAGCAATTTAAACGGTCTGTGCCAAACTGCAGCTGCAAGAATGCATTCTCTGGCCCAGCGGGATTGAACCTGTGCAAATGATCTTATTGTATTGCTTGTAAATATGATCTACAAAATGGAAATTTCTTAAGCAATGTCATTCAATGTTCTCTCTTTGACTTTGTAAGGCAGGGTAATAAAACAGGCTGGAATAAATGTAAAGTGTTTTTTTCTTCCTTTCTGAAAGGAAAAACAATGATGTTCACATTTGAAAAGGAAACATTTTGCACAATTTGCTCACTGGGCTGCATAAACTGTTATCCTTAAGTAAGAATAAGAAACATTTCTAACTTGGAGAAAAAATACATTGAGACCTAGAGACCACTTTACTCAAGGTTTCATTATGGCTCCATGACACTTGTTCAACTTGTGAGACAATTTCCCAAACCATCTTCCTTTTGTTTTATTTTTTCCTCTAAAGCTGAGTTTATGATGGTTCTTTTTGATTATGCTTCATAAATTCTAATTAAAGTGGTATTCTTCCAACTGTATGTCAGGTCTCACTTGTAGGAATTACAAAGCCTGGCCTTCTGGAATTTTCGGAGTTTGGTTGACTGAGAGGAATAAGGATGGGGCCTGCCAAAATTTCTGCAAGGCAAAGATGGCAGACAAATATCAAACCATAATACAACAGATAATCTTCGATATCAACAGACTATAAAAGAAACATAGTCAGTATCAGTCCGTATTCAGTCAGTATCAGTATCAAGAGAGATCATCAGTGAGAAAGAGAATTAAACCATGATCTATAACTCCCTTTATGGCAACTTGCAGCACAATCAACCAACCAGAACACATCATAATACATTAAGAGTATTTTTCCTTAAAGCTACAGACATATATTTGTGGTTTATATATTGTCAACCCAACTACGTTGTGTACATATACATAACACCCATCATCTAAATAGCAGAGCAATGCTGATAAAGAAGGGTAAAGGAAAAACAAATAACATACCTTCTGGATCACAGCCAATAGGAAGAATTCTAGCTTCAACCTGAAGTCCAGAATTGGAACAAAGAAGATGGGGGTTAAAGGAGGGAATAGGTATTTGCAAAATGTTCTGTGTGTAGAACTGCTCATGTCCAAACTGGGCAATCAAGTATGAAGTACACTTGGTTTATACATGGATTCAGGACACATGGATCTGGTTCATGGGCAAACCTGGTGTAGAGATATGCTGATGTGGAAACAATGGGAAAACCTGCTTGGCAAATGAGGAGCAGAGAGGTTGGGTGACATTAGGGTAGCTTGTAGGATTGTGGGGATAAGGGCAGAGAAAGGTTTGGAGAAGGTAAGGAGGGTGCCACATGGATTAAGCAAGTATAATCTTTTTATTCTAATTTCCAAGTCATTAGAACCTTCTAAGTTATTAAAACCTTCCAGAACCTCCCGAAGAATGCTAACTCAACTATTTCATGAACCATTTAGGCCAGGGTTGTCAAACTCACGTCATCAAGGCAGCGTCACTGACGTATTGGGACTTTTTTCCCCTTCGCTAAACCAGGCATGGGCGTGGTCAGCGCGTGATGCATCCGGCCCGCGGGCCAGAAGTTGACAGCCCTGGTTTAGGCCATTTAAATTTGAATGGTCCATTTAGTACTTTTGCTGAAGATGGCTACCTTGGAGTTAGTGTCGGGTGCGAGCAACCAGAACCACTCATCAATAATCTCAAATAGAAGGTTTATTGTTAGTTACATATGTTACAGGAACCTTATCAACTCATTAATTCCCTTGGAAATGTTCAGATAAGTCTTCAGGGATTCTGAGGGGAGATAAGGCCTGTGCCACGTTCTGCAATGCAAGGTACAGTATCTAAGCTCAGTACCTTTTAACATCTCCCTCTAATCTAGCTGGATTAGATTCCACCACAGTTGGTGATGGAATATCCTCCATAACTGAGAGTTCCTTTAATGATGTTAGATGTATATCTTTTTTAAAAAATATTGCTTAGAAATCAGTTTTTTCTTATGTATTTGTGTGTAGAATTTTGCTACTTGGAGACTCTTCCTTTGCCACCAGTATAGGTGTGAAACAACTGCAGGTTTCCTTGGGTGAAATTGCTGGTTAGGTGATACTATAATATTTTTAAACTGTGTTTTGACTCTAAGTTGTTATTACAGTACAGTTATAGTTTAGATGAATGTTGGAGGCCTCTGGTGGAAACAACAGTTAGCAGCCTGCCTCTTTTGTATTAGAAAGCCCACTAGAAGTCTGGTACGGAATTTTTTTACCACGTTTGAAATGCTAACCACAAGCAAACATGATTTTCAAAAGCCCTTTGCATTGGAGAAGGCAGATTAAGTCCAAGAGGTTCAATGAGCTAAATTTCTCTATCCAAAAGATTGAATAGAAATGGAAATACTTGTAATGAAATGGACTTTGTGTATTAAATTGATGCCTATCAATGTATTGGAAATTTGTTAGAATTCACTTAATAGTTAGTATTTTTATTTCCATGGACGTATTTGGGGAAGGAGATGCATTGTTATTCGTGGCTCTGGGAATCATTCTTGAGAAAGAGTTGTAACTATTAAACATTAGATTCATATTGAATGATGGAGAGAGGTTAAAGGGGACTTTATATGAAAAATTATAGACTAGTCATATTTTATTGAAAAGATTTGGGTTGCTACTCATTTTGAAACACAACTCTGGGTAGCTCACAATTAAAACCTCAAACTGTAAAAAATAAAGCCACAAAACACCATAAAATATTTGGTGATATTTTGTTCCTCATTAGTTGTTTATTAAAAGTTTCATAATTGTAATTTTACACTATTAAAAAGAAGAGAAAGTAGTTATCCTTAGTCTGTCTACATCTTTGTTGGCACATTACCTGTGCAAGCTACTTGATCATGTTCTACACAGTTGAAATGATAGCATTAGGCATCCATGCTGGATGGCATTTCAAGCCAAATGCAATGCAAAGACTTTTGGTGGAATTTATTGCCGTGTACATTTAAGTACGTGGCGGAGAGTAGGTGCAAAACTGATTTTGGGACAAGTAATCCCAGTTACTTAATCTTTTCTATTATTTAATGGTCCTAGCTTGCACTTTTCTGAAATGCCTGATCTGTATCTTGCAGACCTCCCAACCCATCAAAGAACATTTGATCATAGTGGCTGTCTTCAAGGCAACGGATGGAGAGGAGTCTACCATTACACTCTTCTGATTAGATGCACTATGTTTTATTCAAGTGATATTATCTGTCAGGATTTATCTTTATTTAGATCAGAGTGCCTAAAGCTGTGTTGATTATCTTGGCCCAAATAAAGCCAGGCCGTAGTTGAAGCAATACACACATTTTAGGTGAATGAGCTTCATACAAAGAATCATGGTGAATATTTGTTTATGGTATATTCTAATGTTCCCTTTTTAAACTGTCCGATTCATGTCTTGCAAATTCTCATATTTTGTGGAATTAGCATTTTACTGTTGGGGGTTGAACAAAATGAAGCTAATGATCCATATATAAATGCAGTGAACTGTCTTAAACAAGCTATTCCCACTACATTTTTCTTGTACTGCTTAGCAGTCCATTAACCTTAATTAACCCTTTTTTAAAAAGTACTCTTTTTTGGTATACCAAAGTCAGTACAATATGATGTTAATTTTTTTTATGGGAGCAGCCCATTCTGGGTGCTTACTAATCTCTTTATAGTATAGGTAGTCTTTGGCATATGACACAGTTGGAATTTGAATCTGTCATTCAATGAGTATTCATTAAGGGAGACATCCATGTGTCCTTTTCAGGATTTTATTTTTACAATCAAAATAGAACACCTTGAATCATTTTGGGAATGGCATAAGGCATGTCTATAGGATTATTTATTTAGCATATGGCATATCATACATGGACTAGCAATATATATTAACATTTCATCTACAGGAGTAGAAAACAATGAAATATGAATGTTAAAAAGATCTATGTTCAAATACCAAGGTCTAGGCCATCTAACCGTTGAAGCGAAGCATAATTTATATTTAAAAAATCAGATACTGGGCTGATATATGCCCTCAGTTTATAACCGGTCATGATGTGATCTACAGTTTGACATGACATGCTGCATTCACACTAAGGGAAGGATACTATGCCCCATTTATACAGAGACCAGAGATGCCATGTTAGGTGCAAATTCTGTTCAGGATTATCCTTTGCTGATGTGGTAGTTCAAAGCCTGGCACTTTTTTTGTGGGGTCAATTATGTTACCTTTATTGTTTGAGAGGATACTGCTGTTGACAAGTCAATGTTCTCTATCACTCCAACATACAGACACAAAACAATAATAATAAGAATTAGATCCCCCCCTTATTATTTTTATAAGGAACTCAAGATGGCAAATATATATGATATTCCTTTAAGTCACAAGAAGACAAATTTCACTGAATGGCAAGACCATTTTCCTAACGGTAACACCATTTGGAACGGAAAGTCAGTTACTCAGAGAAATAGTGCTTGCTGGACATGACCGAGCAGACCTTAAATAGTCATATATCACAAATACTTTAATCTGAATGACTGCATTAAGCAAAAAATTGGATTGAATAACCTCAGTGGCCCCTGCCAACACTCAGAATTTATGATGACTATTGAAGTCTGTATTTTTGTGGAGGGACCTAGGTTGTAGCATCAACTGCTATTGGTATTTTATTTGTGTATCATTTATGTCATAATAAATTAGAATTACAGAGCAATAAAATTAAGAACAAGCTGCTACTGAAATTGAACTCCCATCATTGTTAAAGTTTAGAAAGGAACTTAAAACATATTTACCCAGAACTTTTAATGTTCCTCTTTTACTTTAAAGTTTGTCTATTATTTAAGCTTTCAATGTTATTGTCATTGTTATTGTTTTTAGTGATTGAAAGGCTTCCAAAGCCAATGAGACATTGGACAGAATGTAAATTTTTAAACAACACTTTAACTGCAGTGATTATCCTCATATTTTGAAGGTACAATAAGTCAGATCTAGATGTGGCTATAGAAAATGTGATTCCTGTAAAAGCCAATAGCATATGTGGGTATGAATGTATATATGTGGGAGATGTGTATGTGTGTTGGTGTATACACACACAAAAAACCACAGGAGTAACTTTCAGTTACTTGGTGCTTTGTGCCTAGCCATAAGATCTTTATAATCCTTGCTGTTTGTTTTGAAAAAATGACCAGAGACATCAAAATTTCAAGCTGGGAGTTTTTTTAATTAAAATATAACAATATACAAAATTTACCTGTAAATGAATAAAATAATTTTCAATTTTATAACTTAATGGGTTTTCTAGTCCTAAAATGGGAATTAGGATTTTTGAGCCTTAGGTGAGAGTTATGCTGTGCAGAGAAAGAACATACGGAAGTCTGAGTCAACTAGTAAACCCACAGATTGTATGAGGCAAACACTTCTGACTTGCTCCGTTTTGACCACAAAACCTCAACCATCAAATCACGGCTTCCAGAGGATCTGTAGTGCAGATACATAGAAGTGAGAACCTGTGGCTGAACTTGGATTTAGGGATTATTTGGGTTCGTTATTGCTGTACTGGTTTCCCTGCTGTGCTGTGACATTCCTGCCTGATTTGGTGCTGGATTTTGAGATTTATAATCTTAAGTAATTTTAGCTTGTCCTTATGTGGGAATTGAGCTTTGGGAGCAGCTCCACAGTTCATGGCCCCAATGGCAACCATGGATCAATTCAAAGGTCATGAAAACCTCTAACATAAATCTTTTGTAACCACATTTCGTATATCTCTTTTTTCTTATCAGCATTGTTTTCATCACCACTTGTCTTAAAAGCTATGTGGGTAATAAAATAATCATGACCTGTTTTTGTTTTTTTTCCCTGCCCTCAGGTGACTTTGGATGTTTTTGAACGTGCAGAATTTGGCAGCTTGAAAGTCATTCCAGTTCTGGTTTGGTTGCAGCCCCTGAATGCTTGTAGATACAATCTGCTACAGTAGGAAATGCTTCTAGAACTGGTAAATGCCGTAAGAAGAGACTTTTTATCTTTCCTGGTAAGTAGCAAAGTAAGAAATGTCAGAAAATGAAGAGAGAGAGAGAAAAAAAGACAATCAGTTATTTCCCAACCGAATTAAAATGTCAATATTAAGTACCGTCCTAAATAATGTTCCTTTGTTTGTTTTATAGATATTAAACTGGACATGATCACATAACCAGTTTAATATCAAAAATAAATAATAGGAGAGATAAATAGAGGCTAAAAACAAGCCTTTGCAGATTATAAAACCTTATATTATTTATACACCCCCACAAGTCACTGATGATGTTACCTAATTGGGTAATGAAACATCTACAAGCAAACAACCAAGCTCAAGAGAGCACCGAGGACTCCACAGTTCAACCCTGAGCTATATATATTCTCTTTTTGGGACCCAAATGCTAAGCATGTTCACGCGGGACAAACCAGTTCTATGTGCAGGAGGCAGTCCTGAAGATACCTGAGAGCCAAGCCTTCTAGCTTTTAAAGATTAACTTCAACCTTTTGGATTGTCCCTGAAATCCTACCTGGAACTAATCCAGTGCTCACAACACAAGCATTATTTGGTTCTCACCCACCACCATGTGGGTATTTGCACTGGGCAGCAATAGCAGTTTCCAGGTGGATTTCCAAAGAACCTCACATTGAACGTGTTGCAGTAGTCCGTTCTAGTTGTGGTGAGTGTGAGTTGTCAAGGCCTCTTGCTTCAAATATCCTGGCCATGGCATCCCACCTGTCAATCTAGCAATCACTGGGAGTCTTCCAAGTTGCACATCCGCATTTTCAAATAAAATGAGATTTGTCCAGAGTTAGAACTGGAACAGATCAGGAACTAAAATTCATTCTGGACTTCTTCCTAGTGAGAAAAGGAAAAATAAGTTTGCCTTGGGAAAAAAACTTTTAAATTATCTGAAAGATTAATATTAATCCAAATGATAAAACTGTGAGAGCAGTAAAATTACTGTTTTGTATTTTTAGATAGCTGGGTTGATGGAAAAGGTAAGAGAGTATAAGGCATTCTTTATTATATACAAACTTGCTACTTCTGATCTAATTAACTGTCTTTTAAGTAATTTAACAGCACTTCATTGAAAACATTTAGTACTGCAAGATCCAATATGGATCGGTCATCAGAACCAGAAATTTAGTCTTTCGAGCTTTGAGACTCATGCTAGAGCCCATCCTGAGGGAACTTCTCTCTACCAGAAGATGTTCTGCTACAGAGAAGTTCCCTGAGGATGGGCTCCAGCATGAGTCCAGAAGCTCGGATGACAAAACCGCTGGTTCCAATGACTGACTTAGATTGGAACTTGCAACATTATTTGCCTTCATTCATGACATTTAGTATTGTTCATAATTTTCGTCCTTCCTTTCTAAATAGTTGCAATGAACACCAGACTAGATTGGATCACCTACCTGTGTTTTGTGTTGCCTTTTTAGGTGCAGTGTAATATTATGTGCCTTGCAAGCAGAGCTCACAGTGATCAAAATGGTGTATGGTGAATTCTTCCACAGACCAGGACAAGATGAGGAGCTTGTCAATTTGAATGTTGGCGGTTTTAAACAGTCCATTGGTCAAAGTACATTGCTCAAATTTCCCATACAAGGCTTGGGAAGCTACTCAGGTGCCATTCAGAAGAGGCTATTCTGGAACTTTGCGATGATTACAGTGTGGCAGACAAGGAATATTACTTTGATAGAAACCCTTCTTTGTTCAAATATGTGCTGAATTTTTATTACACAGGTAAACTCCATGTTATGGAAGAGCTTTGTGTCTTCTCCTTTTGCCAGGAAATAGAGTACTGGGGGATCAACGAGTTCTTCATTGCTACTTGTTGTAGCAGTTGGTACCAAGATAGAAAAGAAGAATGTCCTGATAAAGAATGGGATCAAAGAAGCCCAGGTGGAAGTCTAGATTCTTCTTCTTCTGATGATGAGTCTTCCATATTTGAGAAGGAGCTTGAGAAGTTTGATAAACAGTGGTTTGGAGAGTTGCGCAAGAACATATGGATCAGAATGGAGAACCCTGCATATTGTTTATCAGCCAAACTGATTGCTGTATCTTCCTTAAGTGTGGTCCTAGCCTCTATTGTGACTATGTGCATTCACAGCATGCCAGAGTTCCAGAAGGTGGGTGTCAATGACAAAGAGGTTGAAAACCCAATTTTGGATGTTGTGGAACTCATATGCATCATCTGGTTCACCTCTGAGCTTATGATCAGATTAGCTGCTGCTCCGAGTCAGAAGAAGTTCTGGAAGAACCCACTGAATATCATTGACTTTGTATCGATTGTTCCGTTTTATGCCACTTTGGCTGTCGACACCAAAGACGAAGAAAGCGAAGACATCGAAAACATGGGGAAGGTGGTTCAAATTCTGCGCTTAATGAGGATATTCCGAATATTGAAACTAGCACGGCATTCTGTTGGATTGCGGTCTTTGGGGGCAACCTTAAGGCATAGCTATCATGAAGTTGGACTTCTGCTTTTGTTCTTGGCTGTTGGGATTTCTATTTTTTCTGTTCTGGTCTACTCAGTGGAAAAAGATCATGACAGTTCAGAGCTGAGTAATATCCCTATTTGCTGGTGGTGGGCCACAATCAGCATGACTACCGTTGGCTATGGGGATACCTTCCCAGTTACCCTTGGAGGAAAGATCATTGGCACAAGCTGCATTATCTGTGGAATATTGGTGGTAGCTCTTCCTATCACTATCATTTTCAACAAGTTTTCAAAGTACTATCAGAAGCAGAAGGATATTGATACAGATCAGTGCAATACCACTCCCAAGGAAAAGACAAATGACCTCCCTTATTTTAACATTAGGGATATTTATGCAAAAAGGGTGCACTCCTTTATTTCTAGCCTTTCTTCAGTAGGAATTGTAGCCAACGATCAAGATTCAACAGATGCTTCCAGTATTCAAGATCTTGATGATGTTTATAACACAACATCTTTGCAGAATGGTACAGGAAAATGAGTTGAATCTCTTTCTTTACGGTTTCCTTCTAATATCAGCACAGCTTTTATAAAGACCACTTGATTCTCAGGGTATTTAACTCTCTGCCATATTAGGGCATTCTTTGCTCTGAAGATGTCGCACATTCTTTACTGTTTAGATGAGGCTTAAGGCTAGACAGATGGTGGTTTAGCTTTTAACATGACATAGAAAAAAAGGCATTGAATGTTTGTGTCTGGACTTGCATGTATTAAAGTATGGTTTGGATTGAGGTCTCCAGAGAAAGGGAGACTTGTGTGCAAGTAGGAAGTGTGCCCAGTGAGGTGGAATTCTAAAATGCAGATATTCTTGGAAATGTATACAAGTTCAGATGAAAACCTGTTAATGTGGGTTACAGATGCTCTTAACGTCAGTCATGGGTGCCTGCTAGCACAGAAACTCCTGTTCCATAGAGAGGCTTCATTTCTCAGCCATACTTTTGTTAGTCCCAAAGGTGCTTTTTCAAGAGGCAACTGGACTTTCTGGTTTTTCTTTGAAGACGTTTCGCTTCTCATCCAAGAACCTTCCATCAGAGCTGAAGAAGCTTCTTCGATGAGAAGCGAAATGTCTTCAAAGAAAAATCAGGAAGTCCAGTTTCCTCTTGAAAAAGCACATTTGGGACAACCATGACCTGGATGATTGAAAATCTCCATAGACATACCTTTGTTAGGTTTCCTTAAACTTACAAAAGCCTCAGGTGTTAATCAGCAATCCCAACCAAAGAAATAAGTTTCATCTCTGCTTCCTATTTATAAAATGCAATGTATAGCATCATATTTATCTTGCAACATATGGACATCAAACTTGCATGCCTGAACAGAAGAGATTAATACATTATATCTCCTAGGCAGCCCCTTGGACTTCTATTATGCTGCTTGAATCTGCTTTCTGAACCTTGTGAATCAGATTGTGGTAACGATGGGAGTATCAGGTTGTCAGTTCACTAACCTTGAAATTTTTACATGAGATAGCTATAAGGATCCTAAAAGCCACAGTTTATTTACCAACCTGTACAATCCAAATCAACGTCTCATGGTTACTGAGAGTAAACCACATTGTGTCCTTTGAATCAGCAGAGCAGAACTATATAACAGGAAGTGAATTTCAGGACTCTCACTGACCCACCTTAAAACCTCACCTTTCCATCCTTTCACATCACTCTGTTCTTCCATGGCTATTTCTGCTTTGGCTACTGGGCAGAATAGAATAATACTTGGCAACCAAGAAGTTTGGCTTTGTTTGCTCAGGAAGAATAATGAGCTCCTGGAAGAGCTTCCATGAAGTCAATATTTACATTTCTGCACAATAATGACCAATTCCATTGTTGGTCTGAGTTCCGAGCCTCCTTCCTACTTCCTCCTAGTAATGGAGCTGCTGCTGTTGTCACTACTGTACATCACAATGCAGCCCATAAAGGCAAAGTTGCTGGTCAGGTTCTAGGTAGCCTGCTGTTGACCAGGTATCGCAAGTTGCCAGCTATGGCTCCAGGACCAGAAAAGAATGGAATGGTGGCAGCAGTATTTGCAGTACAATAGTGCCGATTACATGGGTAGTGGAGAGGCAGTTCATCTAGACAGCCGTATTGAGGGTCCCAGTGCCTAGCCCTATAGAATTGCTGCCCAACCCGACCTTCTTAAGTGATAAGAAGAACCTGGGGAGAGGACAGGAGGCTGTAGTAGTTTTGAGGCTGACCTCCTTCTTTATCGATCAAGCCCCAGTAATGTCTATTTTGTTACTCTGGATCCAGGACTACTTGAGGGAATTCATTCCTGTACAATAAAATGTGATGATTCTTTTCCCCCCAGTTAGATTGGTTTCCGGTTTTGAAAAGCACAATGCCCTCTCTTTCCTTAGTGTGGTAGACTTTGTCAAATGGCTGAATAAAAAGCCTGGATGTCAAGTTGTGCCTTTGCGTTGTTGGGAGAGTTGTGGCTTCTCGCCTGGGTACTTCTTTTGTTTTTGGGAATGGTGACGGGATCCAGGATGATCCAGGAAGAAGCTAGTTCATTTTTCCTATACTGATAACATGGAAGGAATTCATTAGGAGCTGCTATAAATGGTACAGCCTTCGTTGTTTATGGCATTGTCTATGGAATTGTCATTCTGATAGATTGACATCAGCCAACCAGTGCTTGAAATCTTGGGGAATCCTTGTAAAATGTCAGATTACTAGATGAGCTCATACATCGAGAGCAAAAGCTTTTAAAAGCCAGAGAACCTATTGCAATATGCTCCCTGCAACAGAATGACCAGTCCTGCATTTGTGGCAGCCAGAGTGTGTGACCAGCTCCCTGTCAGGGTTCCCAAGTAACACCCCAAAAATTTTAAACCACCAAAATCCATTTGCAAATTACTAACCTGTCACTCCCAGCAATTTAGCAAAATTATCTGTGGAATATTAGTGGTAGCTCTTCCTATCACTATCATTTTCAACAAGTTTTCTTCTGGTCATCTTGTATCTCAGCCTGCCTGTGTTTGAAAAGGCCAGTAAGTATTAAAGAGAAGAAACATTATTTATCATTTTAATAGAAAGTACCAACTAGAAAACTTCAAGGTATTGTTATCCTAGCTGTAAGCTTTCCTGTTCCAGTATTTTGCAAAAATCACCCCAACTCACAAAACTAAAACAAAAAAAATAATAACAACTCTAATGTTGAAGTGCAAGAATAAGTCAGTTTGTTTTGTGACTTGCAGTGAAATACATACATGTTTTCTTGTAAAGTCACCAGAGGAACATTCGAACAAAGGTAATTAGTTTGTAGAAGTTAGAGGGATAATATGATTACACTTCTCTATGCGGCAAAACAGTCTTTCCCAATCTCATTGGTCCTGTATTCTTGAATTCTAAATTAATAAAGTTAATACACATTGGCTATGGGATATGGGGTCAAAAGTTAACATAGCATAGCAGCACCTTTTGCCAGCTGTGGTTATGCAAAAAATGGCAAAGGTGTAATACATCACTTTCTCCAGCTGCATGTTAATAAAAATAACAATCTTCCTCGGCCTTGTAGAAACTGAAATGGAGAAAGTCCCCACTTTCCATATTTTTTTCATGAATGAGTGGTGTTCCCTTACTAATGAAGACAGATATTGTCCCTTATCATTTTGCTACAAGCCTTTCCTTCTTCCTAGATTACAGTGTTGAACTGCTGGGGTCAGTCAAGATTAAATTTCAACTCAATCACAAAGTTTGCTTGATAACATTGAACCAGTAAGGATTTCACAGTCATATCTACTTGCAACTTGTGATGTGGGGGCAGGAGGGGATAACCTTTAATCTTTCTAAGTGAAAAGACAATTCATACATATTGGCTCCACCGGCTCATGACATCACAGTGTTACTAAGTACATCTCCAAGGCCTCCAGGCAGAGCACGGAAAAATTAACCATCTGGATTTGAAAGGGGGGAAGGAATCCTCTACCAAATTTCATGCCTATTCTATCAGGAAACTCAAAAGAGTTTTTGCTGAGCTGACTGAGCTCCCAGCATATCTGCAGGGCAGCAGGTTGAGAATAATTGATTCAAGTTCTTGCTTTTATTCATATTTGGAAATGTTTCCTTCAGTGAATCCCATATTCTCTCATCCGCACACTAAATGTATAACTCTACATAATTGCACTGGCTATATTGGATCACTGACCTCTTTTAATTCAAATTACCCGAGCAATTAATATTCATGATATAGTCCACTTCTCAAAATGGTAATTTCTACAAGTTCTGCTGTTTTTGAAGAGTCATCTATGTTCTATCTAGTCAGGTTATGCTGGATTCAGTGATACACACACATTATTAACCATTAAAGTTGTCAAATCTTTAGCTGAATTCTGGAAGCTTTTCACTACTAGGCACAACACTGTTAACATGTCATAATTTTTAGGAAGTATTATTCCCTAAAAACATTTCCCCTTTTTTCAACGGTCTCCACCATTAATTTTACATGAATTTATCCACAAATTCAAATCCTCTTGCATCATGTGGGTTTGGCCATTTTGTGTAGCTGCTTGCAGGTTGCTCATTCTTGGGTTAGGAGAAGGATGATTTTGAGGCAGGATGAACAAGACTTCTGGTAGCAACAGTTAATAGTCTAAGCCCTGAGTCCGGGGTGTTCAACCTTAGCAACTTTAAGACTTGTGGACTTCAACTCCCAGAATTCTGGCTGGGGGAATTCTGGGAGTTGAAGTCCACATGTCTTAAAGTTGGACGCCCCTGCTGTGGGTCTTTCAAGCAAACACAGGAAGAGCACATATATAGCTAGAGAGAAAGCTCACTTTTCTGTAGTGAGTTGTTTAAAAGAGTTTTCAGTTAAAAGATTAAGTATTACCGTATTCAACCATTAATAATAGAAGCAACATTGAGAACTGGGGTAGATGAATTTTGAGACCCTTTCCAAATTATGGCTTTTTGTGCTTTAGATTGTAATAATCTGCTGCTGCAGGGACTTTTCCTCCTATTTTAGATGCAAGCCTTGCTTGTGAAATGCAGATGAAATACGGGGTTCATTATATACATTTATTTTGTGGATGTAACTTTAAAGGTTGTTTCGTACAGTATGAACAGATGGAAGTTGTGAATGGTTCACTGGAATGGTTCGGTTTTTGAAAGCAGTGTGTCGCTTCCTAGATAAAAGGTTTGCTTTTTCTTCACTCAGCTGGTCTGTCAGTCTGAAAATGCAAAAATGCCCTTTTGGTTTCCTTGATTGTTGTTTTTTAAGCGAGTTTGGGAAATTTGATTGAGAAAGGCAATGCAATAACTCCAGCTTCTTGAATGCAGCAATTCATTGGGTGTTTATTCCCACCACTCCTCCATAAATCTCCTGTGCTTTCTGCAGCAGATGTTGAAAAAGACTGAAATCTATTAGAAATCTGGAGAAAGCTCTTTTGGAAGAATTGATAGATTTATAAAACCATTACCTCTTTTTTGATCCCCTGGTTCCTTGATGCTCTCTTTTTAAAAGGCCTAAGTAACCACATTCTTCAATTTGTGTAACTTAGCAGGGTTTATAAAAATTCCTGTGGCTGATGGGAAAGGATCCGTTGGGTATGCCTCTTAGCATTATCAGTCATTTAATCGCAGTGAAGGGAAAATCATTAAAAAGTTAGCTACATCCTGCATTGTGCACACTTTTCTAAGATCTTTTTCTGTTGTCTTTGAACTGTTAGGATTAAAAGTCATTTTATCCAGTGGAATTAATAAATCAGAAGTCTCCTGCAGTAATATTTGTTGTAGAAGCATATAAACTTGAGAATACTGTAGTATTTTCAAAAGAGGCTGAGGAAAGTGATTAAGTAAAATAATTATTTACTGTATTTCTGTTTATATTTTTATTACATTTTATTAATATTATTGCTTAAACTATTCCCTATATACTGTAGGTACATTGCTGTCAAGCATCAGGCGCCAGGGAAATCGGGAGATCCAAGCAGTTCAAATGGGAATAAAGATCTATTGCAAGTGTAAACTCTATAAGAATTTGAACTACTAATGGTCCAAACAAATTGGTGGTAGATAAGGAATTCAAGGTGGGCTGGTCTTAGATCTCTTGTGGGCGAGAAGGAACTCATGACTTGTTTGATCCCTCCCTCGGGCTCAGCCTAGTTATCTTCTATAACAGAGGTCTCCAAACTTGGTAACTTTAAGACTTGTGGACTTCAACTCCCAGAATTCTGCTGGTTGGAGAATTCTGGGAATTGAAGTCCACACATCTTAAAGTTACCAAGTTTGGGGGCCCCTGTCCTACAACTTTATATGGGCCTGTGGCTACCATTAAAAAGTTGTTTTAATAGGAAGGCTTCAGATGTCTTCAATACTATTAATAAATTAATCCATTGCTAAATAGTGAAACACTTTTGCATTTTCATGGAAGGGATAGGGAATTTTCTGGAAGACAAGGCTCCAACCTAGGATGTTGCTACACTCAGCCTGTACTGTATTATTAATCATTATTTACGGTTCCTTGTCCTTTTATGGGGCATTTATGTGTCTTGTTTGAGCTGTGCTCTCCTGGGAAATCATGCATTTAAGTCAAGTGGCAACAGCAGTGCACCCCTGCTTGCTCCATAGTGGCGTGTTGCAGTCTGTTGGCTCCTTCTGAACCTAACTGTATATTTTTCTGTGGTTTATGTGATTCCTGTGAGCCCAGGAAAAGATTAAAGAGATGTTGACAATATAGTCTGAACACCAAACCTACCCTAAAGCATCTTTTTGGCTTCAAATTCAAAGCCAAAATTCAAAGTACATCCCTATTTCAGATTTACCTTAAACAAATATTTAATGTTATTTTTTTCCCTTTCATTAAAGTACTTGCTGAGTGCTGCATAAGATTTGAAGTATCTTCATCTCTGTGGAGGTCCACTACAGGGGAACTTTTATTTATTTAGGGCTTTAAGACTGCAATATAAGGTTTTGAGAGAATGGGAGATGATGCAGCACTGGAAAGTATCCAAGAATATATTTTTCACCATTTTTAGCCAGTGATTAGTAATTGCTTTGGGAATATGGATACTCTAGTAAAAGTTATTTATCTTTTGAGCTCATGCTAACTCACTCATTGAACAGAGCCACATTTATCTCATAACACATTAGGAAAAAAAAACACATGAGTAAATTATGATAGAATTGGTGCTTCATCTTGAATTATTTCTGTTCTGCTAGGCTTTCTTTTAAAGACACCGTTATCTCTGTAATTTGAAAGTAGGAAGGGAGTGGAGATTTTCTTTGAAGCTGAATGTCAGGAAAATAAGGTTTTGTTATGTGCAGTAAATGTTGCTATTTTTTTTTCTCTTTTCCTCTGCCCCACACACATGCGCGCACACACATACATACATATTACTTCAAAGGCTCTAAGGTACGCAACCAAGCACAATACAAAACATAGATTTTTTAAAAAAATCTGGAAACAATAATAAACTATAACAGCCCAAATTTACTCCAGCCTAATCATCAAAGATTGTCTGGAAAAGCCAGGTTGTACCTATTCTCCAGAGGGCTACAGGAGTCAGGGTCATTAACTGGTATACTAGACTCCCTCTCTGAGTAGGCAACTGTGTAGCAGATATTATCAGTAGTAGTGGCATAAACACCAGAATGTTTTTGCACCCGAGAGAAGCATATGAGTATATCTGCTTCCTGGTTCAAGAATTTTGATCACTTCCTGGTTCAGTGATCTTTGATCACTGTTGGTAAACCCAATTTCCTTTTACACAGGCTAAAATGACCTGTGTTGACACCCAGATGGCTTATTGTCATTTTAAAAAGTAAAGATGCAGATTTTGTTGCCACGAATCCAAGAGGACAGACGGGAATTGTCAACTGCAGTCCCCAGTTACCAACATTTCCCCATTTCTGGCATAGAATTTGTCCTAAACTCTTACATAGTTCCCTATTCTTTGTGGTTGCCTTCTATATATAAACTAGGGATAAATTTTCCTTGGTGTGGTGAGGTTGCATATGTATTGTAATTAATGGATCTGGTACTCTGTGGTTATGGATCCCTTTCAGCTCCTGGACTTGATACATTATGCAGTATCTTCATCTAGCCCTAAATTCGATGAAGAATGCGATGAAACCCGACACTGGGAGGACTGATACCCAGACATTTTGTTCTAGACAGAACATCGCCATAATCAAATTCCCTACTTAGATTTTGAAGGCCTTTTCGCAGGGCTGCTCTTGAATTGTTCCTCTCTGCTCCTGAAGTAGAGATGATGGGATGCTTATAAGGATTTGAACGGTGTCGTTCTGCATTGTAGAAATAGGGCAGGAAGCACAAGGTTAGCACAATATCCCCATAGGAAGATGTCCTTTACGTTAGTGGAGAAAGGTGGAGGTGTAGCTGCTTCTAAAGTGGCACTGTTTTCATTCCCATAGCCACAGATTGTAAGTGCTCCACCCCATGTGACTTGTGTTTTCCTATGTATAACATTAGAACTTCTTTTTTAAAAAATCTACCCTCCATGCCTAGCATTGATAACCTTGTTCATTTTAATGATGACAGCCGTTTATATCACCACTGCCTAAATCCTAAAAGCCTCTGCTGAACTGGGGTGCAACTGGATCTAGAAAGATCCCAGTATTTCCTGTAGGGACCAGCCAGGCAAGGAATCCTCCATTAGAAAATATAACCTTTAAACATCAAAAGCTTGAGAAAGCAGTTGAAAACCACACTTTTTGAGCCCTCCCTCTTTTTTTTGCCATTGCGCAGTAATCTTCACAGATAACATCCCTTGGAGCTGAAAAAGTTTTACTCTGTACTGTTCTGTGAGTTAGTCCTATTCAAAGTCTCCTTCCCATGATATAATTGCCTTTGGATTGTGAGGAGCTCTGAAATTATACTGAGATAAATGCCTATTAAATGGCAGTCAGAAGTGTTTTCAGGAGATAGAAGACAGTCACTGATGGGCTTTACTTCTGACTTGTGGCTTGAAATGTTGAAAACAACTAAAAATTACTGCACACACTGCTGCAGTTTCTAAATTTAGAAGAAAGCAGTGACTAAAGCTATGCTTAATTGTGCACGATTTATCAGTTTTATCCTCACTGTGGCTGAAAGAAGATGGCAATTATATATGCACACACACAATGTGTGTGTGCTATCTATCTTCCATCCATCCATCCATCTTAAAATCCATTCCTAATCTACAGAGCTGAAGAAAAGCAAACCTTCTCCTTGTTTTAACTCTGGGAGTGAAATACCTTTCGCCTTTTGCAATGTTGCTCTATCACAACTTCCAGGACCTTTTAACATTGTTCATGACAGCCTAGGCTGATGATTAGCAATATCAAGTGGACCCCAAGTTACTCACTCCTGCTGTAGCTCCAAGGCTAATGCAAGGTCTAGCTGGAAAGAAAGCTCCTTTCCTTTCTCTCTTCTTTGGTTGGCAGATGGCCATGATGTTCTTCCTAGGAGGTAGGAAGTAACAACCTTCCAGGAACAGTTTGTTTTATTTTGGGTCCAGTCCCAGGCAATTGGAAGCTAAAGCTTTTTTTGTCATGATAGGTCAGTTGCTAATAAGGTTTGCTTCAAGCAGAGGTGTGTTAGGGTTAACCCTTTTACGAAGATCTACTCCCAGAATTCCTGCACCATTCCTACTTCCAGCCATCCATTCCATTCCTACCTCCAGCATGGCTGGCTCTGGAATTCTGGGAGTTGAAGTTCACAGATCATAAAACGGCCATAGTTCCCCACCCCTGGTTTAAAGATAATCTCAAATTGGTGGTGCAGGCTGTTAAACACCTAGCACTTAGCTCCAGCTGCCTGCAATTAGTGCAGGCTCGAATCCCACCAGGCTCAAGGTTGACTCAGCCTTCCATCCTCTCGGGTAGGTAAATTGAGGACCGAGATTGTTGGGGCAATAAGCTGACTTTGTAAAAATGCCGCTGGGGAAAGCCCTAGTAATAAGGAGGCATATACAATGGAATGAAGGCTATTGCTGAGCACATTGGGTTGTGCTCCAAAGATTGTAAGCCGCCCTGAGTCTCCGGAGAAGGGCTGCATATAAATGTGAATTAAATAATAATAATAATAATGATAAGACTACATTAGCAATTACAACAAATGCTAAATTCATCGTCGCGCTGTTTCTGGGTTTTCTCCCTCTTTCTAGACTACTAATGTGTGCTTGTGCATCTATTTGGTAATGCATGACATATTGCCCACTGTTTTGAATAGCTTCTGAAGCTGTTGCCGTTGTCATTACCTCCTGGAAAAGTTGGTATCTGAGTTAATGCCTGCTAATGTTGAAGTGCTGATCAGATCATCACATTAGAAAAATATGTGGTGCGTTCAAAGTAGTTCATAATTTATTCAGATGTAAAATGTTTGTTACGAGCAGAATAGCACGTGCGGTTCCAGAAAAGGAATTTTTTGAAATTGTTCAGTGCAAGTGAAAGAAAACTGCCCCTATGTATAATTCTGATGAGACTGTTTTTTTGAACAGCAGTACACTACCAACTGAATATTGCACTTCAGTGTTTGGGCCTACTTGTACAGCTTTAAGTAAGTGAAACAGATTTAACAATATGAAATCTTCAAAGTCCCTCCTTGGGGGCGATAAGACAGTCTAGAAACACAAAACATAAATAAATACATAAATAAAATATGCCGACTCCCTTCACATTTGAAAGGTTTCACTTAATGAGCCACAAATGGTGAAGGCCTGGATTAGAGATTTACCTGCATTATTGTCAGGTATATATTCAAACACTCAACTCCACTTGGTCACCCTGACCCTACCCTAAAGCAAGGGATTACAGGGTCATTAACAAGAAGAAAAAAATGTCAGGTATGCATTCAGTCTGAACCCAGATTAGAGGTTTAACTATCTGCAGTTGTGGATGATTTTTCTCCCCACCCCACTATCTCCAAAATGCAAATTTTAAACACTTTGTGAAAACTCTTACTCAGTGCTAATCTCTAGAAATGATCAATCATTTTAAAACTTTACTTGGACTTTGTTAACTACTTTGAGAATACTCTCTTTTTAAGCTAAAGAAATAGAAATGTTTGGGCAGTAAGGACGAGGAGATGTCTGCACAGAATTGTTTTCAACAAAAATACCTTTTCACAGAATAGCTCTGTGTGACACTCCATTTGAAGATCCTGGTTTACTTTATCCCTGTTAGAGGGTTTCTTCTGTTCTGACTGGTAATCATATGAGAATATAGTTGGGCCTGTCTTATACCAGTTGTCACATTCCTTTGCCTCCCAGGTAAGGAGGAACATCATTACAGAAAAACCATCTGTGTGCACAAAGGATTTAAAATTCCTGATCATGTAGCATTTAAATCATAGCAAAAGCCTGTGTGCATAGAATAGTCTTTTCTTAATTAATGTTTCTCCCTGCTGTAAGTACAGAGCTGCTCTAGGAATGCTAATGTCCTCGATCCTTCCCAGACTTCAAAATAGGTCCAAAATGTTCCCCATTCTTGAAGGCCCTGAAGGAATCTTTAGGAATTGCTTGCAATCCACCTAATCTTTTCCCACTTAAATTGAAGGAAGGAAGTCTGTTTCTTGAAGGCACCAGTGTGCTGTCAGACATTTTCCTTGAACAGTTTTTTTTTAATTAAAAAGATTATTTTAATTTTAAAAGTAGGTGGATATCATACTATAAGGCGAAATGTGAATCTGTAGCATAATACTCGTTTGCAACATGCAAATATTATTATAGTGGAATAATAAAAGGCCTCTGAGGGTAGGATTAGTTTGACATGTAGTAAGCTGGTATTTTGTGTTTTAAAATGCCAGTCATTTTGTAAGTAAGTCTTTATGCTAGTCCAGGGGTGGGCAAACTTTTTGACTCAAGGGCCACAATGGGTTCTTAAACTGGACCGGAGGGCCGGAACAAAAGCATGGATGGAGTGGTTGTGTGAATTAATATAAATTCAAAGTTAGATTACTTCACGTAGCCTTCTGGGAGAGCAAGAGAACCCTCCGCTCTTTCGGCTCCGCGGGCCGGATAGAACAGCCGAACAGGCCGAATCCGGCCCCTGGGCCGTAGTTTGCCCACGGCTGTGCTAGTCCTTTTCTCCATGAGCCAATCAGAAAATTCACAGTGGGCTCATGGTCTTCCCCCAAAATGTCTACTTTAAGCTAAATGTTTGATTCTTCTTGCATATGCTAGTTGTTGGATAGAAGTTGGGTAAATGAGGTTAAAAACTGTTGTATATCCAAGAGTGGATATTCATCTGACTGAATAACAGTCTTAATATGTGTGGGAGTAGAATAGATATGTGAAAGGAGAGGTGTGATAATAGATGCAAGGCCATTGCACTTAGACACCCTGTTTCCCTCATAAACTCTATGAAAGAAAAAGTCTAGTTTGAGTTATATTACCTATCATAACATATCATATAAAACTGTCATCTATCAGCTTTTCTCAACCAGATACTTCCTTGTTATGTAAACAGGGCAATTCCTTATACGGTATTTGTAGCTTGGAATTCTGGAAATTGAAGATCCAACATCATCATCTCCTCCCCTTCCCCTGCCCCTCCCCCTCCTCCTTTCCTGCAGGTGCAGGATCTGCTTCTTTTTTCCCCAATTCAGATCCCTGAAATTTGTACACAGAAAGCAGCCACCATAATACGGCATTGTTCCACTTTTGTTTTGCTGTGGGGAAGATAGAGTTTGTTGAGTACAAAGAGAAAGAGTGAATAGCATCATGTAATTACATCTTGGAAATTTCCCACTGATGCAGAAACTTCTGATGCAATCACATTTTCTGCTGATTATGAGCTCTTGGTAAGAGAAATAATTTTGGAACCGATCTCATTGTAGTTGATGCCAAAATAGCCATTAGTATTGTTTCCTTTTATCATTTAGGATGCACAGGGAACTTTTGCTGATTGCCAACAAGATTCCTGCTTTGCTCCTAAGCTTTAAATTTTTAAAGTCATGTTGCTATGTTTGTCTTTACATCATCATCAAAACAAAAGCATTTTGGGCTGGAGCTGAGCTCTGAAATGAAAAGAAAGAAAAAGAAGGCAATATTTTCATGTAGACAAATTATAAGTATGATTTCAGACTAGTAAATCATACTAATTTAAATAAACCAACATAAAGATATGAAGAATATTTCTGATGACTTCTTAGAATTGCCTTGGTTGGAGGCTTGAACAGACTGTAGTATATAGGAGTCTGTAGGAGAAAATAAACAATTGTAAATGATACATGTAATTCTCACTTAATGACTGTCCTCTTTATTAACCATTCAGAATTATGACGGGGCTGATAACTTTACAACCAGTCCTCACATTTACAACAGTTGCAGTGTCTCAGCAGTTGTGTGATCGACACTTGTGCGTTTCACAGCCAGGTCATGCTAGGCAGAGCCAGTGAGGAAGTCTGCAGTAAAATTGCAAGTCATGGTCACAAGATGTCTCGCTTCACGACATTGGTCGACTCTTTTAACAACCATGGCAGAAGTTAGGTTGCAAACCCATTGCAATCACATGATGTCTTGCTTAATTGCTGCTCATTTAGTTACTCATTTGTTGGACCCAATTGTGGTTATTAAGCGAGGACTACCTATGTATAAATGGTGAAAAACTAGGACAAGTGAAAAATTATGTGTACCTTAGTACCTTGCTAAAGTTGGGGAAATGAATATAGAAGTTTTAAAACATGCAAATGTGGGTAGAATAGTAGTGATAGTATTTAATTTGTTGTTAGACATGAATATTTGTTGACTGAACATTATACATCTATCTGTTTCTGCCCATTTATTATATGGAATAAGAACTGGGTATGTCAGAAGCACCATAAAAATTGGAAGCAGTGGGAGTAGATACTCAATCTGTGTAGTAAAACAAGAAGAGACAGAGTTAAGAATGAATGGATGCAGAATATATGTGGGCTGAATACATAATAAGGTATCTGTCTGAAAGATACATATTGAGGTGGTTTGACGATAATGAGATGATCAAGAGATAAAGATTAAAAACAAATATAGAAGAGTGAATGGGTTAAGAGGAAAGGGGAGGGTTGAGAAGGTTGTAGCTGGAGAGAGTTGAGATTTTCTGAAAGAAATGGGAAATCTAATAGTAATAGCACTGCTTTATAGCCCTCTCTAAGTGGTTTACAGAGTCAGCCTATTGCTCCCAACAATCTGGGTCCTCATTTTACCCACCTCAGAAGGATTGAAGGCTGAGTCAGCCTTGAGCCTGGTGAGATTTGAACTGCCAAATTGCAAGCAGCCAATAGTCAGCAGAAGTGGCCTGCAGTACTGCACTCTTAACCACTGTGCCACCACAGCTCAAATCTAAGGAACAAAAGGCAATGCATGGCATGGTATATGGATGTGTGTTGGGAGCAAGATGACTTCCAAGGGTAGAAATGCATGGAGAAGGTATAAACATATAGTATATTCATATACTATACTATAGGTATAAAGATAAATTAGATTTCCTTAGTGCAGGTAGTCCTCGACTTATGACCACAACTGAACCCAGGATTTCTGTTGCTAAGCAAGACATTTGTTTAAGGGAGTTTTGCCCCAATCTTGCCACAGTTGTTAAGTGAATCACAGCATTGTTAAGTTGGTAACATGGTTGTTAAGTGAGTCTGGCTTCCCCATTCACTTTGCTTGTCAGATGCTCTCAGAAGGTGATCCCATGACCCCTGCAACCATCACAAAATATGAGTCAGTTCCCAAGCATCTGAATTTTGATGATGTTCCCATGGGGATGCTGTAATGGTCATAAGTGTGAAAAACTGCCATGGGTCATTTTTTTCAGTGCCATTGTAACTTTGAATGGCTGCTAAGCAAACGATTATAAGTTGAGGACTACCTATCGTTTATTTTTTCACCAATTTCTTCAGTGGTGGGATTCAATTTTTACTCCCGGTTCTGTGGGCGTGGTGTGGCTTGGTAGGCGTGGCAGGGGAAGGATACTGCAAAATCCCCATTCCCTCCCCACCCCACTAATCTGCTTTCCAGCTCCGTTCTCCTGTGTGGGGCAACAAAAGGAGACCCAGACGGAGATCAGCAGGGACTCGGGAGGCAGAGAATAGATGAGGGCAGGGCCAGTCAGACGCGGTATTTGCCAGTTCTCTGAACTGCTCAAAATTTCCGTTACCGGTTCTCCAGATCTGGTCAGAACCTGCTGAATACCACCTCTGGACTCCTCCTTTGAGGAAGAACATTTTAATATTCAAAGGAATGAAAGTATTCAAAGGACGCATCTTGCAAAGAACCTGCTGAATACCACCTCTGAATTTCTTATGTTTATGTAATCTGTAGTTGGTCCCGTACTTAGAAACTGCAGGTACTATACTATAGCTTGCTGTCATGGTTTTGTTAACTTGTGATCCATGACTAATAAGGGCTATTCTTAATTACCTGAATTACCTGTATTCAACCAGTAAAGGCACTGACCTTTTAATCAAGAATCCAACATTAGTGTGGCATATTTTAAGTGGACCTCAGTCCTTGCATATGCATTTCTTAGCAAACAGACCATGTAACCATATATTTATTTAAACCCGCTAAGAGCCCATTTAATGATATGTATCATTTCTGTATCTAGGTAGCTGGATCACAGTATAACTGATTATCGGTCCCTGTCAGTCTATATTTATCTGGGCAAACCGCTTAGAAAAGTGCTTTGACAAGCATAGTAGTACAGCTGCAGTTTTGTCCTCAGAGTATTAAAACAGCCAAGGTTTGCACAGCTATCTCGAAGGCAGGACACTGGCATTTTCCTCAGCAAAGCAAAGAGGTTCTGTATTCCTTTGCAAGAGGAAGCAGCTGTGAGCAGCTTTTGAAGCAGTGAGCCTGGGAAAAGACACATTTGCATCAACAGTTTGAAAATAGGTATTTTATACATGCTGCCATGCATTAAAAATACATTGACCCAGAGGTTGAATGTAATGGTAGAAAGGAAGCTGCCAATAGAACAGAATATTTGTAATTAAGGGCTGAACTGCGAGGTCTTGGTGCTCTCTGAGCTTGCTGGTTTTCTTGCAGATGTTTCATTACCAAACTAGGTAACATCATCATGGCAATTACCATCATCGGCACCAAGGACCCCACGGAAGGGTTGCTAGTTAAGTGACATGTCCTTCCAAAATGAATGACAGGAAATTAGACTGCGCTTTTCCCTTTGAAATAAACATGTGAAGTGTTTTTTTCTAGTGGAGATGATGAGAATGACGATGAGTTGGATAGCTTTATCCAAGGAACCTTCCTTAAAGTAGGATGAAAATAAGTGGTTCTTTTGGGTGTGCAAATACCTAATATAGTTCCCATTTTCTGGCAATAAAATAATAATAATAATAATTAATAATAATAATAATTTATTAGACTTGTATGCCACCCTCTCTCCCTAAGGACTCAGGGCGGCTCACAGTATAAAAAACAATACAATAAATTAATTAAAAAATAATTAAATAACACAAGCCTAATAATCAACTAATAAAATTAAGTTAAAATTACTTTAAAAAGCCCACCCACCCCTTATTTCAGTCCTGGTCGGCCTGCTGAAACAGCCAGGTCTTCAGGTCGCGGCGAAAGGAGCGGAGATCAGAGGCCAAACAACCCAAGGGGAGCTGGTTCCACAGGGTGGGTGCTCTACCCCTGGGCACCGCCAGCCTACAATGTCTGGCCGACGGCATCCCAAGGAGGCCCTGCCTGTGGGAGCGTACAGGGCAATCGGAGTGTGATGCCGGCAGAAGACTTTTCCACAAGTACCCGGACCCAAGCCATGTAGGACTTCGTATGTCATCACTAGTGCCTTGAATCTCACCCGGAAGGCAACCGGCAACCAATGCAGGTCGCGCAGGAGGGGTGTAACATGGGAGTATCAGGACACTCCCATCACAACCCGCGCGGCTGCATTCTGCACCAGCTGCAATCTCGGGTGATCCGCAAGGGCAGTCCCATGTAGAGAGCATTGCAGTAGTCGATTCGGGAAGTGACAAGTACATGATGATGTATCTTGAACTAAATCTTCAATTATTCATTCCCTCTTCCAGATGAATTAATATTTTTATTGTATTTTTTAAAAAAACTATAGGAAATAACATACAAAATTTTTAAAAGGTGATAGACACACATCCCATCCAACAATTATTCATTCCCTCTTCCAGATGAATTAATATTTTTATTGTACTTAAAAAAAAACAAACAGAAAATTACCTACAAAAATTTTAAAAAGTTGATATACACACATCCCATCCAACAGTTATGGCATATATGCACATCCTATTTAATTAGTTTTTAAGTTACTGTACACAAAAGACAAAAAACCCAACATGCAAAACGGATATAAATCCATTAAATGTACCTCATATATGTATTTAATAATTGATCAATTATGCATAAAACTATTCTTGTAAAATATAAAATCTATGCCAAAGGGAAACAGTATCTTTTTTAATTAGTAAGAAAAAACCTAGCATTTTCAAAAGCTATGAGTTTTTTAATCCAGTCTTTATTACAAAGAGCAGTAATATTTTCTAGTCTCCAATAAGTCTCTTGGGGTTCAAAACCCCAGAGAGCCATTAGGTGGCAGGCAGTAAAGGATTATAATTTTTGGTACCTGTTTGCTGCCATCTGGTGATCCTTGGCTTTGATAATCTTATTGAAAAGAGGAAAATGTGATTAGTGTGCTGTCCGTTGCCTTCTTTTAAAATGAAAATTAATATACTTAGAAAGAAAATTGTAATGTCTCTAATGTCTGAAAGTCTGAAAACACTGTTTAAGGTGAGCAAAATATAATGAACAAAAATTATGTGTGATTAAATGTCTAAACCTGTCTTTTCTTAGTATTTTTCTTAACGTTTACTTAGATTTAAGTACCTTACATGTCTAAAAATTAATAAAGGCCATCATTCTGCATGACCGCTAATAAAGACAAAAAGGGAAGAAAAATAAGTGACTAGTAGCCCATAAATATTGCTGTAAGGTCTTTAGAAGATGAGATTTATTTTTTAGTTGTTTAGAGTTTCCAGAGGATTCCCAATAAAAAGGTGGGATGTGGAAATTTAGACATATCACCCTTCCTATGACTTTGAGAACTTAGTTTTAAATAAATGTCACACAGGATGTGCACTTTATGCAGTCTGTGAGGCTTTGACTCATAGCAGAGTTTTGCACTCGATTGAATCAGCACTTACAAGAGTCAAAATTGACCATTAGGATAAATTGGAAAATTGCTTTGAAATTCTCATGGCTGATGACAACTCTAAAATTAGGTCCCAGTTTGTTCAAATTTGAAGTTCAAAAGCAGGCACTCTGATTCATGTCTGAAACTAAGTAAGAGGACTTTAATCTTTGTCTCCCACAATGATCTGTGCTCTGCATTGGATATTTTCATTGAAGCTCTAAGTCACACATCATTGGAAGCTTTTGCAATGCAGCCTGGAGGTGTAAGGAACATAAGACAGTATACAACAGGGGTGTCAAACTCAGGTTGTCACAGCAGCATCACGTGACGTATTGGGACCTTTTCCCCTTTCGCTAAACCAGGTGGGGGCAGCATGTGACGCATTCAGCCCGTGGGCCATGAGTTTGATACCCCTGGTGTAGAACCATAGCAGTAAACAAACAGGCTGCATGCCACTGTGGTGCATTAGCCTCTTACATTTGCTATTTGCTTTAAAACTTACAGTGTAAGTAGTTTTTCACCAAATTCATTGGGATATTAGCCTGAGCAATATTATGGTTTGTCGCAGAGTTAAGCAGATATTCGGATTGAACTTGGCATTTTCGTCTAGCTATTGAGTCCTTCCCAATTATCATCGTCATTATTTTTATACGGCCTTTGCATTTCATTTAACTTGGTTCAATCCTATTTTCGGTCTCTTAGTAGGTACATAAATATAGCCAGATATTACTTTGTCTATACTAAATGCATGGTTTTGTTTTTTTAGCCCAGGTAGGTTAGCATTACATCACCCTAGAATGTATTAGCCCAGGGGTGTCAAACTCAGGTCGTCACGGCGGCATCACATGACATGTTGGGACTTATCCCCCCTTCACTAAACCATGCGTGGGTGTGGCCAGTGTGTGACGCATCTAGCCCATGGGCCGGGTTACAGATATATATCGCCCAGTCCAAGATTTTAAGACACACACAGTTCTGTTCAATAGCCAAGGACTTGTGGATGAAGCAATAAAGTATTCTCAGGTTGAAGCATCAAATGACAGTGCTTCCAGATAGCTGGGTAAGTTTTGTAGATAAGACAGAGAAAATACAAGAGGCTGGTTATACCAGCATTTAAGTCTCAAAGCAAAGGCTCAGATATTGGAAGTTTTAGGTTCTGATCATAGTTTAAAAGAAAGGTTACTCAAGCAATAATCTATATCCGGGTAGATCACTGCTCCCAAGAGGTTCTCTCAAAAAGCTCTCCCTGCATATCTTTCTGCGGCAATGACATTGTAGGGATGTGCAGAACCAGGCCTGCCCAGGGACCCACCTGGCCACTACTCATCTTGTTCAGATGTAGCTCTGTCCCCCAAAGTCATGACATTTTGAAGAAAATATCTGTATTTTTCCCTGTATTTTGGTACTCAATTCTGTTTCCATATCATGGTTGTGCAAATAGTTTCATATTAGGGTTGGGCAGTATTTTGGAATTCCAAATGGTTCTTCATAGAAAGAAGAAGGAATTATCTGCCTGCAATTTTTAAAGCAACTGCATCTTTTTTCTGGGGTAATGATCCCAGGAAAAGATATGGCTGCTTTAAGGAGTTGCAGACAAAGTGTTACATTCATGTGTACATAATACAGTACAGTGAACCATAATACAGTACAGTGCATCCATCCATCCATCTATTGATCTATATCATACTGCCATTCACTGTGCAGTCTGATGATCTTGGGAATCTTCAGTCATCTTGTACTCTGATACAAACTGGTAATTATTGGAAAGCAATTGGAAATAGAACTAAAGTGATAGGAATGGTTGGTGTAATAGCAGGTATTGTTCTCAAAACTAGGCAGACTTTTAAAAGTATGGAGATGAAATAAAACCACTGCTGTTCTCCAGTTTCATTCTTGCCATCTCTTCCGCTTTTATTTGCTTTCTAACCGTGTCCATACTGCTTCTGCTGGCAGAGTGGTTGCACAATATAAGACTAGGTCATATACAATTGAAGCTCCCAACATTCATTTTGTAATTCTCAGTCTCATCCAGTAAAGAAGTGAACATTTATTTCAGAGAAAATAATTGGGTAGGGGGTGAATGTTCCACCTTTTTGCTTCACTGTAACTCTACACATAGCTCTCAAATCAGACTTCTGAACTATTAGTCCAACAACAGGAAGAAATGTGAAAGGTCTTTTCTGTGGTCATGTAGCTGATATGTGGTAGAAAACATGTCATTATAATGCAGGTTGATGTAGGCTAGAAAGGAAACAAAGTTTAAGATCAATGCAATCAAGCTCATGTGACCATTTTGATGTGGCTGAATTACGATTTCCAACAACCCCTGCTGATGTATGACAAATAGGCAGAAATCCTAAGAGCTGTAGTTCAATACAGGTAGTTCCTACTTAATGACTGGTATTAGTGATGGTCTTAGGAAGGTCTCAGGAAGGCTCAGTGGCTAAGACGCTGAGCTTGTCGATCAGAAAGGTCAGCAATTCGGCGGTTCGAATCCCTAGCACCATGTAACAGAATTACTTGTCCCAGCTTCTGCCAACCTAGCAGTTCGAAAGCATGTAAAAATGCAAGTAGAAAAATAGGGACCACTTTGGTGGCAAGATAGCAGCGTTCCATGCGCCTTCGGTGTTTAGTCATGCCGGCCACATGACCACGGAGACATCTTCAGACAGCGCTGGCTCTTCAGCTTTGTAACAGAGATGGGCACCGCCCCCTAGAGCCGGAAATGACCAGCATGTATGTGTGAGGGGAACCTTTACCTTTAAGAAGGCTGCTTTATGACTCGTAATTCTTCTTTGCAATCATCTCTGCCAGTTTCCCCAGAGAGTCACCCTCACAGGGGAGAAAGCACAGAGTTAGAGAGACAAGGATTATTTTACATAGTAAAAGCTCTCTGCCTTTCCATGCCTACACACAGGTTTGAGTGTGTTAAAATCCTTTTGTCAAATGGCTTTTCTCCTTACTACTTCATGCTTGTGCAGGCATGGAGAATGGGGGATGCAAGGATTTTAACTTAACAATCTATCAGGTTGCTCAACAATTACAACTGGTACTGTAGTAATTGAGTGAAGTGGCCACATGATATATCACTTAATGACGATTCAGATTTTGGTTTCAATTGTGGTCATTAAGCGAGATATACCTGTAATATCTTAGGTATCATAATTTGATTCTATTTTTGTGGCATTTTCTGCTATTCTCTTTCAAAGGACAACCGGAAAGTCCATTGATGAATTGACTTAAAAAAAACAAAAACAGAAAGCCTTTAAGATTCCTAATATTGTGCTGTAGCTGCAGTCAGTCAAGCAGGATGCTGCGGGTCAGGATAAAACATTGTAAAGTGCCGTGAATTTCAGTGGCAACAATTAAGCATCCATTGAATTCTCATACTGAAATCAATAGAATTTGAAAGTATTTTCCAGCATGAGAAGCAACAATCCAATATTAAAAACCTTCAGATGGGGTTGCTTGACCAATGAATGTCATTTGGAAAAATGTGAAATTCTTAATATAAATACCACACTGGACATGTTTCAAATGATCATGAATGAAACTACGCCTACATTTTTTGATAGGATTCAGTGGCTCTCTGATTTCCCCTCCAGACAGGCAATGTTAGGGGCATACTATTGGTTCATCAGGCATCCTGTCAACTCACAGTTATGACAAGGTTCTTCTTAATGTCCAATCCTTTGCATATCTGAATCTTGGTGTAGAAAGATATTAAACTCTCATCCCTATATTTCATCCCATAATCATAGAGGCAGGGGATATAGCCGCTGCCACGAGGCTGTGTGTTCAGGCAAGAGAGGAGAAACCTCCCCCAACCCACCAAAGGTCAATTCAGTGACCAATCAGGGTTACAGATGTGACCACATGACATGGACTACATTTCCCAAGATACCTTAACTACATTTACCATGATGCATTCCCTTAAGGGGACAGCTCTCAATTCCTAACTACCTATCCCAAATCCCATTAACTCTAAACTGGCTGGACAGCACAATACTTCTTACTCCCATCCTCCCACTCCATTCAACATAAACATCATGATTTGGAGCCTAACAGCTTAGTATCCAATGAGTAAGGGACAAGGCGTAGGAGACATGAACACGTTTTCAGTTCATTCCTCCTCCTTGCCTATCATACATAGTTGGAGATTGGTAAAAGAATAGTACCAGGAAAGATTCTTTATACCCAAACAGCATGTGAATTGGAAGCTATCTGATCAGTAGGAGTCACACAGGGAAAAGGTTTTCCTAACAAAATAACAGTGTTGTGATAAAAGTCTACTCTTTTTCTGTGTGTAGGGGACACATGTCCCCAAAAATGCAGAGCTTGCTGTGGAATGCTGCAACATTGTTTTTGTCAGAATAATGAAAGCAGCAAAACATCCCTTTATCTGACTTTGAACAGCATAATCTGATTTAATATTTCATAGTTGAGTTTTGGCTATATTGCATTAATTTGTGAGGAAAATGAAAGGGAGCAGATCAGTGCTGAACGGTTTCATTATAACATTATTCTAAAATAGCATTTTAGCTACTGTAGCCTCTCTGAATCATTGTATTTTTAAGGAGGAAAAAACCTTGTGTAACCTCTAAAGTCCAGGCATTCAATAACTAGAAGGCAGGAAGGAGGACTGTGGGATATTTCTATTCTTTAGGGACACAAGGAATTATTAGAACCCCACTAGAGTCAGGGTGGCACAGTGGTTAGATTACAGTATTATGGACTAATTCTGCTGACTGCCAGCGGTTCGATCCCAACCAGCTCAAGGTTGACTCATCCTTCTATCCTTCCATGGTCGGTAAAATGAGGACTCAGATCGTTGGGGGCAACATGCTAACTCTGTAAATCACTTAGGGCTATAAAGCACTGTGAAGCAGTATATAAGTCTAAGTGCTATTACTGTTAGCATGCCAGTGCATTGTTTCCAAGCACATCATTGACTTGTATATAAAAAGTTGATTTTGAAGAAACCAAGCATTAATGTTTGTATATGTATGTATACACATGTATATATGTGTTGTGTGTGTTTGTCTCCCTCATTTAGAACGTGCATCTCTAGTCTCTTCGAAGACCCATCTGTGACTGGACCTATCTGGTTACCTCGGGCACTAAGCACAGCCAAATGAATTCCATGTATTGTTGGCGAGACGCTTCAGCAACCCAACTAAATCAGGATGGTTAAAGGAGCTCTCTCTCTCTCACAGCACTAGGGGAGAAGCAGTAAGTGGCAAACATGAGGCACTATTAGCAAATTTCGCTACCGCTTACTGTGCATTTGCTGCTGCGGCTTCCTGCCAACCTCCATTTCACCCTAAGCAAGCCATATGTACCATTAATAGCCTCATTTTATACTATGGGCCAGGGAAAGAATTTATACAGAATCCAGCTCCCCCACATGACCTTCTTTTCATGTTCCCTCCTCCCCGTGAATTAACAAAGCACCAGCCCTTCGGGTCCCTTCAAATGCTTCCCCCCCCCCCAATCATAACTGCTGCCATTGACTTTGGCTGCTGGATGACAATGACGATCCTGAGAACTATGTATTCGCTTGCTGCTCTTCTGCTTGTTGTTGTTACCAATGTCAATAAAACCGAAACTTCAGCAGGGCAACTCTGCAAATATCTCACCCAACTTCTTCACAAGAAGGAAGGCTACCTCAACACTAATAAAGTTTTGACATGAACAATTTTCCTCAGCGAGTGTGAGTGTTCTTGCTTGCATTGTACACTGAGCAATGGGAATTTCTGCAGAGGATTTTCAGAAGTTCGGAACTAGGCAAATACTGAATTCAGGGCTCAGCAGGCAGCCTGTAAAATACAGGGAATCTGGATTAATTGTTTTGTGGTGCATTTGTTTGTTTTCTTGTCTAGCCATGGGTATTCTCTGGTGTCACCCTAACCCCAACCTTTAAAAGCATCGATATTCTTTCTATCCTTAAAGGACACTAATAAAAATACACATTGTATTTGTGAGACGATGCCGCGCACATTTCACCTGTCTCCTTCACTGTAGATATCCAAGCTAAGTACAGGTCGACTTTACCTTAAAAATCACAATCGAGCCTAACATTTCTATTGCTAAGTGGGATATTCGTTGAGTGAATTTTGCCCCATTTAAACCAAGTTTCTTGCCACACTTGTTAAGTGAATCCCACTGCAGTTGGTAAATTAGTAAACGTGTTCTTAAGTGAATGTGGCCCATTGACTTTGCTTGTTAGAAAGCTGTGATCACATGACCTTGGGACACTGTCATAAAAATGAGTGAGTTGCCAAGTGTCTGAATTTTGATCACATGATCGCATGGTCCCTTTTTTCAGTGCTGTTGTAACTTTGGACAATCACTAAGTGAACTGCTGTAAGTCGAGAACTACCTGTATATCTTACATTGCTCATCCTTCCTAGGGATGCTGGGTATTGAAGTTCAGCAATATCCAGAGTACCATTCTATGAGGAGCTCAGACTTCAGCTGAGGAGAAATAGGTTCAAATCTTAACTGGAGAAGCTCATTTTGTGACTTGAGTAAGCTGGCCTACAAGGATGGGCTGCTATGGGTTCGCACAGGTTCGGGCGATCCTGTAGCTAAGATTCTGCAGCTCGGTGCAAATCCCTGGCTAGCCCTGTCTACCCCTCTCCTCTCAGGAGTCCCCACGTGGCCTATTTTGGATGCTAGGTAAGTTCAGGACCCACACGGAGGCTCAGGGAGGGCAAAAAAATGGGCCTTCCGGAAACCGGAGCCCAGGGGAGGCCAATTTCACTCTCCCAGAGGCTTGAGGAAAGCCTCCGTAGCCTGGGGCAGGTGAAAAATGGGCCTCCTGGAAGTTCCAAAAGGCCAGAAACAGGCCAGTTTCTGGCCTCCAGAGCTCAGAGATGCTGTTTTCACCCTCCTGGAGGCTCAAGGAAAGCCTCCGGAGCCCAGGGAGGGCAACCCCCCCGCGATGGTGCAAGAGGTTGACTAGGCCAACCCCACCATGGCCACACAAAGAATGGCCAGACAAAGAACCAGTTGCTGAAATTTTTGAAGCCAACCCCTGCAGCCTAACATAATACTTGCAGAAATGTCTCTTGCCAGCATCGAATGCCCATTGCCCGGTGCGCGCCCACAGACAGGGCCTCCTTGGGATGCCGTCGGCCAAACAATGTTGGCTGGCGGCCCTTAGGGGTAGGGCCTTCTCTGTGGGAGCGCCCACTTTATGGAACCAGCTGCCCCTAGAGCTACGATTGGCCCCCGACCTCTGCTCTTTCCGCTGCAGCCTAAAGACATGGTTATTTGAACAAGCTGGCCTGGACTGAGGGGGCATTCTTAGCTTTTATAATGTTAGTGTTTTGGGTCTTAGATTTGTTTGGCTTGAATTGGGTTTAATAACTTTTTAAAGAATTTTAATTTTTGTATTGTGTGTTTTATAATGTGAGCCGCCCTAAGTCCTTCGGGAGATAGGGCGGCATACAAGACCAAACAAACAAATAAATGAATAAATAATAGGCATGTTTGTCTTGAGAGGCACAAAGTTAACAATTTTGCATACTCCTCTTGCTCTAGCTATCTTAAGAAGGCTAGCAACAAAATACTGTTAGGCTTATCTGAAATAAACCAGCTAGGAGATCTGGCAGTGCAACACAATTTTACATTAAGGGAGGAAGAGCAAAAATCTCCTAATGTATCCATAATATCCAGAGGATTCCAGTCATTCGGCAGTATCCAATCAGAGGGGAACAGCTGTCCCTCCCTAGTCAATCCATTCCTATAGCCGTGGGGGTCTCTGGAAGAAACTTGGGAGAAGAGCTGCTCCCCCCATTCCACCAAACAATTCTGCAACGTCGTTTCTGCAACAATGGATTTAGTTCATTGTATGTCACAATGGGAAGCTCCTATTGTATCTTAGTAAATTTTATTTTTATATTAGTTATCAAGTCACATACATCATAAAGAGCAGGCAAACAACATTTCTATCTGATTAAAGCACATGGCCATAGGCAGATGGTGCATGAGCACTTAATTGAAAATTGCCTTCTGTTTTTTAAATTTGCATAATGCTAGTGGATAAATAATTACAGCAGCTGGCTCGCTTTGTGTTATATGCTGTTGCTTTTTGAAAAATCAGCTCCATTTTCTTTCTTTAATAGTTTTAATTCAATGATGTGTTCATTTCATGATTATTTTGTCTGTGCGTTGAAAAGCCAAGATTATGTGCTATCAAAGTTTGCTTACAGTACTTAGTTAAACCAATGTTTGTCACTGTTGGCAACTTTAAGGTGCAGGGACTTCAACTCCCATAATTCCTTGGCCAACATGGTGGATAAGGAATTCTGGGAGCTGAAGTCCGTACCTTAAGACAAATAGTTCCAAAAGTTCACACCTTCAGCTATAATTCCAAAATAGATATTGCAATAAATAAAGCTACCATAGGACATAGGACATAATAGCCTTTCATAGAAGCATTTGATAAGGGTCATTACACACTTCATAGTCATTTTACATTTATTGATTTGAAAACTAGTAGCTGCATTTGTGGGTGATTCCCATCAAAAGTTTTGGATCTGTGGTGTTGAAACTCATAATTAGTTCCTACAATTTAGGAACATTAAGAGCCTTGGTGGCTCAGTGGTTAGAGTCCTGTACTGCAGACCACTTCTGCTGACTTGGCTGCCTGCAATTTGGCAGATCGAATCCCACCAGGCTCAAGGTTGACTCAGCCTTCCATCCTTCCGAGGTGAGTAAAATGAGGACCCAGATTGTTGAGAGCAATAGGCTGACTCTATAAAACCACTTAGGGCTGTAAAGCACTATAAAGCGGTATATAAGTCTTAAGTGCTATTGCTATTGCAATTTTGCTATTGCAAAATCAGAATTTGTACGTCAGCAAATAATCACTGGATCCTATGGTCAGGGAAACCTGCTTCATTGGTGGTATTCTACCGGTTCGGCTGAACTGGTAGCTCCGAAGATCATCTGTGAGTGAACTGGTTCACTCTGACGATCAGCTGCTGTGCCCTCCCACATGCCCCAGCTTTATATTGACCTTTATTTCCTGTTTTTCAACCTCAGCTGCTTCACGCGGCACAGCTGAATGCCTCGCATAGGCTGTTTTACACACAGGGCTTGCAGCAGAAGGTGAGTTGCAAAGGCATGTGCAAAGCACGCACTCACACCAAACTGGTAGGAAAACTTTTTGAAACCCACCACTGACCTGCTTGTACTGTACATGACATGTGAAGCTCAGAAACTCAGCTAATACACATACCACCATTTTCTCCCACAAACTGTATTTAATCAAGGTTGGAGAAATGTTCCATTTGAAATAGTTCCAGTTGGGGATTTGTGCAGATGTGGCTGCAATTTCCACTCTGTGTAAATCCATAATGTGATTGAGGTTTGGACAATAGGGTAAGCCTCAAACTCTTATTAAAATAGTGGGAAACAGGGGTTAAAATTGTGATGTATTCCTTACAGCGTGGGTGTCAAACTCAATCGTGTCATGTGACGTATTGCGATTTTTCCAGAGCCAGGGTGGGCGTGGCCTGGACATGACGCATCTAGCCCGCGGACTAACAGTTTGACACCACTGCCCTACAGGGTTCTTTATTTTGTAAATAAAGTGCAAATAATCCCAAATGACATACAGTATATAGTCACTCACATGGATGACACAGTTACCCTTATAGTTATTACTAGGCAGAGAATTGGGGGTGGAGGCCCAACTAATGATTTTTGGAGTCCTTCCTTCCACTTACCTTGTGCATGAAGAGTTAAACTTCATTTTTGCAAATCTACCGATATAAATTTCATGAGATGAAAAAGCTAATCATGAATACCTTGATGTATATTTTTCTTGTTTCTGCAAACTCAACATGATGTTATGTGCTTATCGCTTGTACTCTTGTTTTCTGCTTTCCTCTCTCAAAAGAAATGCTTTCCATTCTTCGTGGGAGAGATTTATCATCTTCTGTCTCCATTTGTATGTACATTGGTAATAATATTTCAGCACAGAACACCTCAGAATTCAGGAGCTTTAAGCTTTTAAGTTCCTTCAAGGAAAACAAAATATTTTTCTGTCTGCAAAATAAAAAGGTAGAAACGTTAGAGAAAACTGGGTCTGGGCTGGTATGGGACCTGGAATATTTCAAATAAAATCTGGAACCTGTCTTTGAATTAATGCCGTGCACATACAGGTAGTCCTCGACATACGACCATATTGTTTAGTGACCATTCAAAGTTAATAATGGCACTAAAAAAGTGACATACAACAAACACTTGGATCGATGACTGTCACAGCATCCACACAGTCAAGCGATCAAAATTTGGATGCTTGGCAACCAGCGTGTATTTTCAACAATCAGTGCTCCGGGGTCAAGTGATCACCATTTGTCATCTTCCCAGCTGGCTTCTGACCAGCAAAGCCAATGGGGGAAGCTGGATTCGCTTAAGAACAATTTGATTCACTTAGCAACTACAGCAGTTTGCTTAACAACCATGACGAAAGAGGTTATAAAATTGAGCGTGACTTGACAGCTACCTGGCATAGCAACTGAAATTCTGGTCCTAGTTGTGGTGGCAAGTCAAGGATTTACCCTGAAGGAAAAGCACTATAAAAACCTATTTTAGTAAATGAAAGAGCAAAGACAGAAGGAGTTCAGAGAACCGGCAAATATCACCTCTGACTGGAGATTTTACAGTACCCTTCCCCTGCCACACCCACCAAGCCACACCCACAGAACCGGTAGTAAAAAAAAAATTGAATCCCACCACTGATCTCCCTGCTGGACAGACTTGTTAGCCTGCTGTGAGAGTAATTTTTTACTGGGGCTGCTGGCGCTCCTAATAAAGGAATCATTGCTTCAACTACAGAGGGTTTTTTGTGTTTGAGGAGCTGGGTCAGAACAAAGGGGTTATCCAATTAAACAAATAAAGTGCTGCTTATCTTCTTTCTTAAATGTATATGTGGTCCCTTAGCTCTCATATTCAAAATATAGTATCTTATGTTTTATATCTTTGGTAGCCAGGTCACGATATTTCATGATTTTTTCCAGTTCTTTTTCTTCGACTCTGGCATCTTCTGGTACAGTGATATCAATACACTGTACACTTTGGCCCTCAACAACCATAATCTCTGTGTGTTGTGTTTCAAAAATGGCAATCTGTCTGTATTTGAAAGTCCCGCAAGATCTTCACTGTCTCATTTTCGACAACTTTTTCCACTTTATGTTCCCATGACTTTTCGGATACAGGTAGGGTGTATTTTTTACACAATGACCTGTGGATTAATTTAGCAACTCGATCACGTCTAGCTTTGTAGTCAGTTTGCGCAATTTTGCTGCACTTACACACTCAGTGTGAAACTGTTTCAACTTTGTCATTGCAAAATCGGCAGTTTGGATTGTCAATGGATTTTTGTATCTAATTTGTAATTTTTATTATTATTATTGTTGTTATTTTAAATGGTAAAATTAGGAGGATAATCAGGTTATGAGAGTGACAGCAACACCTGAAGATTTTGAATTCAGCTCTTTGCAAGCCAATTGCAGCAAAAAGTTATGCGTTTTTTATTCTAGTGACCTAATAGTGACTCTCTTGGGCCCCTCTTGTGTGCCCCCATATACCCTTCCCAACCCATACCACTTACCTGTGTGCACTCCCCAACACATGTGGCATTTCTTGCAAACTGTTCCCAACCATCACTTCTGAGAAATCTCTCATTCCCTGAACCATCAGGAATCAGCCCTTTACCTGCTTGCCTTGACCTTGCTTTTGCAACTTCCTGCTGGCTTCCACACTGATTTTCTTCCTGCAAGCTTCCCACAAGCAAAGTAAATGGGGAAGCCAACTGGAATTTGAGGTAGGGAAAGAAGGAAGGAACAGAGATGGAGGAATACTGAGGAAATAAGAGGGACGGAGGGAAGGAAGGAAGGAAGGAAGGAAGGAAGGAAGGAAGGAAGGAAGGAAGGAAGGAAGGAGATTTCTGATGATCTCTACCAGTTCCCCACAAGACAGCAGGAAGCTAATGGGGAAGCCAGCAGGAAGTCAAAAGTCACTCCCGCTCCATGGTCATTCTGCTTCTGTTCAGGAAAGGAAATATTTATGATGTGATATTCAAACAGGGCACTAGGTTATCTAGTATGAACTATAACTTTTCCTCTGAAGTTAAAGATTCTAGGACCCAAGAAAAAGATGCCTTTAGTAATCAACATGTTGGAAGTGATTGGCTTGAAAAACTTTAATTGCTGATACAAACACAACATATACACCTACACCGAGGTAGGAAAAAGGAACATAACTGCTTATGTGCTCTAATTTGTTTTCTTGGTGGCATATTTCCTATATGTTTCCTTTGAGTCGGAAGCCTGATGTATTATAAGTTTTTTAAACTGTCTGCTGCAGACATTTTTTTTTCATTCCATTCGCGCTTCTTCCTACTTTAGTGAAAATAATTATCTTGGTGTTTTTGCACTTAATTACTAGGGGTTGTTTCTTGAAGTAGGTCACCAATTATCTAAACAAGCTTCTTAAACCAACAAATATGGAGCAAGAGTTATCGCATCATTAGCATATTGCAATAATGGTACAGCTTTATCTGGCACCCTTGAATAGCCTCAGGTTTATGAGCAGCAAAGCCACTCAGCTTTTAATTTCTCCCTTGCCCAAAACTCCTGAAACATAAAATAGCAAGTGCTCTAATGTTCAAAACATTTTTTAAAGTTTAAACAAAAAAAATAGTTTCTCACCTTCTTTCCTGATCACCTAGCTATGCTCCAGGGCAGGGGTCACCAACCTTTTGGACCTCAGGGACCACCAAACTCCTAATTTTAAATCCTGCAGACCAGAGACCCTGGGAAAATCCCCCAAAAAGTCTGCAGGAAAATTCCCCACCCCGTTTTCCTACCGATCGATCGTTCTTTATTTGGGATGGCAGGATACCATCTCCAGCTCCATTCTCGGGGGGAGGGGGGAGAGAGAGACTTTTGGCTTCGTGCAAGGAAAGCAGCAGAAGCCACAGAAGTCTTTCTTTCTCTCCCCCAAACGCCACCAGAAATGAGTCTTTGTGAGATTTGTCACGCAGGCACAGCCTCTTGGAGCAGGAGGCTTGCAGGGTCCCAAAGACTCATTTTTGGTGGAGTTTGGGGGAGAGAAAGAATGACTTTTGCTGCTTTCCTTGCATGCAGCCAAAAGCAGAAGAAGAAAGAAGCGGAAAGAAGCAGCCCGATGACCAGGCTAGGTGGATGGGACGAGGGGGGCAAGTTTCTCCCCTCCGCCCTTCCCCCCTCCCCTCACTGCCTCATGTTGTGTGCAATGCAAGCGACACAAGCCTTGTGTTCCCAAGGACCATGTGGGCGGTGCAACCTTGTGTTCCCACGCAGCCTGGATTAATTACTCTGGGGGTGACATTTCTCTGCGGACCACCAAAATTTTCTTGCGGACCACCAGTGGTCCCCAGCCCACCGGTTGGAGACCACTGCTCCAGGAGAATGGAGAGGAACTGATCACGTTGAGTCATCCAACAATTGGATTCTGAGTCTGAAGCAAGCTTCTGATACCATGTTTTTATACTCTGTTTAATAATGTTCCTTGATGGCTTCCCACAGTTGTAATCTGCACCTGGGATGGGGTGGGTAGGGGGTGGTAAAATATGATTATACCAATCTAAGGGGATCAAGGACTCTTGGTGGTGCAGTGGTTAGAATGCAATATGGCAGGCTAACTTTGCCCACAGCCAGGAGTTGGATCCTGATGGGTTCAAGATTGACTCAGTCCTACATCTTTCCAAGGTCGGTAAAATGAGGACTCAGATTGTTGGGGACAATATGCTGACTCTATAAACCACTTAGAGAGGACTGTAAAGCATCAAAGGACAGTGTATAAATCTATTGTTGTAAAACATTATGGGACAGTATATATCAAGTGCAGGTATCCTCATTATAGGTTTTTGTGTTTTCCTTGTAAAATTTCAGGATCTAAAGCAATATGAGAGACTATTAATGTCTTGCTTGTATCTGCTAACTTTTCCTAAGTAGTCACATCTTGATTAATAGAAAATTCTCTGTATGATGTAGTCATACTTTCAGCTGTTTACTTTAATCATGTTGAGAAATTATAAGTACAGGTAGTCCTTGACTTACAACAGTTCATTTAGTGACTGTTCAAGGTTGCAATGATACTTAAAAATGTGACTGATGATAGTTTTCACACTTACAACTGTTGCAACACCCCTATGGTCACATGAGCAGAATTCAGATGCTTGGCAAGTGGTTCATATTTATGATGGTTGCAGTGTCCCAGGATCATCAGCTTTTGCCACCTTCTGACAAGCAAAATCAATAGGGAATCCAGATTCATTTAACAACTGTGTGACTAACTTAACAAATGCAATGATTCCCTTAATAACTCTGGCAAGGAAAGTGGTAAAATGGGGCAAACAAATATTTCCCTTAGCAACATAAATTTTGGGTTCAGTTGTGATCATAACTCAGGGACTACCTGTACTGAACATTTTCTGGTGATTCAATGGGATATAACGGCATCTCCTTTCAACATTTGTTCTCAAGAAGAATCTCAACACCCATATTATTTCCTGGTGTATCATAAATCTCCATTTCCTATTTAGATATACCAAAGAGGACTGTAACTTGCCCTTCGCATAATTCATAATGTTCAGTTGCCCATTCCTCATCTTGCCAAAAAAAAAAGGGAAGGTGGCTTTTCTTTCTGGTATTACATTACCCCACAGCATAATGAAAGATTTATAGCTGGAATGGACAAATTGTGACAGGCCTCCATCTCCATTTCAGGAGAACTCTTAAATTCTGATGATTTTCAAGCATTGTGTGGAATCCGAAATGCAATATTTCATTGAAGGTTTTAATTATTAATCTGAAGAATTCCATTCTGGAATCTACTCATCTCATAAAAGAAAGATTGCAAACAACAGAGGACTGCTGTAGAACCAGACTTTATACATTTTTTTTCAGGATAAAGATTGCTTTGGCAAATATCTATCTTACTCCTTATAATGCCTTTTAATCTTAAACAGCTCGCACGGCGCTTTATCTTACAGTACTTATTTTTCTTACCACAGCTCTAAGGGTTTGTTTAAATGGTTCCAACTTTTCTTCCAAGCAAATCAATTTGCAAAAAATGGTCCTATCAGCTGTGGACAGAACATTAATCTTCCATCAGTATTTGCATCCCCAAGTCTAATTACTTGACACCCCCACCCTCCTTTTTTGTCTCTACAGATAATAGGAGTGTATAAAATGGTGGGATTAAGGTTGTTAACTTACCCAACCCCCACTATCAAAGTGGATCCTGGGTGCTGCGCTGTGCTGCAATGGAGAAATGGGCAATGGAGCGGCTGGCATGAGGGAAGGAGAAGGCCGCTTTACCTCCTCCTTACCTCATGCCGGCTGCTCCATTGCCCAATTCTCCATTGCAGTGAAGCACCCATGATCCACTTCGATAGCGGGTATGTGTATGTAATTTAACAACCAGTTTGCCCAGGGTCAGGTTGGCTGTCGCGGGACAGTCGTCCCATATGTGTGGCGGAGGTGGAGGACAGGGATGGGCCATGCCCTCCCACAACAGCCAACCTGACCCTGGGCGAACCAGTTGTTAAATTATTTGAATCCCACCACTGGGTGTATATCAAACCAAGAAAACTCTTCTCTCCCAGGTTGGACAATTTCCAGATTACAAATGCATTGAAATAAGAGGAAAAGAAAAGATTTGATTGCACCTCAGATCTTTTTGTCTCCTGTTAGATGAGGGGGCGCTGGATTATTTGCATAGGGGCCTGCATGGTAATGGCACTTCACCCTGAAGTTCATGAATTTTAATGCCTCATAAGTTTATTTAGAATTTTGTAGAATTTTAAATCAGTGTTTCTTAAAATTGGCATCTTTAAGGTGTGTGAACTTCAACTCCTAGAATTCCCCAGTCAGTATGACCCAACATCATGCTATTCTCTTACAAACACTACTTACAAGACATGAATAATTGTCTTACACGTGCAAACTCTGTGATGGCCATTCACAGTTTGTGCCAGAGACACAGCCACAAGCAGCTCACACTCAGTCACAACAGAACCAGTCATTGCATCACCTAATAATGGGATTTAGATTGCCTTTCAGGTCCATTTTTTAATCCTAGATGATACCGTCAAGATCACTGTCTGATTTTCCTGAGACAGTGTATTTCGGAGAAATTCCTAATGCTACAGTGCATTAGAACATCTGCTATCAATGAGTCAGATAGATTCACAATATGCTCAACTCTAAAAAAGTGGCAAGAACTGAAAGTTTGTTTTAAACCACTAGATTTCTTTTTCACCTAAAGAGATTTAATTTTTGGATTACTGGACTGGCTGGTATATTGTTTAGAAAAAAAATATATCATCTTTTCAGTATGCAGGTCTAAGCATGACATCAGCAATCTATCTGAGCTACTCTTATTCATTATCAAGGACCTATCTTAAAGATTGGGCATTTGCAGTACTTAACTCCTGTGAATTTATATCCAGTTATTGACATTATTTTTTTTGTTTTGAACAAATATTAGAGAAGTTGGGAAGGCGCAGGAATTCTAATACAGAATTCAACCCTTAGGAATTTTTTTTCCTGGACTATCATTATTTAATAATTGTTAAATGATTAATTTATGTATTGATTATTGTTCAGACTGAGAAACTCACATACATATTAAAAAGGATAAGAGAATGAAATAGGAACATTTATTGGCTAAAATTCTGTTTCCTTTTATTGTGTTTATTATGAACCAAAGATGTCTCCCATTTTCCCCCCAAAGACTCAGGTCATCTTTTAAAGCTATATAGTTTAGGCCTGAAGGGCAAAAGAGAAATATATCATATTTTTTTCATGGAGAAATTCCCTGCATTGTATAGGCATGGATGGACTATAAAGAACAAAACCAGTAATGAGATAAGAGAGTTTCTCTGCATTAGTTTTTATTGCCTGAAGGTAACTAATTATGCTATGGGATACTGTTGATATGTTCTATATATTTCAAAAATTCTCCAAAATAAAGTACTTTTGAAAAGAATTATCTGCAAGTGGACTACTTGTATTAGAGGCTTCACCTTGGTTTATTTATTTATTCAGTTTGTCCTCCTGCCTGACTCCAAAAGTTCCCTATATCCCATTGCTCCTTCCGCAATAGATTTGGCCATGTGGTTTAACTGAGTCTCATCCAATTTGACAAACTTTTTTTTACTGTGGTTGTTAAGTGAATCAGTAGAGCTGTTAAGTAAACCAAGCAGTTACTAATCACATCCAGCTTCTCCTATGGACTTTGCTGTTGAAAGCTGGCTGGGATGGCTGCAAATAGTGATTCCATGACCCTGAGACACTGCAGTGCATGCTGGCTTTGCCAAGTGCCTGAATCTTGATCACATGACCATGGGGATACTGCAACAGTCATAGGTGCGAGGACTGGTCATAAGTCATTTTTTCTCAGTGGCTTTGTCAGTCTGAAAAAAAAACCACTAAACGAATGGTCGTAAGTTGAGGATTACATGTACCAAGGAACGATGACCTAGTGTCTCAAGCATTAGAAATGAAATGGCAACCCTTCAAAGTTCATTGCCAGAAAAGACCACCATCATCACCTTCATCATAATCATCATCATCATCACATTTTCCCACAGGAGCAGAATCTGCTTTTAGGGTCAACAAGCGCCATTTTGTGCGAACAAATGCCTCATCCAGGTTCAACTGAGCATTTTTCATGTCCGCATTTATTGTATCTTACCATCTTTGCTTTTGGTTTTCCATCTGGGTGCTTGTCATCTGTAGTAAAATGGGAGACGAAGTAAGCAATAGTGTGGGGCGTTGCTTGTAGAACATGGGTGTACCATTGTAGATATTGGCACATTGCTTCAGAACTGCTACAAAAGAGCAAAACAATGTCCAGGAGGGAGGGAGGGTGGGAGGGAGGGAGGGAGGGACAGAGGGAGGGAGGGAGGGAGGAGAGAGAGAGAGAGATCTGTGCCTCTATCAACATTTATCAGTTTTGCATAATTTAATTTGTTGTAGTTTTAACAGATTACCTCTAAGAACAGAATTTTCTCTTATGAGCACATCTTTAAACCAGGGATGGGTTGGCACAGATGACAAGAACATCTGGCCAGGACTAGATTGCCTGCTCTTGCTTAAAACAGTCCCAAGATATATGACTGCATTATTTCATAGCAACTATGTTGTTCTCATTAAAGTATAAGTTTTACGTCATAAAACTTTATTTGGAAAAGGAGGTTGAACAGTGGATACTTTATTTTCTACCAAAATACTTTACTTTCTAGCAAAATGTTTGCTCAGAAACAAGCTCCATCTACTTCAATGGGACCTACTATTATATACTGGGGAAAACTTATAGAAAACTCAGTGAGATAGAAATCTTTCTTACACATGCAGGATTGCAGTGTAAGACATACACACGTGCTAAAGTTTGACCTACAGAGCATTGTTGTTGTTTTATAAGTTGCACCATTTTGTATTTTGTTTTAAAACTTTTTAAGAGATAAAGGAAAAGTTTTATCATTATAACCATCATTATAACCATTATCAACAGTGGCATTTCAACTTACCTAGCCAAAGAGATGAGGGGACATCAAATCAATATATCTGAAGGCAGAAGGTTGGGAAATTTGGCATAGAAGAATAGAAGGAAGGCCCAACCATTTGCTCCTGAGTTAAGCCCCCAACTCTCATTTCCTTCTAAGTTACTATTATGTGTTAAGATTATTTTCCCTAATAGTTGTTTTGGGGCAGTTAAAATGATGGCTGATAACTGTGAGGAGAATTGAACCCTTAATTTCCAAGGTAAGCTGGTGGGGAAGCCCAGTATGAATTCTGGACCACAAATATTTTGGTCTTCATTTTTTGAAAGAGAGTCCAGTTAACTAAAGACCCTGTGCAAAAATATATAGCTTATCCCCACATATATATATATTCCCCTTATATAGACTCCACAGTTACTCTCGTCTTAGAGTAGGAAGTTCAGTGTTTCTGATATAATAAATATGTCTCTATGGTACAGTAATCCAGCTGAGCATCCTTTTTCCTCCTCGTGACAGTACTGTCTTCATTACAGAAGTGATAGAAAGTCCATTTTTATTATTGTTACTTGGTGCTCGGATGACTCTAGACAATGCTGTAAGTCACCAACGGGGAAATATAAACAGCATATTTGTCTACAGTGGGTAGATTTAGTGAAGATTATCTGGTTCTTCATGCCAGAAAGGAATAACTTTAGCTCAGGGTTGAACTGTGGAGTCCATGATGCTCTCTGATCTTGATTGTTTGCTAGCCAAACTTTCATTACCCAGCTAGGCAAAATCAGCAGTGCTAGAAAGAAGTGGGTTTTGCTCCCTGTTTATATGCAGTAGCTTGCTCTGCCAGTTTCTTGATTCTTTGTACCAGATTTGGAGTAGGATGGGAAACAGGGAAAGTCAGAGAGACCAAACAGTGTTTTTCTTACTTCACCCTATGTTTTCCTACAGGATTTTCAGAACACAGAAAAAGGATTGAGTTATTTGTATTAACTGGAATCTTTCCTATAGTATTTCCGATAGTATTCCTTAGGCAGCAACTTTTTATATCAAACCCTTTCACACTGATTTTTCTGCTTTCAAACTTTGCAGGGGAAAATGCCTAATCTCACCATTGCATGGCTGCCTAACATCTTTGACGCAGAAGAGTGGGGAGGACATTTATATTTATAATTGGACTTATATGCCCTCTCCGAGGACTCGGTGACTCACAATTAAAACACAATAATTCAACAATAAATATTTTAAAAAGATTAAATCGAACAAGCCCAATCACTAAGAACCATTAAAATAATTTTAAAAACCCCAGGAGGTCAGTCCAGCCCGGCCTGTTCAAACAACCAGGTCTTCAGATCGCGAAGGAGCGAAGATCAGGAGCCAAACAAAGCTCCAAAGGGAGTTGATTCCACAAGGTGGGGGCTGCAACAGAATAGGCCCTTCCGTGGGGCACCGCCAGCTGACATTGTCTAGCCAATGGCACCCCGAGGAGTCCCCGTCTGTGTGCATGCACAGGGTGATCGGTGTTTGATATTGGCAGGAGACGCTCCCGCAAGTACCCTGGACCCAAATCGTAAAGGACTTTGAATGTTAACACCAACACCTTGAATCTCACCCGGAGGGTAACCAATGCAGCTCGCACAGGAGGGTGTAACATGGGAGTATCAGGAAACTCCCATCACAACCTGCGCAGCCACATTCTGCACCAGCTGAAGCCTCCGGATGGTATGCAAGGGCAGTCCTAGATAGAGATCGTTGCAGTAGTCGAGTTGGGACATCACAAGTGCATGAGTGATCGTCGAAGGGCATCTCGGTCCAGATACGGGCAGCTGGCAACCAGTCGGACCTAGGCAAAGCCCCCTGGTCACGCCCCCACCTGCTCCTCCAAACTAAGCCGTGAATCCAGGAGGACCCCAGGTTCGAGCCCTGTCCACAGGGGCAACACCTCTCCCCTATGACCAAAGATGGAATCAACTGACTGGGCCGAGATGCCTGCATGCACAACCACTCAGTCTTAGCTGGGTTGAGCTGTAGTCCGTTCTTGACCATCCAGATCTATACCGCATCCAGACATCAGGTCATCACGGAGAGGGCATCACTGATTTGGCTTGGGGTGGAGATATACAGCTGGGTATCATCAGCATACTGATGACACCTCACCCCAAAACCATGGATAATCTCACCCAGCGGCTTCATATAGATGTTGAACAGGAGGGGAGAGAGGACCAACCCCTGAGGAACCCCACAAGTGAGTGCCCTTGGGGCCGACCTCTGCCCTCCTGCCAACACCGATGCGCCTGAGAGGTAGGAGGAGAACCACTGCAAAACAGTGCCCCCACTCCCAACCCCCGGCCGCAATAAGATACCATGGTCGATGGTATCGAAAGACGCTGAGAGATCTAATAGGACTAGGACAGAGGAAAGTCCCCTGTCCCGTGCCCTCCAGAGATCATCCATCAGCGACCAATGCCGTCTCCATGCTGAACCCGGGTCGGAAGCCCGACTGATATGGATCTAGATAGTCCGCTTCCTCCAGGAAAAGCGGAAACTGCTGAGCCACCACACTCTCGACAACCTTTGCCAAAAAGTGAAGGTTAGAGACTGGACGGAAGTTGTTTAAAATGGCTGGGTCCAGAGCAGGCTTCTTCAGGAGGGATCTCACCACCACCTCTTTCAAGGCAGCAGAAAAAGATCCCTCCCTCAGCGAGGCATTAACAACTGCCTGGAGCCAGCTGCTCATGGTCTCCCTGGAGGCATATACCATCCAGGAAGGACACGGGTCCAGTAAACAGGTGGTGGAACTCAGTCATCACATAATCCTGTCCACTTCATCCTCAGAAACAGGATCAAACTCAGCCCAGATGACATCGGCCAGACTCTCTGTAACTCCTTCCTCAGACCACTGCAAATTAGAGTTCAACCCCTCCCGGATCCGAGTGATCTTATCCAACAGATATTGTCCAAATTCCTCAGTCCTACCCTGCAGGGTCCACCTCCAGCTCCCGATGTAAGAGGGAGCACATGACCCTGAACAGGGCAGCTGGGCGACTATCTGCGGACGCTACAAGGGCGGAGAGGTAAACCTTCCTCACCAAACACTGTCAAAAAGTACCCCCCCATCTCTCCCATGGGTTGTCTATAACCTAAGAAGTTGCTGTAAAATCAAGAAAATTAGCGGAGCTGCTGAAATTGATAGGGGTTTGCCATGAGAAGCAAGATGATAACTTGAATACTAGGGAACTGGGACTTCATGGCTGGCAATTAAAAGACTGTGAGGCCTTGAGGGTGTATGTGTGGATATAAACTAATTGGATCACTACAATAAATGACTTTTTTTTAAAATGAGGAAGTCAAAATAAGGGAATGGAAGATTACCATAAAGAGGTACAAGAAAGATACAAATGAGTTTGGAAAACAAGTGGAGTTGTGGGTGAAACTAGCACCTCTGCTGAACTGAAACGGACTGTCTAGAGCAGAGGTCTCCAAACTTGGCAACTTTAAGACTTTTGGACTTCAACTCCCAGAATTCCTCAGCTGGCTGAGGAATTCTGGGTGTTGAAGTCCGCAAGTCTTTTTTTTTTTGAAAAAAGTTTTTATTTTTAAGACAAACATACAAACAAAACATAAAAACATAAAAACATCTTCCATTTTATATCCATACAGTGTGTCAGTTGGTTGCAAATCTTTTGTGCTATCCTTTTGTAGTCATCACTCCCAATTTGTATAAACTTTCACATTGTCAAGCTAACATATGCTTATATATTTATCAGTTATTAATCATCCATGACTAAACTATTTATACCATCATTTTATACAAGTTATTCCAAATTTTATATTAAAATTTATATTATACTTTCATCCAATGGTTATATATGTCTATATTATATTTTATATCAATCTATTAAACTTCTATTACAAAATTATCTAATCTATTACATTACCAAGTCTTTTTATCCAACCATTGATAAAACAAATCCCATATCATATAAAATTGTTTATCTTCTTGTTCTCTAATTTCAAATGTCAATTTACTCATTTAAGCACAGTCCATAATTTTCTTAATAACTTCCTCCTGCATAGGTATTTTATCATTTCTCCAATTCTTAGCAAATACAATTCTAGCTGCTGTTAAAACATTTACAATCAAATATTTCAACTCTTTATTGTATATTTCTGGTATAATTCCCAATAAAAAGATCTCTGGTTTAAAGTCTATATGTTATCATTTTTTCCAAGCATGTGTGGATTTTAGTCCAATATGTTTTTCATCCGAACATGTCCACCACATATGGTAATATGAACCAGGTATCTGATGACATTTCCAACATTTATCCAATTTGTTCTTAAACATTCTCCAAATTCTCATTGGGGGTAGATGCCACCTGTAAAACATCTTATACAAATTTTCTTTATATGCAGTTGACATTGTCATTTTATAATTTTGAGACTACAATTTTTGCCACTTCTCTAAATCAATCCCATATCCAAAATTTTTTCCCCAAGCAATCATCATTCCTTTAACTTGTTCTTCTTCCAATTTAAACTCTAATAAATGTCCATAAAGTTTTTTAATTACCTTTTCATCAGTACCCATCAAAATTTTATCTAAATCAGTCAACTTATCATAAATACCTTCTGTTTTAAAATCTTTATCAAATCTAGATTGTACTTGCAAATATGAAAACCAATTCATTTTTATACCTTGTTCTTCCAACGCTTGCCTAGATTTAAGTTCACCCTTTTCATTCAATATCTCATCATATCTAACTGTTCCTTTTTATATATTACTGGATAGGAAAAAGCTTCCATAATGGAATTTTTAAATAATATTGTCTTTTTGTCTTCTCCCAGTTCAAAAACAGTGCCTCTCAAATATAATGTCTTCTAAAATACCCCTGTGTTTTAGTTCCCTTATACCAAAGGAAAGCATGCCATCCTAGCAGCAAGTCATGCCCTTCTAAAGGCAATAATCTAGTATTTCTTAATGTTATCCATTCCTTTACCCACATCAAACTTGTCGCCTGGTAATATAGCTCCCAATTGGGCAAGGCAAACCCTCCTCTTATTCTTGCATCTTGTAACAGTTTAAGTTTTATTCTTGCTTTCTTTCCCTGCCAAATATATTTCAACACAATTCTATTTAAATCTTCAAAAAAACTCTTTCCATAGCTGGACTGGAATTGTCTGAAATAAATACAGAATTCTAGGCAATACATTCATCTTAATTGTAGATATTCTCCCAATCAATGATATTTGTAAATTCTCCCATTTTGCCAAATCTGTCACAATCTGCCATTTGAGTTTAATATAATTGTCCTCCTTCAGTGTGCTACATCTTGGTGTAATGTGTATCCCTAAATACTTAACCTTATTTGTGACCTGTATTTCTAAAACTTCTTCCAACTCTTCCTTTCATTTTGCTAACATATTTTTTGTTAATATCTTTGTTTTATCTTTATTTATTTTCAAACCTGCTACTTTTCCATATTCTTCTATCTTTTCTATTAATTTAGGTGCTGTTTCCAATGGATCCTCTAATATAAATGCCAGATCGTCTGCAAAAGCTTGCAATTCATACTCTTCCTTTTTAATTTTTAAGTCCGCAAGTCTTAAAGTTGCCAAGTTTGGAGACCCCTGATCTAGAGAGACCAAGCTTGGAGGAAACAGCTAGGAAAACAAAAAGAAAGTGGTTAGCTTAGGGAAGCAACCTAAGGAAACAACAAGGATTTCGAGGTTTAAAATGAGACTAAAAGATCATCTGAGGGAAAGAAAAAAAAGAGGAAAAGCTTTAAAATGGGTGAAAGATGACTTACTTGCAAGCCAGTTTAAGAAGCCAAAAGGGAGGGGTGGGGGAGATAAAATTAGGAAATAAAAGATTACTCATGAGCAAAGGGGAAACAGAGAATCTACAAGCTTTCTGCCTGCTGGGTGTTTTGCTGACTTGCAATGCGGATCAGTGAAGAAGCCAGCTTGAAGGGAATCTGTAAGGGGACCTGTAACCCAACCTGTCCGCTGGAGAGAAGATTGAGTTTGAGAGATTAAAGAGTGCTTGGGGGGGGTTGGATTGTGACTGGAAGAATTGATGAGCAGCTGGCCTGGTTTTGACTGGAGCTAGTGAAGAGGAGATGCCAGAGGAATCTAGCAAAGTCAAAAAGAAAGGAACGGAAAGTCCTTCCTGAGACTTTTGTAAGCCAATTTGGACCAAGAACACTGAGTGATGTTATATTTGGCATTTAAAATGGAAAAGTTTTTAACCATTGGATAACAAGAGACTATATTCACCAAGAAAGCACATTAGACAGATAGTGGTGAGTTCATTCTCACTGACTTAAAAAACTTTTGTTGTATAACATCATTCTTGAGCTTCTGTACAGGCAGTCCTCAACTTACAACTACAATTGAGCCCCAAATCTCTCTTGTTAAGTGAAACATTTGTTAAGTGAGTTTTGCCCCGTTTTACAACCTTTCTTGCCACAGTAGTTCAGTGAATTGCTGCAGTTGATAAGTTAGTAACCCGGTTGTTAAAAGAACCATTGACTTTGCTTGTGAGAATGTCGTAAAAGGAGATCACATGACCTTGGGGTCACAGCAATTGTCATAAATATGAACCGGTTGCCAAGCATCGGGATGTTGATCACATGATCATGGGGATGCAGCAAAGGTCATAACTGTGAAAAATGTCATAAGTCACATTTTTCAGTGCCGTTGTAACTTTGAATGGTCACTAAATGAACCATTCATAAGTCAAGGACTGCCTGGATCTGTATAAATGTGGTTACAGATCTGCATGGTTATTGGTTTAATGCAAGAAGTAAAAAAGAAGTGTTCTATATCTGGCAAAGCAGAATCGGTGACACGGCAATTGTGTTTCTTTTTCTATAAGTGGAGAACCCTGCCAGATCAAAAGCTCAAGCAGAGTAGGCCTCGACTAACCATTCATACAACAACGATGAACATAACCCTAATGCTTCACCTCCCTCTCTGTCTTTTTCCCTCTGATAACTATACCAATCAGGGTTATTTCTGGAATCACAACTCTTGCGTAAGCTGTTGTTAGAAGGATAGGCTTCTCTCAACTTCAGCTAGTGTACCAATTGTGAACCTACTTAGACCAGGATGTCCTGGTGGCCGTGACATATGCTTAATCCCTATGTACTTGGATTCTTGCAATGTATTTGTCAGCCTCCAAGAATCCTTCTTCTGCTTGTCTTTCCGGCTGCCATAGAAATGGAGTTGGTAATATGTAAAAGTTGGGATGTTTTTCTTGACTATGTTTACTTGCTTACTGCACAGATGTAGCCTCTTATCTATTCATGCCAAGGTCAACCGCCCTGGTGTGCCAGATGTCTGAAACACCACCTGAAGATGCTACACATGACATTATACACATCTCAGATTGGATAGTTTAAACTATTGGAGGTGGGAACATTGGGATAACTTTGTATATGTGATTTTCACGCCTAATGCCTCAGATCTTGAATTCTTTTGATGCTACCACAATTTTTCAGTAAAAGTCTTTTGTCTATCACAATGGAGTCTAAAGTTTTCTTTCTTGGATTTTGAATGCAACCTCACCTGACAGTATTCTATAAAGGACTGGCCTTACAGATGATTCAGACTCTGCATCTGATCCAAAATGTCTTGGCTAGATGTTGGTGGGGCAATGTCTCCATTGTAGAACAATATCAACTCCCATGTTGCTAAAATATTGTCATTAGGTTCTTGGGCTCAATTCAAACGTTCATTATTACCTTTTAAAGCTCATTACAGCATAGTTCTTGGTTACATCAAGCACCATTTTAATAGAACAGAACCTGCCCATTCAGCCCAAACATCTCAAGAAGGTCTGCTGAGAATTTTTCATCCTTGAGAAGGCATAGAAGATGGGCCAGATGGCAAACCATCTCTATTGAGGCTACTGTACTCTGGATGATACTCCAAAGCTGCTCCCTCTTTCCAATCCACTTGGCAAATAAAGTCATATTTTTCGTGGTAGGTTCAGCTCAAACTGATTGTCTGGGGACATTTCTCTTGGGTATGTATTATACTGTTTTTTTTATTGTGCTATTAGTGTTTCCATTTTACTTTATATTTGCAGCCTGGAGTCTTAAAATGATTGCAGAGGTCTAATCTATTTCATTTAATTCCTTTGTTTATTATTTTAAATAAATACGTGATTTACAAATCAATAAACACAGCATAAAGGATCAGGTACGCCGGAGTCTTAAAGTCTGTTTTTCTCAAAGCAACAGTTTGAAGTTCATAGCCTTTCTCCAGCTGCAGTTTTGCCCACTGACTTACACTCGGACATTGCCTGATCTATCCATCACTTTAAGCCAGCTGGGAATCCAGCCAACGTGGTTCATATAACACACTGCACATTGGGGTAAAGAAAGTCAAGGCAAAAAGAGATACAGTGTGAAGTTTAAAAATCAAAAGGTAATGTGGGATGCTGGGTAGGTATCTGCTTGAAACAAGGGAAGGTTTATCCTGCAAGCGGTTGATTTAATCTACATTCTTATTTCATGCCTTTCATTTCTTCAGCTTGGTATTTCTTTCTGCTTTTCTTCATTCTGCATCATGCGACTTACTCCTAAAGGTGGTTAGGTGATGGTGCGTGTGTAGATGTGTGTGTAGGTGTCTTGATTTGGTATGATATGACCTGGTCTCTTTTTACTTCTTTTAACTATAGTAGTTCATTTCGGACTAATGACTTCTTTTTAGCCTCAAATGTGCATTCAGTGTGGTTATTCCCTGCCAACAACTGTTACTTATGATGTGATATACAGAGATACCTTGGTATCTACTAGTTTAAAACTCATCAGATTTGGTACTCAGTGCATTTTGACTTGAAAATTTTGTCCTGGTACTCATTGTTTATTTGGTACCCAGTGCACAATCTAGAACTTTTTGGTCTAGGCTCCCTTGTGACTCACTACATTATTCCTAAGGGAAAAATTGGTTTGATACTCATTGTTTTGGGTATTCATTGTACTTTCTGGAACCAATTAACAATGAGTACTGAGATACCACTGTACTGTATACAGTATCTTCTACCAGTCAATATCCAGCTCCTGATGCCTTTAATAACTTTTTTCAGTCAGGAAAGATGCTACCAGAATCCTTTTGATATTTTTTTACCACTGTAGACTAACATGGTTCTCCTCCTACATGGTTGATATCGGTGAATGAGTCTAAGTCTAAAGAGAAAGCTAGCCTCCTAACATATTTATTAAGCTATACCTTAAATTTAGCTAGCAAACAGGGTGATGATTGTGAGGATGATGGCTGCTCCCTGTGGTAGGAATTCAAGTAATGAATGATAAGATTCCATCATGAATGAGGTTACAGAGAAATGCAAAAGAAGTAACAATATGCTTGAAAAAATTCTGAGGTTTGCAGGAATGCACTTGTATTTTTTAGTTTTCCCCAAGGAGGCCACAGGGAAGACTTAGTAGCCTGAGTGTTTGAACTAGGGGAGAGAGCTGGAATGGAAAATCCTAAAGGGAGGCCCTTGTTGGTTAGATGAACTATGGAACACAGTATACCACCATGTTGATTGTAGGTGCCATTTGTGTTTTCCTAATATTGTCTTCTCTATAATCCAGCTCTGGAATGGTTGGAAAATAGAGGGCAGATGTTTTTCACACACAGCCAAGAAAAAAATTATGACCTATCCTAACCTCTCAGGATGTTCTTTTCCAAAAAAAATTCAAAGGAGAAGAAGTTTCAGGGTGGATTATCATTTTGAATTTACAATATTTGTGTATGATTCACATTAGTTATCATTGCTGCCTTGAATGCTTCGTGCCAGTGTTTTGGTCACTGAGCAAAGTGTGATTCACAGTTTGGGTGTGGTTTTAATTCCATTGTATTTTTTATGTTATTGTTTTAATATTGTTGTTTCGCAATAAGTTTTTGGAGGCTATGCATTGTAGCATTTTTTAAAAACAATGCTGTAACCTCTGCCTTATCAAAGGATGGGGAGGTGGATTAATGGAAACAGTATCAGGCTGTCATGCCATGACATCACTTCTGTACTGCAAAGGGGTGGAACTTCTGATGCAATGTGATGCTGCTTTAGTAATTTTGATGAAAGCAGGAAGCTTCCTGTGGGTGTCTACATCCCCAGAGAACAACTAAACATGTGGAAATGTGTAGATAGAAATAATATTGATGCTTTGGAACTTTGGTGTTGGAGGAGATTCTTAAGAAAACCATGGACAGCCCAGAAAGCAACCAGTGGATCATGGAAACTACCCAGAGTTCTCAGCTGAAGCACAAATGGCCAGGTAGAAATGATCAGAGTTTGGCTACCTTATGTGAAGACCTAGGCCACTGGAGAAGTCATTAATTCTGAGAAAGGAGGAAGGAAAGAAAGAAATAATCCAACTCACAGCAGGGTGGGTAGACTTCGTTACAGCTAATTAGAAGATCTAAAAGACCATGTTGCAAAGAAGTCTCTGTACGTAATTGCTAAGATTCAATGCCAACTTGATGGTGCATAATAATTCGATTTCCAAAATAAAAGCCTCTTCTCAGAGTGAGATGGGTGGCACATTAAATGATTAAATAACTCCCTGGATATGAATACATTTTAAAAGCTGTGGTGGCACAGTGATTAGAATGCAGAATTGCAGGCTAATTCTGCTGTCTGCCAACGGCCAGCAGTTTGGCAGATCTATTTTGACTGACTCAAGGTTGAGTCAGCCTTCCATCCTTCCAAGGTGGATAAAATGAGGACCCAGCTTGTTGGGGGCAATAGGCTGACTCTGTAAACCGCTTAGAGAAGACTGGAAAGCACCGTGAAGCAGTATATAAGTCTAAGTGTTAATGCTAGTGCTGTTGCTGTTGCTATTTTCCATCTGAATCTTTAACCGAGGAAATCGTAAGACAAACTTGGACTCCATGTAAGATGAATGGAATACAACCTGCCAATTCTGTTATATTTATATTTTCTGTGCTTATTCTGAAGATGATTTATAATGCAGTTTGCAATATGGTTTCTTATTATTCTTGAGGCTTCTTGATCACAATCTTAATCCCACTATTTAGAATGAGAAGAATAAACTTTCTCAGATATCTGTTGAAAGAACTGTCAGTAGCAGATGTCGCATAAAAATGAAAGATTTGGAGAATAAAACATGTGGCTTGCAGCAAGGCAAGAGCACAGCTCTATAATCTGTTCTTAGTGTCTAAGAAAAACACAGTAATATGTGTTACCCCTAACTATAAATGAATACAATATTCCCTCATCAGAATTCCTCAACCTGCCGATTTCTTGGTAGATGTCATATCTACTCACTGCCAGGGTTGGGGCATAGTTTAACAGGAGATCATAGTAGGTTATTTGAAATGAAATATACAACTTATATCCAGCCAAATAACATTTCTGAAACAAGGAAACTGGATGATCAAGTAGTATGAGCTCCATTCAGTTCCAGACTCAAATAAATATCAAGGCTGTAAATTCTTTTATTTCTTTAAATAAATCCTTCTGCCATCTATGACATTCAAATGAGTCTTGTCTCTTAGAGCATTCAACCTCATATCAGAAGGAAGGGGGGAGGGAGGGAAGGAGGGAAGGAAGGATGGAGAGAGAGAGAGAAAAGGAGAAAAAGAAAAGGAGGGGGAAAGATGGGAGGAAGGGAGGGAAGAGGAAAGGAAGGGAGGAAAAGAGGAGAGAATGGAGGGAAGTAAGCAATTGTTCTCATATGAAGCTCTTTCACAGAGCCTTGTTGATCAGTATTCCTCCTGCCTTTCAGCCAGCCAAGAAGTACATCGATATAAATTGTGCTGGTGCCACAGCTGAGTTTTATTGTACCTCAGCAACAAAGCTGGTCTTAGAGGCTTAATACATGGTAGTTTTGTGCCAGTGATTGGTGACTTACCCAGCTTCATTTCCCTCCCCACCAAGCATTACCTGCTGTGGGAAAAGCAGCCATCTAACATACGACAATGTCGCCCAGTTTATCCTGCCCACCCCAGCCCACCCCCCCATACCTCAAAGAATAAAATATGTTTGTGTAAAATTATACAGCACCTTCAATTCCCTCATTCCCCACTCCATCCCACATAACTCAAAACGTATCAGGAGACTGATATTCCCTTGTAAATAGCAAACAAAAAAGCAGAAATCTGGGTGTGGGGAGGAAATTAAAAAAACAAGTACCGGTGTATCAGTCTGGACAGAGCTTGTTTGCAGAACTTTATCCACTGTATTCATCTGATCCCCCTCTAGAGCTCATTCTACCTCTCACCTTGCAATCCATTAAACTTGTTTTGCCTAGGACTATCGATCTTGCAGAAGATCATTAGGTCTATGGGAGAGCAATCCAGTCATGCATAGAGAGGCCTGGTGCTCAGCAGGAGCAAACTTCGTGGTTCTCCAGTTCTAACTTCACAAAAATAACAGGTTTTTTTTTCCTTCTCAAGCTTTTGTCTTCATGTAAAAACCATTAATCTCCTGACACCGTTGGCTGTTCTCCTTTTAGTCCTGTACAGTAGTGGCTGCTGTTGCCCTGAGTTGCCAGGTATTAAACATTTATCTTTTTAAAGGGAGGTCGCATTTTGTACTTCCATTTAGAAAACTGGCAGTCCATTTAAAGTTTTAGAATGTTGGGAGTTTTAGTATACTGAAGAAAGAAATTAGAAAAATCTCATGTAGAGCCTGCTTTATTTGAAACCCAAACAAAATGAAACTAACTAACCAATGCAAAACTTTATTTTGATTTCTAACTCCAAATGCCTGAGAAGCGGTTACAATCCCAAACAATCCTCAGCTGAGATGCTTAAGTCCCTTTGCCTGGAAGATTGGATCTCTGGTCATCTCTGCTTTTTTCATACTCTTATGGGATCTGAACATGGGAACTGCATTTTATCAAGAACACTTCTGAATACCACAGATATGTCTCTTGCAGTTTAAGGGTTCATCTCCTTAGCTTTTTGCCGTAGATTGTAGATGCCCTGCTTACCATCCATTGACAACATGTCCTCATAATGGAACTTTCATCTCTTTGCTAGCCTGCTGCTGTGGCATGCTGAAGCATGCCCAGATTATTTTGGCTTGAAAGCAGCATTTGCCCGGGGGTGGGGGGAATGGAAAACCAGCCATGTAGACATTCTAAGTTGCAAAGAAGATGCATCCTGGAGACTTCTACTGACCTGCTGCAGGATCATTTCCTTCCAAAATAAAAATTCAAGAGATGAACCAACACAGGTGCATTTGCTCTTTTTCCTGAAAAGAAAAGGACCAGACTGCATCATAGTTGATAGACTGGCTAACCTGCACAGCCCTGACCGTTCATCCCTGTCTCTCTCTACAGAGTCACATGCACGGAATGAATGCTGGATCTGTAATGTATGCAGAGTTAATCTGATTGGTTGTTGAAAATATGCAGAGTTCAATCTGATTGGTTGTTAAAACGGCGGGAATTCTGAATACCGCCATTGGCTACAAGCTGTGGCAGCCGGCTATATAAGCTGCCGAGACCAAGCCATTCTGGCGTAGTTCTGAGCTGTAGTCACATTATTAAAATGAGCTGAAGCACTTCACGTCCTGTCTTCTTCCGAACTTAACAGGATGAGCCTGACAGCACATACCATAGAGTGCTGAAGAAGAGGAAGCAGGGCTAGGAGAGACTGTACACCCTATGAACAACATCCATGCACTAGGGGATTTTTACTCAGAGAGGACTCTGCCAAACCCCTATTGAAAGTTCTTCTAACCCCCTTCCCCCCCCACAAATGACTTATTTCTTCATGGTGCTGATTTTCCATCTTTGGTTATGGTTGGCAGTTGCTAACATAATAGATCTCACCTGGATCAAACTTTTCCTGTCCCTGATAACTTATTTTTTAAAAATACAGCTCCTTATAATGTAATGACTTTCTTTTCAGTAGAGGAGAACATTAAATAACCTTGCCTTTAGCTCTTATATTAGCTTTGGCTCCGATAGAACACAGTCCGAGGCAATTAATTTGAGTAAACGGGCTCCAGGTTTAGAAAAGTCTAAGAACAAAAGGTTACAATCCTAGTAAAGTCCAAGTTATTTGCCCAGGCATAAAAGAATATCACAGACCAGGAAAAAAAAGAAATTTCTAGAGTTCCAAAGGGGCATTTTGTTTTAGTGAAGATTCAAGCAAAGTGTCCCTTCGAAGCTGTTTTACCAAACAGCATAGCCTGTTTACTTCTGAGGGTGAAGTGACCATGTTGCTTTATCTTGCTCTGCTTTTCAGCAATTCTTAAATCTTTCTCGAAACATATGAAAACCCCAGAAGAGGTTCCTGCAGATATTCAGGATCCTCTTTTTGCTTTTGGGGAGGGCTGACAGAGAATATTGAGGGGGGCACCCAATGAAGGTCCCACTTCCTTTATGGACTCTCCTTTGTAGCAGCAGTTCCTCAACCAGAAGAGAATCCTTTTTCACCTTTAGCAAGAGTCAGTCTCGAGGGTAGGTTTCAGGGTGACATAGTGAGGCCAACTGCATTGCTTCTTTGCATCAATGATTCATATTTCCTTCAAGTCATATTTCCTTTGTCAAGATTGATATACATTGACTTGCACAGGCATAGAATTAATAAAGTAAGAGAAGGAACTGAACACACGATTGAAGTGAGAGCCACAGAGACTTCACACCAAAAGAAAAGTTGGAGAAAAGTGGGCAGGTTCCAAAAGAGCACCGAGAACACTGTTTGGGTCCCAAACAAGGGGTCAAGGATTGGAAAGGGCATCCCCAACAGCAAACTGCTAACCTAATTCAGACATGAAATAATCAGGATATGAATCAATGGTTTTGGAATCTCAGGGATTGAGATCTTTTGGATCCAGCTGGTTTCAAGATAGTTTATGAGCTGAGTGGCCTCATGAATGTCACTCAGTTTAATAACCAACCATACAATATTTACATAATGTACTAAATAGTTGCAAAAATAGTTTTTTTAAAAAGAGCTAAATGGGAAAGTTGTAATGATAGGATGTCACACAGGGAAATCAATGTGATAAAAAGAAAAAGGAGAGCAGCAAATCCTGTCTAAGAGAAAAGTGCATGTGATGTTGAGATTATGGCAAAGCCCATTCTGAAATACCATTACAGGGGATAATCAGACTGCAGATAATCCTCAATTTATGACACAATTGAGCCCAAACTTTATGTTGCTAAGTGAGAAATTTGTGAAGTGAGTTTTGCCCCATTTTATTACTTTTCTCTCCACATTTGTTAAGTGAATCACTGAAGTTCTTAATAATAATAATAATAATAATAATAATAATTATTATTATTATTATTTGGACTTATATGCCACCCTATCTCCCGAAGGACTCAGGGTGGCTCACATCATAAAAACACACATTACAAAATTTAAAAGTTATTTAAAAATTATTAAACCCAAGCCAAACAATATCTAAAACTCCCCAAAACACTAAAACCTAAAACATCTAAAAACCACCACCCCCTCAGTCCAGGCCGGCTTGTTGGGATTCAAATAATCCCTGGTGGGATTCCAATAATTTAACAACCAGTTCTCTGCCCTAATGATGTCTTCCAACAACCAGTTCACCAAACTGCTCAGAAAGTTAACAACCGGTTCTCCTGAAGTGGTGCGAACTGGCTGAACCCCACCACTGAGTAATACGGTTGTTAAGTGAATCTGATTTCCCCATTGACTTTGCTTGTCAAACGGTCGCAAAAGGGGACCACATGACCCCAGGAAACTGCAACGGTCATCAATGTGAGTCAATGGTAAGCATCCAAATGTAAATCACGTGACCTTGGGGATGCTGCAATGGTCATAAGTGTGAAAAATAATCATAGGTCACTTTTTCAGTGCCGTTGTTATTTTGAATGGTCACTAAATAAACTGTTGTAAGTCAAGGACTACCTTACTTACAATTTCTGAACATGATTTATATCTGAAAGTATGACTGCATCATACAGAGCAAACATTTTCTTAATGTTTATACATGTGTTTCAACACTGATTTATTTATACCTGTGCTGTAGTTCTGTAGTCCAAGTGACTACTGAGGAGAATCCAACTGTACAGATTTTTTTGTTGTAATTTTCTTTTCTCACAACTTTTAAATAACATCCATTGGCTATTATAATTATTTAGTTTCTAGCTTGAGGTCAATAGTTGTGTCCAAACATGTTTTTATTTTACACCCTTCTCGCTTCTCAACCTTCTGGAATAATTTGGCATATCTCTTAGTGGAAGCGATATCCTTTTTAAAATGAATGTATTATTACACTGATGATTGAACTATAACGACACACTTGAAAAAAAGAATAATGTCTGATAATAATAACTATACATCAGACCCCAGGCAAATGGCTTTATTATACTGTTAATCACTCCCAAAGGCTATGCAGTGTGAATATGCTCAAGTATATTTTTGATCACTTCTTATTTACATATCACCTTTGAACCATTTCAAATGTTTAAAATGATACCTTGATGTGGTTGTGGGGTTTATGTGCTCTGAGGAAGATGAGGTCAATGCCAGAGATTCAACCATACTAGACAGGCCTCCTCAGAGAAGCTCTACCACAGAGTGTCTCTTCCACAAACAATGTGGTGAGACATAATTTCCAGAAACCCATATAGGATTGGTCATTGTCTGGGTCAACAAGGACCACACTGAGTGGAGGAGTTCCTGGACATCTGGTAACATCTGGTGAACAAATGGGCTACAGGACTCAGGACTGCATGGCTACTGGGAGAGTAAAGGTGTATTGCAAATCAAATTCAATAAGAACAAGATATCGGAAAAAGAATATACCAGCTCTGGAAAGAACTACCTCCAGAATCAAAAGCAAAAGGCAGAAGCTTGCATATCAATGTCAATTTGTAATATTAAATGAAATATCTGCAGAAGCATAACTGAAAGAACTGCAAAGTCTATCCAGGACAAAGAATCCAAAGCCTTACCAGAAGTACTTCAGACCATAGAAGAAAACCAGGGGGAGTTAGTAGTAGAAGAAGCCAGCATAGCTACTAAATTGTATCTATTCCCAATCTCCTTAGAATAATCAAAACCCTCTAACTAAAAAAAGAATTGAAACAAAAAAGAACTGAGCATCTACAATAGCACAAAAACAACAGAATAAGGTTTACTCTATTGAAGTTTTTTTCCCAAAGGAATAGTTAGCCAAGTATTAAAAGATGCCAATAACAAATATAAGCACCAGCTCACTGTAAGACAAAAACCTACTGTAAGGTACAGCTGCAGTTATAAGTGAATAACTTGAATCCAAAGTCAGCAAAGAAGAAAAAAAAAGCCAAATGGTGCATCACCAAAATGGAAGATCAGGTTGAAAAATAAAATTAGCATACTCAGATTAGGTCTGAGCAAACTAAACCAGTTGGGGAAAAAAGTGAATAACAAGAAATACCTCAACAAGAAACATCACTTAGAAACAAGGAAGATTAAGGAAATATTGAAAATAATTAAGCAACAAATAACAGCTGTAGCCAAGACACTCAACAGATACAAAGCTCAAATTGCATACTATAGGCAGAATTTCCAATTTCAGTTGAATCAGAAACTTTTCTACAGTCCATCAATGATTGCTCTGAATAAGCAGTTAAAACACCTGATAAAGAAAAAAAAACCCAGTGCAGTTCTGAATGCAGGTATGGGACAATTGGAATAATGGATTGGACTCAAGCAGAACTAAAAGCTCTGGATAGAAAGAAGAATAATGACAATGAATCCATTGCCCTTCATCCATGCAGGGAACTTGACAGATTCTATTTACCAAGGGGGAAAAATACATGTATTGAACATTGCAAGTACATCAGACACTTGAAGAAGAAAAAAGGGGCATTTGGAAGAATATCTGAAGGACAGTGAAAAAGATGCACTGGAGTATCTGCCCTCTATGAAGTTTACTGAATAGGAAGAGACCCAACTGACGTATAAAAAGACCAAGTGAAGAATAGAAAAGAGACATGGTGATGCAAAGTTACATTGCATGGCCAGTAAAAAAGTAAAAGTAAAAAGTAAAAAAAAAGTAAAACAGAAAACAAGACCTGGCGATGGTTAAGAACAGGAAAATGGAAGAAAGAGACGGAGGGGCTAATCATAGCTGTGTAAGATCAAGTCTTAAGAAAATGCCTATAAAGGCACAACTGAGAAGATAGAACTGAGAAGGGAGCAATGGATGGCAAATGCTGTCTCTGCAAAAAATTTGGAGAAACAGTGGACCGCTTGGTTAGCTGCTGCAGGAAAATTGTATAGACCGATTACAAACAATGGCATGACAAAATAACAACAATGGTGCTTTGGAATATCAGCAAGAAATACCACTTCTCTGCAAGGAAGAACTACTGGGAACACAAAATAGACAAAGTAATAGAAAATGAAGGTGTTAAAGGGCTCTGAGGCTTAGAACTGAAACAGACAAGCACCTGCCACATAACACCTCAGACTTAACTACTGTCAATATGAAAGACAGAAAAGGCTGGATAGTGGACGTTGCAATACCTGGAAACACCAGAAGAGAAGAGAAAGAGGTGGAGAAAATTGCAAAATACAAAGACCTGGAAAGAGAAGTGGAATGACTGTGGCAAAAGAAAGCAAAGATAATACCAATAGTAATAGACTCCTTGGGTGCAATTCCAAAACATCCCAAAGCACCATTTAAATACTATTGGCATTGACCAATTCACCATCATTCATTTGTAAAAGGCAGCTTTACTTGGAACAGCCTGTATGTCCTGTGACTTTAACACCATGAAACAACATCTGCTTATTCCAGGTCCTTGGGAAGGACTCAATAAGTGGACAAAAATGCCAAATCATCTGAACATCAGGCTGACCGTGCAGCCAACCGATCGTTATAATTTGTTTGCTACCAGTAGGTCTGAGCAAAATATCAAGAACACATGTTAGAGCTCAGTTAATGCAAACAAGTTACCTCTTATGCAAATACCATTTAGTGGAGAAATGGGAGTTCTAATCTGCATAATTGAATGTGTGTATGGAACAGGAGGTGATAATCTTTACGGCTTAATTAATATAGAGAGCAAGGGTTGACATTGCTGTATGGATACTTGCTTCATCAGAGATGAATTGCTCCCTTATTTTCTCATTATTTTAATTACTTATTTTATCAGGTGTGTTTGGAGATTAATCATTTTTTTAAAGGAGTATGCTCATAAGCCCATAAGCTGACATATACACAGAGCTGGTTTAAATATATTTTTTCCAATTCTGATGAGACAGAAATAGAACCCATTTATGCATTGTTCAGGGAATAGCTATTTCCGATTCACTAATTGGTGGAAAAATTAACATGAACTCATGCATAACAATGAGGAAGGACTCCATTCTAAAACAATGAGAAAACTGTAGCTTAGACAAGCAGATCAGTAAATCTGTTTTATGCATACAAATAAACAAGAAATAAACATTCGCTTTCACAGAGGAAAAAAAAGCAGTCTAATTCTCACCGGGATCTCCCTGATGAGCAAGGCAGTTCAAAACAGGACAAGAAAAGACAGACGGGAACACAATATGTGCTTAATTTTAATTTTTTAATACAGCAAATCTTTAATTTTTGATTGTTGTGATCAGAGAACATCTTACAAGAAAAATGCTGTGCAATATAAATTCCTTGTGAATGGAAGTAAGGAAAAATTACATAAAACAAACAGTACAATCAAATCGATGTACAGTTAATGCACCAGGATTGGCAGTTTTGGAGATCTTCACTATATTTGCAATGGTTTCAATTTCACAACTTGGGAAAAAATGTTATGGATGCTTTCAGATCTGCATTAAATGTTAAGCATGAAGACTGTAATTGCATCTGCATTTTTTTTCAAGCCTGGGTATCACTTTGGATGGATTGTAGAGAGATGCTGTGCTCATCGGTGGTGTGCAGCACTTATTTTAAAACATGTGCAAAGTACGCACAGCTCTAAAAATGATCAATGTGTTCTGACATGCAGTAATGTGTGATCTGCAGTGAATAAACCTATACCTAAATTTTCAAAGAATTTTCAAGTGACAGCAAGGAAATGGGATGAAATTTTAACCATAGAAATATGAACTATTAAGAAAAGAAATGAAATAATATGAGAAATGTGGTCAGCCCACATGATGGTCTTCAAAAATAAATATGAGATCTTTCAAAGAGGAAACAAGTAGTGATGGGGAATATGGAGGCCTTCATGGCAGAACAACATGAAACTGCTGCGAACAAACAACTCCAAAATATTTTGGGAGAGAAATCAAGCTAAATTGTGTCCTTCAGGTTTCCCAGAACTATTAACAGACACAGGATATTAAACAAACAAAATTGATATTAAAAGAGAACGTGAAGAGCACTTTTCTATAGTCTTCAACATCTCCATCATTATAATACATGATCTGAAGCTTGAATTCAGACACCCAGGAGATATACAACTAGTACAGCTTAAAATATACTTCTGTGTGGCCATGTCATAATTTGATATTCCAACAAGGATGCCTCCATTCTGATTATGCAGCTGAGGTAAATGTGTTAACTAGGCCTAGAGAATCTGGCTCTGATTCCATTTGGAATGGAAATTGGAGAGTTGATGAAATCATGATTTGATCTGAGCTTGTGATTCAAGATTCAAAGACAACTCTGTGCATCTCAAACTACTTTGGGATTCAATTTGAAAAATAGATTTCTTCACAAGCTATAATGGGGATTTTCAAAATGCCTGAAGCTTCTTCAGTTTTTGTCACAAAGGGGATGAAGATAGCAAGAATGATTGACCTTTAAGAGATTATGACTGCCAAGTTGGAAACTTTCAAGGGTTTTAGCCATAATAATTTTTAAAATATCCTCCCTAGTCCCTTTTTCAGGACAAAGATACCAGGGAAGAAAAAGGCAGGACAAGATCTTCCAGTTTTCCACAAAGAACTAGAGAGAAATTGGTTGAACCCCTGCAGTTGCCCTCATGGGACTTTGCTTAGATAGAGAGGTGCTACCATGTTGTTTCTCCTGGATTCTTCAGCTAATTTTGGCATCAGTTACTGCAAAAGTTTGGACATTGATCTGTGAAGTCATAATGGGCTTGGGACAAAAGTACTTAAAACATTTTCACCTATGTGCACACTTTAAACCCAAGAATACATTAAGACAAAAGCTTGTCCATCAGTGGTGGGATTCAAATAATTGGTTCAACTGGTTCTCTGCCCTAATGACTGGGTGGGTGTGGCTGGGTGGTCATGTGAATGTGTGGACGTGGCCACCTTGATTGGTTTCACCCTTAGGAAATTTCTCCTTAGTCCAACTCACAATAAAATAGCACAATAAAATAGCACTGATCCAATATTTAGAATAGAATAGAATAACGGAGTTGGAAAGGACCTTGGAGGTCTTCTAATCGAACCCCTGCTTAGGCAGGAAACCCTGCACCACTTCAGACAAATGGTTATCCAATCTCTTCTTAAAAACTTACAGTGTTGGAGCATTTACAACTTCTAGAGGCAAGATGTTCCACTGATTAACTGTTCTGTCAGGAAATTTGAGGGGCTCCTACAAAAATGAGGGAGTCAATCTATTTTCCAAAGCACCAAAAGGCACAAGAAGAAACAATGGATGGAAACTAACCAAAGAGAGAAGCAACCTAGGACTAAGGAGAAATTTCTGAAGGGTGAGACCAATCAACCAATGGAATACCTTGTCTTCATAAGTTGTGGTGCTCCATCACTAGAGGCTTTCAAAAAGAGTGAGGGAAATACACCCCAAAAGGGCAGTGCCAGGAACCACTAAAACAATGCAGAAAACTTAAAATAGCCATTCCCCTTTAAAAAAAAGTCAACCCCAAAGCAAATGCAGCAGCTGAGAAGGAAACAAGCAGCTGCTCAGGCTAATTGAAAGCCTGGGTGTGCTGCCAAAAGCCATTAACCCTTTCAACTCTATTATTCTATGTTCTCTATGTTCTAAATTGGATGCTTCACAACAGAAGCAATACAGCTGGCTGGACCACACATGCATTACATTCATGGCCTGTATGATCAAGCTTCATCATTGTCCCCTCCTGTATCTTTTCCCACAGGAAGAAACAAGAAATAGCCAACACTGCAGAAGCTATAAATGATCTTGGGGAACTCCAGGGAGTATCAGCTGATCACAGAAGTGTTACTTGATACACTTTATAATGAAAATGTTTGTCCTTCTTCCTGAAGAGAAGAGGTTAATCCCATCCCTAGATGGGTGATTGATGCATTTCCCTCAGGGGTAGGCTTCAAAAAAATTAGCAATTGGGTCTCTGCCTGGTTCCTGGGTGGGTGTGGCCATGGTGGGAGTTGGCCTCCTGCACCACAACAGAGTTTTCCTTGAGCCTCCAGGAGGGCCAAAATGGCCTCCCCAGGCTCTGGAAGCCCTCTGGAGGCTGGATTTGGGCCCATTTCCAGCCTTCCGGGACTTCCAGAAGGCCCATTTTTCACCTTCTCTGGGCTCCAGAGACTTTCCTTGAGCCACCAGTAGGGCGAAAATGGCCTCCCCAGGCTGTGGAGGCCCTCTGGAGGCCAGAAACAGGTACATTTCTGGCCTTCCTGAACTTCCGGGAGGCCTGTTTTTCATCTTCCCAGAGCTCCTGAGGCTGTCTTCGAGGCTTTGGGAGGGCGAATACAGCCTCCCCAGGCTGCAGAGGCCCCCTGGAGGCCAGAAAATGGTCCCATTTTGGCCTTCCTGAACTTCTGAAGGGCCTGTTTTTCACCCTCCCCAAGCCTCTGTGCAGGCCCTGCGCCTACCTGGGATCCAAAATAGGCCGTATGGAGACTCCTGGGAGGGGAGGGGTGGGAGGGGCCAGCCAGTCATTGCAACTAGTTCAGCGAACCAGATGTAAAATTAGCATCTGGTTCACCTGAACTGGTAGGAACCGGTAGCAACCCACCCCTGACCCTAACCTTAACTGTGTTTAACCTCCAATGTGATTTCACCATGTATTTAACATGGAGAGATAGAAAAGGTACCATGAAAAATTGAGCACTGATAATTAGGAGCTCATTGACCTTTTCAGTCCAGATTTTCTACCTTTCCAAGTAAAATAATAGAAAAATCCCATTGGAGGTTAAACCACTTAGGGTTAGGTCCAGGGGTGGGTTTCTACCGGTTAGTACCAGTTCTATAGAACCGGTTGTTAATGTCACCGGTAGTTCTAAGAACCGGTAAAACTGACCCCTGGTTGACCCGCCTCTCTCCTCTGCTCCTATGGGCCAAAAACTGATTTTTATTACTGCACGTGCACGAAAATCCCTTCCTCATTCTCCCCTGCCTGCCCCTCCCTTGCTGTCCCAGCCCCCGCCCCTATCCGCTGCTCCAAAGTAAAAAAACCCTGGTTTAAAAAATGGTTTTTTTCTGTGCATGTGCAAAAATCCCTTCCTCATTCCCCTCCACCCACCCCTCCCTTCACTGCCCCAGCCCCCCCATCCACCACTCCAAAGTAAAGAAAACCTGGTTTTTTTAAAAAAATAATCAGTTTTTTTTGCAGTCAAAAAATCCTTCCTATTCTCCCCCCACCTGCCCTTGTTGCTCCTCCACCCCTATCCCTCTCCAAGTTGAAAACCATTTTTTAAAAATGGGTTTTACAGCATGCATGAAAATCCCTTCCTCATTCTCCCCTGCCTGCCCCTCCCTTCCTGCTCCAGCCCCCGCCCCTATCTGCCTCTCCAAAGCTGAAAAAAAAGTTTTTTTAAAAAAATGGGTTTTTTTACTGCGCATGCACAGAAATTCCTTCCTTATTCTCCCTACCCACCTCGCCCTGCCCCTACTTATAGCGCATGTACGCTAAGTACAAAAATTTTCCCTCCTGGCACCATCGCTCACAACAGCAGCAGCAGCAGCAGCAGCAGCAGCAGCTGAGCCAGCTAGCCAGCCGTCGCTGCCTGCCTTCTGCGCCTCTGCTGGTGAGGAGGCAGCAGCCCCAGTCGCTACCGCTGCTAACTGTCCTCGCCCGGCCAGCCTGCCTCCTAGGCCTGCCTTGCCCGGCCTGCCTCCCAAGTCCCAGCCACCTTAAAGAAGGCGCAAGCCCCGGCCATCACTCACCGTCCTCGCATGCCCCGACTGCCTACCCTGCCGCCTCCGAAGACTCGGATCAGTAAGTATGACCACCAACCCAGTTGCCTACCTACCGCCGCCAGTCCTGGTCGATGCCCACAGCCCTTGCCAACTCCCAGGACACCCACCGCCCTTGTTGATGTTCCTGCCTCACCTGGCCCCATCTTCCCTCGCCCACGGCCCTCCATTTTTGCTGCCTTGCCTTCCCACCACCGATTGGTAGTGAGGAGGCAAAGCATCAGCTCCTGTTGGCCCAGTCCCCTACCTCCTACCGCTGATGCCGCCACCACCAGCTGACTTCCGGGCCGGGCACCTCTGCCTTGCCCACATGGCGGCCGCCATCTTGGCTAGGCCGCCACCACCAGGTGGTGTGCTTCCCTCGCCCGCCACAGCCCAAGGGTTGCTGCCTTGCCTTCCCACCACCTTCCTGCTGGGCCGGTCAGTCCCCTACCTCCTGCTGCCCCCAGCCCAGTCGAGACTTGCTCCTGGGCTGGCCATCCTCACCGCAGCAAGCTAGAAGACTGAGGAGGACCCTGACATAGTTGGCTAGCCAACTTGCCTGTCTCCTTTTTGGTAAGTTGCTTTTTTATATTTATGTTTTTTTTTACTATGTTTTTGTTTTTATTAATCATAAAAACGAAACAGATACTAAATAAATAAATAAACACATAAATAAAAATTATTTTAATATTCATCTTGATGTTTCTTTCTCCTTTGCTTAAAGCAACATCAAGATGAATAGTAAAATAATTTTTATTTATGTGTTTATTTCTTTAGTATCTGTTTCGTATTTATGCTTAATAAAAACAAAATAGATAGTAAAAAAATAAATAAACACATAAATAAAAAAAGCAACTTACCAAAAGGGAGACAGGCAACTTCTTGTTACATTGATGTTATACACTATCTGTTTCTGCTTAAATCAGTATATAGCAACATCAATGTAACAAGAAGTTGTATGCATACATAAATGGATTTTTTAAAATAAGTGTTTTATTTTTTTTATACATAAACAAAACAAACATAAAACATAAACCATCTTCAGTTACATAGTGTGTTGGTTGGTACAAATCACTTGTGCACAATTTCTGCAGTCTTTCCCTTCCAATTTGCATTAATCCTTATATCATAAATCCACTATATATATTTATATTATTACTATTAATTACTTACTAGACTAATATTACATCATTTTATGTGAGCAAATCACCATTTTTACTTAATCTACTTTATAATGTTCATTTCATCATCACCAATCTATTCTATAACAATATGTCCTTACTTTACCTTACCTCTGTAATTCTATTATAGTTATATTATAAAGTATTATAAAATATTTCATAAATGAAAAAGCAAAGCAGAAATAAATATCAATAAGTACAGCAGTGTAACAGAAAAGTTATTTAAATTTCTTTGTATTGACTTATTTCTAATTTTGTTAATTATATCAGCATGTTTATAATTATCAACCTTCTGTATTTAATTCATACATAGCAATGATCATTCTCTGCCTAATTTCTACCTCTTATCTCTATCCATTGCTGCACATTGTAATTTTTTAATTTCATTTTCATCTATGGGGATCTCTTCGTTTTCCCACTATTGTGCAAACATAATTCTAGCCGCTGTTAACATGCATAACGTTAAATATGTATTGTAATCCCTTTATGTGGGTACCAACAAAAATATTTCTGGTTTTAAAATTTAAATCTATATGTTGCTTTACCATTTTTGCTAACCTGGACACTATATCCTCTTGAATAGCTACACTAGCAGTGCCCAATACTGAATTCATATATTCCAGTTTTTTAAACTGATGAATAAATTTCAGAAAAAGAATTCAGTATTGCTCTGTGAATGTGCCTATCAATTCCATTTGTAATCTAACTTCTTAGATGTTTTTGTACTATTATCTTTATTTTTGTACTATATATATCTGCATAAGGCGGTAAAAAGCTTCAGTATATTTTTAAGCTGCATTCTAAAAAGGTTAGGCAACCAAACATGGCTTCCCCCTGGCTTCTCTTTCTCTGCTATAGAGAGAGCATTCCATTAGGGAGTGTTGGTCCAGGTAAGTAGTCTTGGCTAGGAAAGATTATTGTGCCACTACTGGCACAAAATAACAAACTCCCTTGGTTTGTTAATAGTATTTCCATTTTAAGTGTTTCTTTTTCAATTAATGAATTGTAATTGTGAAAATATCAGCCATTCTTTTATATACACAATGCAACATCTTTTTTATAGACTGTCATTTTCAAATCCACTTTCAGTTCCGTCTCATTCTTGTCTGGTGAAACTTGTTCCTTCCATAACATCTTTTAAACACTAACTAGCTATAGTGTCAGGGACTCTTAAAAGTAACTGAATATTACTGATCTCTGTTCCTTGCCTGCTTTCTTCGCTAGCCACTGCCTTCACCACTCAACTTATAACAACAATCGAGTCCAAACCACTGTTTGTCTACTTTCTTTGGCAAGAAAACAAAAGGAGATCCAAAAGAGTTACAACCACAACCATAGGAGTCTGAGAAAAGCAGAGCCAGTACATCATCCATCGAAGAAAGCGGAGCCAGCACATCATCATACAGCTGATGATGCTCATGTTAAACACAAGAAAACTGTAACTTGGGACGATAATAGAAAATCAATTTGGGAGTACTTTAAGTTTTATTGTTTTTTGTAAAGTTTTGTTATGTAATCGTTTTTGATTAATGTTTTAAAATGTAACAATATAGTTTTGTGTACCTTTTTATTATTTAAGCATTAAAGACATAATTTTATTATAGGGCCTTGGTGGCTCAGGCTGTTAATTGCCTGCACTTAAGTTCCAGCTGCCTACAACTGCTGTAGGCTCAAGGTTGACTCAGCCTTCCATCCTCTCGGGGTAGGTAAATTGAGGACCCAAGGTTGTTGGGGGCAATAAGCTGACTTTGTAAAAATGGCGCTTAGTAATAAGCAGGCATATACAATGGAATGAAGGCTATTGCTGAGCACACTGGGTTGTATCCCAAAAAATTGTAAGCTGCCCTGAGTTTTCGGAGAAGGGCATATAAATGTAATTATTATATATATATATATATATATGTCTTGGTGTGGTCTTGTCCCGTGTAAGGTTGACACGGACAAGACCCGAATACACCAAGACCTACATACCTTACCGTGAAAATCTAAAACAAATATATATATATATATATATATATATATATATATATATATATATATATATATAAAAGCCTAACGGAAAAAGACAGTGCCCTCCTAAAAGGCTTTCCTTTCTAATCTTGGAAAAGTTAATAAAGGTGGAACGAAAATGTAAGGAACCTCCTAAGAATAACGATGCACTGTGAATTCATTGACAACCTCCATTTTTCTCAATGAATTCATGGGAATGTAACCCTAACGCTAAGTGAACTTACCCATCAATGGGATTTTTTTCCATGTATTTTACCTGGAAAGGTAAATAAGCCTGAATGAAAAAGTTAGTGCTCTTCTAAACATACTAACGTGATGTAAAATAATTAGTGTCACCCATTTTGCACTACAGGTTTAAAATTCGCAATGCATTGGTAGGCTTAGTAGGGTGCAAACTTTTTTAGTCCACCTTTTCTAACTTTCTAGATAAAATACATGGGAAAATACCATGGGAGGGTAAACCAATTTAGGGTTAGGGTTAGGTCCAAATGAACTCGTAGTGGAAAATGGATGTTGCCAATGAATTCGCAGCGCACTGCTATGCTTAGGAGGGGTATGACCTTTTCAGTCACGCTTTTCTATCTTTCTAGGTAAAACACATGGGAAAAAACCATTGGAGGATAAACACACTTAGGGTTAGGGTTATGTCCCATGAACTTGGAGAGAAAAATGGATGTCACCAATGAATTTGCTACACATTTCTATGCTTAAGGAAGGCATTGATTTTATTTTCAGTCTGGCTTTTCTACTATCCAGGTAAAATACATGTAAAAATCCCATTGGAGGGAAAACCCACTTAGGGTTAGGGTTATGACCCCATAAACTCGAAGCGTCAACTGGATGTCAGCAATGAATTTGGAGCGCATCACTATGTTTAGGGTAGTTCTGACGTTTTTAGTCAGGCTTTTCTACCTTTCCAGGTAAAATACATGGAAAAATCCCATTGGAGGGAAAACCCACTTAGGGTTAGGGTTAGGTCTCCATGAAGTGAAAGTGGGAAATCGATGTCGCCAACTAATTTGCAGTGCAATGTTATACTTAGGAGGGGCATGACCTTTTTCTGTCAGGCTTTTCTACCTTTCCAGGTAAAATACATGGAAATATCCCATTGGAGGGAAAACCCACTTAGGGTTAGGGTTATGACCCAATGAAGTTGAAGCGGAAAATGGATATCGCCAATTATTTCGCAGCGCAATGTTATGCTTAGGAGGGGTATGACTTTTTTAGTCAGGCTTTTCTACCTTTCCAGGTAAAATACCTTCTACAAAGAAAATAAGTCTTTCTATTGCCCACCATTCAGTCAGAACTGAGGAAGCTTCTTGGATGAGAAGCAGAAGGCTTTCAAAGAAAAATCCAAGAAAGTGCAGTTTCCTTTTGAAAAGCACCTTTGGGACATTACCTCCCCTAGTTATCTTCTAACTTACATTGTCAAAGACTCTGCTTGTGTAGTTTGGAGCTGCTTGTGTTATTTTGGCTCACTGCCAGGAAGCCCTTCTCAGTAGCAGGGCCTCAGTCATGATCCCTCCAGAGGAAAATGTGACTAACTCCCTCATAGTCTGCTTTCAGGTAACAATTGGGCTAATGAATTCAATCAGCACGACAGCTACTGCAGCGCCTGTCTTTCAGATTGCCTCCTATATTGCTTTATGCTTTTGAAATGAATCCTATTGTTTTTAAAGAATGTTGATTTTAATTGTTGCTGCAACTATTCACATTATTCTGTAAATTCATTTCTGGGAGGAAGACTGACACAGAAATTAATTAAATGAATTAAGGAACAAATTAAAATTTTATGGGAAGTTCTCAAGATACCTGATCGTCTGCCAAATTGATCTCTGCAGAGAATTTACAGGTGCAAACACAACTCTCAACACTAACCCTTTAAGAACACTACTTTCAATATGCATATTTTAAAAGTTTGGTAATTCAGCACTTAAAGGAAATTGCCAACATAATCTTTATTGATTTATGTGATATGAAAAGCAAATACATAATATCCATGTCTTAAATGTTTAATTATTTTTGTTGATGTACTATTAACAATTCCTCAGAGCATTCTGATAGTTATCAGAGCTGTTTATTTAGTTTTCATCTAACTTTTCTAGCTAGTTTGAAACTCCAAAGGGCTATGTGAAACAATAGTTCAGCATAATCTCATGGCCTTTAAAACAAGCAGTAAACAGATAAAACTCCTCTTCCTTGACTTGTCCTCTCTCTCCATGCATTTCATAAGAAAAGGAATCTGGAAACATGCAGAGAAGAGGAGATGAGAAGAAGTCTGCTGATGACATCATGCTATCATCTAGGGACAACATCTGCCCACAACATCCATGTAGGTTCTGTTCCCACTCTTCCCTTGTTGACTGGAAAGATCTAAATTAGAATTCCTTATACCATAGGAACATGCATTACCCTCATGTAAAATGCTGGATGTAGGATTCATATGGTCAGTCTTGCTTCTACACCTGGTTATGTAAAGCAGGCTAGTCAATACTTGCAATTTTATCACTGACATTTAAAAGAGCAAAAATCCTTCCATCCTTCCAAGGTCAGTAAAATGAAGACCCAGATTGTTGGGGGGAACAGGTTGATTCTGTAAACTGCTTAGAGTGGGCTGTCAAGCACTGTGAAGTAGTATATAAATCTAAGTGCCATTGCCATTGCCATACAGTTCTTGAATACAATATAATTGGAGAAAATTCAAGTCCCAGAGAAAAATCCATGGTACAGTACTGAAGTCTACACATTCAATTATCTCTAAAAGCCATGAGACACTGAGTATCAGAATATTGTGAGTGGGAATGATGAATAGAAAATGGTGAGGATGGAAGTTACCTGGCTAGAAGCAGAAGAGCTAGAACCATACAGAGGAATTCTCTTGTTGATCAGTGAGAATGAACAGCAACATTTTGTTCTACATCCTTCTTATAAGTATTGTTGGGGTGAATGAAAGTTACAAAAATATGTTTCTGACATAGATAGCACTACTTAGTTTACATCCACTTTACAAATGGCAAAATGTCACTGTAATTAGTTCTAAAAGAGAGCTAAAGCAGAGGTATACAAATAATTTTAAAAAGATCATGAGAACCCTTTAATCCTTCTTTCAAGGACTGTACAATTTTATTTATTAAAGGGAAACACAGAGACAATGCCTTTGAGCTTGAGAAAATTTAAAGAAAGTTCAGTACATGCATTAACTCTAATGGAGGCTTAGCATGTGAATTTGGACCTCTTAAAAAATTAGCAACCCCCCCTCACAATGGACTTTTGACTTATGAATTATGAATTGACGCCTGTCACCTTACCACTCTTTGGTGCCTTTTCTGAATTTTTACTCTTCCATGTAAGTGAACTAACTGACTGAAAATTATTGACCATGTGACTGAAAACACGAGGTCTGAAATGACAAAGAAGAATCCCAGAATATCTGCTATAACTTAACATGCATTCTTCAAATCCTTGACAAGATTCCCCCCCTTTAAAAAACATCTTAGCATTTTTCAATTTATCAGAGTTGACCAGCTTTGTATAATCTAAAATGTGTTTACAAATTCTTTTTTCCCAAATAAATAAATTACTCTCTGAGGAGGAAGAGCAAAAGAATTGAATTTTTTTCTACTCTTGTGATGGATTCATTGGAAGTTTATTGTTTAAGTTGAAATTGAACTTGAAGTTCAATTTCTCTAGTCATTAAAGAAAGATAGGAAATTCAGGGGTCAAGGTAAGTGCTACAGAAATTTAGTTATAAGTTAATGATCCTTGAAATGCAACGGCCTATAGTTAATATGATATTTACAGTTTTCTTTATGTTCCAAGGCCAATGATGGGCTTTCATCACAATTTACTGCTTTTATTAACTTCAGTGATTGTTGGGTGGGAGGCAGCTCCTATATTTACAATGACCGAGAAATTATACTTATTTCTGTATTTGTTTAGCAATCTTACATTTAAAAGGAGAAAAGCTACTCTGTACAAAATTTAAAATATACATCTGCAGGTGCGCTCAGAAAATCAAGGAGAGCAAGAAAGAAATCAGTCATTTCAAAATAAATAAAAATAATAATTATGAAGCAGTGTTTGAAAGCAGTTTTTAAAATGCTTCTTTCCACAACATGTTGGCTGGATTCAATCATTATTTGTTTCTAGTAGGTGAATATATTGCAGGTGGGGAGGGGAGCAGATAATATTAACCCCTCTGTTTGTGAAGCCACTCTTAAAACAATTTTAAAAGTCTTGTGTATCATCTAGTTTGTGAGTGGATTTATAGGGTCAAAGAAACCCACATCATCATCCTATCATTTTCCCTCAGGTGTGGGATCTGCTTTTGGATCAATAAATGCCATTTCACAGAATCAAACATGGCCACGGGTCCAACTGGATTATTACCATGTCTGTGTTAATTCTGCGACACCTTTGCTTTGGTCTTCTGCATGAGCATTTGCCATCAATGTTAAAGTGGTTGCAGGGTACAGACAATGGTGTGGGGTGTTGTTTGTAGAGCACAGCCAAAGAGGCTGAAAAGCTATCATAGCTTTTTATCCTGAGAACTGGTCTGGATGGAGCGATGACATCCAATTATGTAAATTGCTGGAGTATTTTTTAATTTTTTTTTGTCTCTGTGTTTTCCCTGCACAGCTCTGTCTGTGGAGCCTGTGGTGAGTTGTACTCTTCACCTCTTAACAATGAAGGGCAGAGCAGCAATTTGAATCAATCCGCTGCTGACTTTTGGCCTATGATTTTCCACTGGCAATTTTGCTAATGCTGCCCTTAAGCCACAATGTTGAGAGGAGTAGCAACATTTGCTATGAAAGTGGGCTCCATTTCTACAGTCTTCCCTCCCCTTTAGCGAGGGTGTGCAATTAATCTTTAATCACATTCAAAAGAGACATCACTGGCAAATAAAAAGCATGCCTGATGAATGTTGATAGGATTTCCTTTTGTGAGACCAGAATGTCATTGTTTTTCTCCATGGCAAAACTTTATCACTCATTTTCCTTGGTATCCTTTTCAGCTTCCTGATAATATTCTCTCTCTCTCTCTCTTTCTCCCTCCTTCTCCTCCTCCTCTTCTCTCTCCCCCTCCTCTTCTTCTCTCTCTCCCTCCTCCTCCCTCCTTCTTCTCTCTCTCCCTCCCCCTCCCTCCCTCCCTCCCTCTCAATGATTAAAATTCAGATGCTTGGCAACTGGTTCATATTTATGGCCCTTGTTGTGTCCCAGGATCATAAGATCACCTCTGCAATTTTCTCACAAACAAAGTCAATGGGGAAGCCAGGTTCATTTAACAACTGGGTTACTAACTTATCAACAGCAGTGATTCACTTAACAACTCTGGCAAGAAAGGTAAAATAAAACAAGGCAAAACTCACTTAACACATGTCTCACTTAACAACAGAGATTTGGGGTTCAATTATGGTCATAAGTTGAGGACTACCTGTACCTTACGGCATGCCACAGAACAGAGAGTATCATTTGCAGATTTCCTTTTTGGGAAAGGGAATTGGAGAAGAAGCATTAAACAATGCTATACTTACCGATTTTCCTCCTGCTTCTTTGGAATGATCAATGGCAGTTTTCCTACTTTGCACACTCTACAACTGTAGAATAAATCTGCCAACTCGTTGGATTGGTGGAAGCTAAGCTATTTTATACCCTTGGAGCCTGTCCTTGGCTGATGTTGGAATAAGAAAGAAAATGCTACTCAAACCATGGACAAACTAAGGCAGTGACAGCAAACCTTTTGGGCTCGGTATGTCAAACATTCAGAAATTGCATGTCTTGAGTCTGCTGGTGTATCACCTCCACACTGACCCACAACCAAAAGTGAAACAATTTCTCTCCCCCTCTTCCTCCATAGCAGCAGAACTCAGAGGCAGCATGGAAACTATACCTGAAGTAGAGGCCTTGACTTCAGCCCTGCTGCCATTGCTGCCTCTCAAAATGGCGGCCTTGTGCCATTCTGCGAGGCATGAGAGACACGGGGATAATTTGACCTAAACCAATTTCAAATCAAGTTTGGGGTCAGCTCATAATTACTTCTTTGAACTGTTAATAAAGTTGATTTTCAGTGTTACGAAGAGAACTACTGCCAATATTCTGCTGGTAGTAATAATAATAAATAGCAGAGGAAACAGATAAGAATACAACCTGGCAACGGCTAACAGCAGGAAAGTTGACTACAAGCAACAGCACAAGTAACAGAATAACAGAGTTGGAAGAGACTTTGGAGGTCTTCTAGTCCAACCCCCTGATCAAGCAGGAAACTCTATGGCATTTCAGACAAATGACAATGTAACAACAATGGTACATTGGAAGATCTGCAAAAAATACCATTTGCCTGCAAGCAAAAGCTTGTGGGACCATAAACTAGAGAAATGAAGAAGCTAAAATGCTACAGGAGTTTAGAATTTAAATAGACAGCATATGCCACATAACACCCCAGGCAGGGGTGGGATTCTACCAGTTCTATCCAGTTCTATAGAACCCCTTGTTAACTTTCTAAGCAGTTCAGAGAACCTGTAGTTAGAAGCAATCTCCTTTTGTTTTTTCCCACCCTTATTACATTCTTGGCAGACAGCCTAGACTTACTGTCCCTGGAGCTTTTGAGGCTTGGCTTTCTTAAAGGGGAAGGGTTGTTTTAAGATTTTTACACTGCTGTTGGGAGGAAATAATTCCCTGGACAATCAGCACTTTGAAGAAATAATTGAATAATGAAGCAAAGCTTTTAGTGACAGGAACCAAGATGAGTGACATTCAGCAAGGCTTCTTGGCTAGCTAGAAAGATTGACATTCAAATGTGAGTTCACATATTCTTTCTGAGTTTTGGTCTAAAACTGGTTTTTTGTGCTTGGTGAAGTTTAATCCTGTGTTTATTGATGGGATAATTTTCCCTATTCAGCTTCAACAAGCAACAGCTACTGTTGTGATTTAATTATTTGTATTGTGTTTGAATTTTTTCTTGCCTCATGGTTTCTTTTTCTATCTGGGGAGGGGTCTTCCTCACTGCTTTACTACTATCTGGCACTGTCCTTTTGGGGTATAGTTCCAAGAGGCAGGATGCAAGTTTGGGACTGCCTTTCTGGGGGGCATGTGACCTTTCCTTAAATCTGGATGATTTCCTTAGGATATCTTGTGAGGTGAGTGAGACCAGCTAGTATTTTTAAGTGGTGCAAATGGATCTAATGATTGCTTTTCCTGGGTGTGCTTTTTCTGGAGAGCTTAAATGACCTCTCTGCTAAAGGGTTTCACTTTATGAGCAAGAGTTGGATGATTGATAGTTATTACTGCATTTTAACTATTTTCATTCCTCAAGGTGCTCTGGCACCCTGCCTGATTTGTAACTTGCAGGCATTTTTAATCTAATGATTGGTAATTAGGGAAGCTTTTTGCAAGCAAAGAAGCTTTTTGTATTTTTGTACAGGTAATCCTTGACTTACAACAGTTCATTTAGTGACCATTCAAAGTTACAATGGCACTGAAAAAAGTGACTTATGACCATTTTTCACACTTATGACCATTGCAGCATCCCCACTGTCATGAGAGGCCAGGCGAGGAGAAGTGCCTCTTGACATGAGTGATGTCAAGTTGGCCACGCCCACCCAGTCACATGACCACCAAGCCACACCCACCAACTAAGCCACGCCCACAGAACTGGTTGTTAAAAAAACTTAATCCCACCCCTGACCCCAGGCTTAACAACTGATGATAAGAAAGAGAAAAATTTCTGGAGAGAAGACATGGCAAACCCTGGACACAGCAGAACAGAAGAGAAAGAACTGGAAAAGACAACAAAACACAAAGAACTGCAAATAGAAATCGAACGACTGTGGTAAAAAATAGCAAAGGTAATACAAATAGAAACAGGAGCCTTGGGTGCCATCCCAAACCAGCTGGAGCCTCGCCTGAATACCAATGGCATTGACAAATTCACCATCAATCAATTGCAGTTTTACTCAGGACAGTTTACAGATAATCCTTGACCTATGATCACAATTGAGCCTAAAATTTCTGTTGCCAAGTGAGACAGTTCAGTGAGGTTTGCCCCATTTTATGACCTTTCTTGCCACAGTTGTTAAGTGAATCACTACAATTGTTAAATAAGTAACCCGTTGTTAAGTGAATCTGGCTTTCCCATTGGCTTTGCTTGTCAGAAGGTTGCAAAAGGTGATCACATAACCCAGGGACACAGCAATGGTCATGAATATGAGCCAGTTGCCATTCATTCAAATTTTAATCCTGTGGCCATGTGGATCCTGCAATGGTTGGAAGTACAACAAAAACAGCCATAAGTCACTTTTTTCAGTGCCATTGTAACTTTGACAGTCATTAAATGAATGATTATGATCCAGACAAGGTCATGATGATTCAAATGGGTATAATAGCAATTTAAGCCTTCATGGTAAATGCAATAAAATTAATGATGCTAATAAGTCAATTAAGGTCAGATATCAGTGGTTTGCACTATTTATCCTTTTTTAATCAGGACACATTTTCTCTCTCTGAAGTATGTTTTTCTTTTAATGATGGCAATGCCTCTGTGACTACTATATTACTAGCTCTGTTTTTAAACTATCCCTAAATATTTCAAAACAATGGACCTTGTGCTATAAATAACATTCATCAGAATAGAATGATATTACATTATTCATGTATTTTTTCCCTTTTCTACCCTACCTCTTCCATAGCCTCAAAATGACTCAGAAATCATGTAATAGAGAGTTTTTCATCTCTGCGGTGCAAAATGTTCAGTAATGTCGAGATGAAAAGAGGAGGAGGAGGGACTAGAGAAAAAGAGGAGGTATTTCTATGGAAGGAAATAACATGAGACTCATCTTCAAATCCCAATCATGGTGCAAAGCTAACCAGTTTTAAAGGACTTGCCTCTTGGTATTCCCCTTTGATTGGTCTCCAGCCCATTAAGGAGGCAAACTACCTCAGGTTTAGTTACTCTGCATTTGAGTAGTGTCCTCCCTCTTCTGACACAATTCTTGCTGTATGAATTATCTAGAGCAGGGGTCTCCAACCTTGGCCACTTTAAGACTGGTGGACTTCAACTCCCAGAATTCTGGGAGTTGAAGTCCACTACTCTTAAAGTGGCCAAGGTTGGAGACCCTTGATCTAGGATACTTTCTTAACGTGTTAGAGGTTAGGATCTGCTGAGCTCCAATTACATAGTTGCTTCAGCTTGTTATGCTGAAGCCCTTGTAGGCATGGATCTCTGCAATCACTTAATCTTGGGCTCGCAAGAGAGATGGGTTATCTGGCTTCTGCAGAAGCTTCAGCCTAGGTAAGGCTGGACCAGTGCTTTCTAAGGGGTTGCTGGGCCTCCTGCAGCCTCCTTACATTCATGGGCTTACCATCTTTTGAAAGCGTGCTACACTTGTTAGGAAAAATATTTAGTACTGTTCTGAAAGGACACCAGACCTGTGCTTAAAAAAACAACAACTGCTGAGTCAAATATTGAAGGAACGTATGTTACTGTAACTGTGGAAGAGCTTATATAGGTGATGTTATCAAATGGAGTTCATCACAGCAAATTCCTTCTGGATGCTGTTTTGACACTGAAACTTCTGGGAGGGGCAAAAGATATCCCAATAATGTTTCAAAGGATTTGTGAATAAAAACAATCTTTCTTTTTTCTTTTCTTTTCTTTTCTCTTTCTTTCTTTCTTTCTCTCTTTCTTTCTTTCTCTCTCTCTCTCTCTTTCTCCCTCCCTTCTTTTTCTTTTCATATAACTAATCTACTATATCTGTTATCTATAACTATACCTACTTACTTAGATCCCTCTCTCTCTCTCTCTCTCCCTCCCTCCTTCCCTCCCTCCCTCCCTCCCTCCCTCACACACACACATAACTTGGAGGGAGAGAGAGAGAGAGAGGAAGAAAAAAATACAGAACAGAAACCTAAAGAAATTTACATGCCATCAAGTTGTCCTAGACTAGTCCTGTAAAGGGGGCAGAGCAAGTAGCCTTGAAGGACAGGAGGAAGAGCTTCTATACGAAGACTGTAGTCAGATAAGAGGCACTTGAGCCTAGGTCAAGAAACCAATTTGAGGAAACATCTCAAACAGGCCCCTCTCTACTTCCCACTAGATAAAGTAAGGAATGGGGAACCACATTCAGACTTGCAGGATCCTGTTACTATCATTGTTGCAGTAAAAGCAGTCCTGACTTACATTATATATATTGGATTCTTATTCTGATCTACCTTGCTGGGCTGGGAGTTCCTCAGATTATCTGTTGACTGGAACATCAAAATAACAAAGTACTCAGAATTATGAAATTAAGCACAATGCTGAATTCAGATATTGAAGTCTCTTGGTATGAAGGTCTCAGTTGATATCTTTCTTCTGGGTCAGCCCATCTCCTCCTCCTCCTTGCTAGTTTATTCATTCATTTATTTCCCCACCCCCTCTGAATCCATTCTATGCAGAGGTCTCCCACCCCAAATTTTGTCTTGAACAGAGCAGCAAGTGGGACCACTTGCTGCCAGGCATATAAGTATCTGCAGGAAGCAAAAGAACTGGTATATACCTGTCCCCCTCACTGACGGAAGAAAATGAAATCACGAAGGAGATAAATATAGGTAGTCCTCGACTTACAACAGTTCATTTAGTGACCATTTAAAGGTATAAAGGCACTGAAAAAAGTGACCTATGACCATTTTTCCACACTTATGACCATTGCAGCATCTCCATGGTCATGTGATCAAAATTCAAATGCTTGGCAACTGACTGATATTTATGATGGTGGCAGTGTCCTGGGATCATATGATCACCTTTTGCAAAGTTTATTTTACTTTATTGTCATTGCACCTCATACAATGAAATTAAATACCATCTTCAGTGTACATGATAACTATAAAAATAAAACACAAACACACATCCTTCACATTCTATACAATTGAATTGAAAACCTGATCTTGCATTAAAATTGCACTATACAGTAGAAAGTAGAAAGTCAATGGGGAAGTCAGGTTCACTTAACAACAGTGTTACTATCAACTGCAATGATTCCCTTAACAACTGTGGCAAGAAGGTCGTAAATTGGGGCAAAATTCACTTAGCAAATGTTTCACTTAGCAACAAACATTAAATCAATTCAGTATCGTAGAAGTTGAGACTACCTGTAGTCATTTTTAACACACTTCATTTAACTTTTGGACTTAATGATAAGTGACTGGTTTCATACTCATGTCATTGCAACAAAGTACAAGGGTTTTTTTTAAATTCATATTTATATGCCGCTCTTTCTGGAGACTCAGGTTGCCATAATTTTTGGGATACAACCCAGTGCTCAGCAATAGCCTTCATTCCAATGTATATGCCTGCTTATTACTAAGCTGCAGCATTTTTACAAGTCAGCTTAGCCCCCAACAATCTGGGGTCCTCAGTTTACTTCCAATTCAGAGATGGAAGGCTGAGTCAACCTTGAGCCTGGTGGATTCGAGCTCGCGCTAATTGCAGGCAGCTGAAATTAAGTGCTACTTATTTAACAGCCTGCACTACCGTTGCTGATCTCTGTTCAGAGCAAGCACTAAAGGATGTTAGCATGTTAGCTTTGCAAGAAGCGTCCTTTGAATACTTTCATTCTTTTGAATATTAAAATTTCTTCCTCAAAGGAGGAGTCCAGAGGTGGTATTCATCAGGTTCTGACCAGTTCTGGAGAACCGGGTATGAAATTTGAGCTGTTCAGAGAACCAGCAAATCCCACCTTTGACTGACCCTACCCCCATCTGTGCCTCCCGGTCCATCCCAGCTGGATCGCCTGTCTCCTTGTTGCCTTGCACAGGAGAACAGAGCTGGAAAGCAGGTTAGTGGGTTGGGGAGGGATGGGATTTGAAAACCTTCCCCAGGATGTATACCAGAGGACTCAGCATCCTTCCCCTGCCAGCCCATGCAAGGCACATGGCAACACCATCGTCAAATAGCCACACACTAACTCTACCACAGAAGGGTCCCTGTGAAAAAAAGTTCAAATTCCACCCCACTTGGGCAAGGAGTCTCTTGCCACCCCAGAAAGCTCAGTGCTTCCTTTGGCTTTTCCTTTTCTTGTAGCAAAGTTATGTATGCAGAGTTTGAAATGATTGGTTGTTGTTGTAAAGTGTTTGAATCATTGGTTGTAAAAGTGCGGAAAACCCTGCACTCTGATTGGCAGCCAGCGCAGCCGGCTATAAATAGCTGCAGCGCTGAGCCATTCGGGTCCGTTCTGAGCTGAAGTCACAATAAACTAAGAGCTGAAGCACTCCGCCCCTGCTCTCTCTATGCAAACTTAACACTGGCGACGAAGGTGGGATTTTCCCAAGAGAAGGCAACGCGAACAGAGAAGAGCGAGATGGCTGCGCTGAACACCCCCCAGCCCCATTGATCCGAAGAATGAAGACTGGGAGTCGATGCAGATCGGTTTCAGATGTATTTAGAAGGAAACGATCTGGCCGCCATTCTGAGCAGCGGAAGAGGGCGGTGTTTCTACTTATTGTGGGTCCTGCAGTCTTCAAGATGGCGAAGGCATTGGCTGGCCCAGCAGATGAAGGTAATGGCATGGTCTGATCTGAGAGACTTTTAGGGCACTACCACACCCCAAGTATCGCCTCATTAGGAGACACGAGTTTTATCGCCATGATCAGGGAGAAGACAAAGCGCCAGTGACTTTGTGGCAAGTTTAAGGAACATTGGGGGGTGGACCAGCAGTTTAGAGGAGGCCATGCGCTCGATCGTTTGTATTGGGCCTTAAAGACAAGGTCTTGCAGAGCAAATTACTGATGAAACCCAAAATTACTGAAAGAAGCCATAGAGGAAGCATCTTCAGCAGAAGCCACCAAATCCTCAGCAGCAGCCATGAGGAAGATGAACAAGACTACGGGCCATTCTGATGGGGAAAAGACCACCACAACTCATTTTGATGAACTTGAATCTGAGTCAGAATACAGTGGAGAAGAAGAAGGAATTAACAGACTCAGAATGGAGTGGAAACGAACGACCTGGGAAAGAAAGAGGCGAGATTTCCACTGCATAGGTTGTGGGGAAACCACCCCTCACTGAATGCAAATTCCTGGAGCCATTTTTGCCTCTGTTGTGAAAAAAGAGGGCACATTGCAAGAGTCTGCAAATCATCCAGAACTCCACCAAACAGAAGGAAGTTTGCTGCAAACAACAAAGACAGAGAAGTCAAGCCAAACAACACCAGTGAGAAATGGGGCAGCACAGAAGCAAATGGAAAAATGAAACTCATCAAACAGTAACTATTGGTCATTCCTCTTCATTAAATAACAGGAAAGTGCATGTCAAGGTATTTATTGAGGGAAGGCCTTGCCAAATGGAAGTGGACTCAGGTTCATACCTATCCATGGTGTCATGGGACACTATTCAAAGACTGATACCAGACATTCAGAAGACTCACTTCAAGAAACAAGCACTAACTCTTAAAGACTACCAAGGGAACAAGATTCCAGTAGTTGGAACAAGAGAATTCAACGTGAAATTCAAAGGCCACACCAAGCGCCTGCCATTGACCATCGTAGGTAAAGATCGCCCAAGTTTGCTGGGACTGGAGTGGTTCAACCCACTGGGCATCAAGTAACTGGCATCAATCACGTGAGCAACACTGATTGGGAAGAATCATTGAAGTCTGAGTTTCCAGAGGTCTTCAGCACGATTAGGCAAGTACTTGGGGACCCCTATCACTTTTAACCTAGATCCCAAGGTACAACCAATCCGCTGCCTTAAAGGAAAAAAATAGATGAACAATTAGATAAACTGATAGCCCAAGGGTACTAGAGCCCACAGACCACTCAGGTGGGAGACACCATAGTCACGCCAGTCAAGGCTGACGGTTCTGTGAGAATCTGCGGGATTACAAGGGGACATTGAACCATGCGCTACAACAGAGCCATATCCGGTTCCAGTGGTTCATCATTTATTACATTCTCTGGCGGGGCACAGTTCGCCAAATGGACCTGGCCCAAGCATACCAGCAGTTAACAGTAGATGATTTAACTGCAGAAGCCCAAACCATTGTAACCCATCGGGTGCATTCAAATGCAAGAGGTTACAATTTGGAGTAAGTGTGGCACCAGGCATATTTCAAAGCCTTATGGAAAGGATGCTACAAGGGTTACCTGGGGTGGTGCCCTATTTTGATGACGTTTTAATCTCTGCTGAAAATGACACTCAATTACAGGAGAAACTCAGAGAAGTCCTGACCAGGTTCAGAAAAGCAGGGTTAAAAGTAAAAAAAGAAAAGTGTACACTAAGAACTGACAAAGTAGAATTCTTGGGATATATGATTGATAAACAGGGCATCCACCCCACAGAAGCCAAAGTCCAGGCAATCAAAGAAGCCCCCAGACCAAAATGCAAAACTGACTTGCAAGCATTCCTGGGACTTGTTAATTTCTACCACATGTTTCTACCTCAGAAAGCAACCATTGCAGAACCCTTACATAGATTACTGGATAAAAAATCTGCATGGGTTTGGGGCAGAAAAGAAGAGTCTGCATTTAACAATATCAAGAGACTAATCACTTCTGATTGTGTATTGATACAATTTTCTGAATTTACCTGTAGTATTAACTTGTGATGCATCCCCTTTGGAGTGGGGGGGGTGTTGAGCCACATGCTTCCCAGTGGAAGGGAAGCTCCTATTGCTTTTACTCTTGCACTTTGACTAAAGCAGAGAGGAACTACAGTCAACTGGACAAAGAGGCCTTGGCAATCGTAGCAGCAGTCAAGAAGTTCCACGAATACGTCTATGGGAGAAGATTCACCATTGTCACAGATCACAAACCACTGTTGGGCATTGTGGCAGGAGATAGACCAACGCCAACCATCCTGTCACCCAGAATGCTGAGATGGACTGAATTTCTTGCTGCTTATTCATATAAACTCATCCATAGACCGAAAAGACATTGGGCATGCAGATGCTTTGAGTCGCTGCCCACTTCCTTTGCACACTGAGGACCCTGCTCCTGAAACTTACACCTTTTTTCTAGAAACTGTTGCCAAGCTTCCAGTCCATGCTGCTACAATTGCTAGAGAAACTGCCAAGGACACTTTATTGGCTCCTATTGTGAGTTGGGTTAAAAACGGTTGGCCGCTGCAAGATCTACCTCAGGCTTCCCAACCTTTCAAATCCAGGCAAACTGAATTATCTGTTTTAAGGGGATGTATTTTGTGGGGTAACAGGGTGGTTATTCCTGCAAAACTGCAGAAAGAGGTTTTGGAAATGTTACATGAGGGTCATCCTGGTATTGTCAGAATGAAGGGATTGGCCAGGAGTTATGTATGGTGGCCAGGTATAGACAAAATGGTTGAAAACTGGGTTGCATCCTGTCCAAACTGTCAGAAGTCAGGCCTGCACCACCTCTTGCCCCCACACAGGAATGGGAATGTCCTAGGGTCCATGGTCCAGGATTCATATTGATTTTGCTGGCCCTACCAGAGGGCACACTTTCCTTCTTATGGTAGATGCATAATCCAGATGGTTGGAGGTTATCCCTATGGCCTCCACCACAGCAGACACTGTTATCAAACAGCTTAAGAAACTTTTGTAACTCATGGGTTACCTGATGTTATTGTTTCTGACAATGGTCATCAATTTACTGCCAACCTTTTTGAATCATATCTAGCACAACAGGGTATCAGACACGCCCTTACAGCCCCTGGGCATCCTTGCTAATGGCGGGCTGAACGCATGGTACGATTTACCAAGGAGAAACTCCAACAATTGGGTCCAGGGGACATCACTGAGAAAGTTGAAAAACTACTCAGTATCCAACACATCACTCCTAACCCATCCACTAATTTAACTCCAGCTGAGCTTTTGATGGGTAGAAAACTCAGGTCTACCCTGGACCTTCACCCCACTTACGCACCCAATGCACCATTAGATTCCACTAGCAAAACTCACCAATTCTCCGTGGGTGATTTTGTTTATGCTAAAACCTTGTAGGTGAACCGTTATGGATTCCTGCAGAGATAACCCAGGTTACAGGCCCCAGGTCTTACAGGGTTCAAACTGAGGATGGTGCCTTGTGGAGTAGGCACATAGACCAGTTACGGTCCAGACTGCCTCTGGAGCATCGCCTTGCTCCTCTCTGGATTCCATCCCACAGCCTTTCTAGGGGAGGGGAGATAATGGAGGTAATGAGCAAGTAAGAATCAACCCCATGTGTAACGAGCTAACACGACAGGAACCATCCCAAAACCTGTCACAGTCCCAACAACCATTTTCACAAATGGAGGATTGTACATCACTATCAGACTTAGGGGATAACACTGGGTTGGAAATGGATTGGGAGGAGAGACCAGGTTGTAGTAACCAAACAGGTTCTACCAGTACAAGAAATCCTAATAAGGAATGTTGGCAGATACATTTCTTCCTCACAAGGTGAGATTCAAAACACCTGAACCACGAGGTCTCAAGCGTACGTAAGAGCCCCACCTATCTTACAAGAGTATATTAGATAGATGGGGTTTGAGTATGGACCAAACCTAGTGGGAGGGGTGTTATGTATGCAGAGTTTGAAATGATTGGTTCTTGTTGTAAAGTGTTTGAATTCATTGGTTGTAAAAGTGCGGGAAAACCCTGCACTCTGATTGGCTGGCAGCCGCGGCAGCTGGCTATAAATAGCTGCTGCAGCTGAGCCATTCGGGTCCATTCTGAGCTGAAGTCACAATAAACTAAGAGCTGAAGCACTCCGCGTCCTGCCTCTCTATGTGAACTTAACAGTATGTGCATCCAAGCATAGTGACAGGTTTAATGGTTCCAGCAAGCAAATACAAAGCATCAGAATAGCACCCGAAGAAACATGTTTGGAAATGGCCTCCTGATTGGCTGCCAACAGGGTCTGCCAACAGGGTCTCAACAGGGTCTCACGCTCAGTCTTCACCTAAACCCCTTCTAAATGGCATGTGATGGAGAAAACAAACAAACAAAAAGAAGATACACACACTAGGGCACAGCATCTCCACAAATGGGAAGAAAACAGGGAGTCCCTTTGGGGTGAAAAGACAAATCCTGATTGAAACCAGGATCTGCAACCAGGAGTAAAAGGCTAAAGTCAAATGGAAATACAGTGAATTTGTGTGTGGATGTGTCTGTGAAATGACATGTTAAAAAAAGGGCTGTCATGGAAAAGCATCTCAAATATTTCTGGAAGTGCAGATGTTAGAAACAGAGCAACCTAGTAATGATTTTTTTTATGAATGCAGGGCTTTCTTCAGAGGGGAAAATGATGGTGGAAGAATGTAGTCAGCAGGGGACTCACTGGCAGAATCAAAGAGTCAGTTGGAAAGCTGCCATGGTTTTGTTATTGGATTTGGCAAGAAGAAGAAAAATGTCTTTTACTCTCCGTTGTCAATAGTTTAGAAGCATCCCAACAGTTTTGCTGTTGTGGACAACATTTTAAAAGGAAGTTGAGAAACAATACAATATTATGACATCTCATTCCCTTTTCTTTAGTGAGCGAGTTGCATTTGATGCCAGGGTTTAAAGTATTGTATAAATGGCTGGCTGATAACATGGGCAATTGATCAAAATCCACCTCAGCAGGAATCAGCATCTTCCTGATCTTGGCTGAAGTGGGAAGCTAAACTGGTTGGATTTGGTTAGCATTTGGATGGGGAAACCACCTGGCAGTTCTAAGGCTGTTGGCTAAGCTAAGAAATTTAGTTTAATATAAGCCAAACTGTTTCTGAAATGCTATCAAGAAAATGGCTGGATTAGATGTTGATCTTATTTTTTTTTATTCATATTTATATCCCGCCCTTCTCCGGAGATATACCTACCCCAAGAGGATGGAAGGCTGAGTCAACCTTGAGCCTGGTGGGATTTGAGCCTGCAATAATTGCAGGCAGCTGGAACTAAGTGCTAGGCTATTAACAGCCTGCACCACCAAGGCCCGTATTTTAAAGGCGTCTTTGCCATCTTTTACCAGATGAAAATCTGGATGAGGAAACTAATCCCACATGGAAATTATGTGGAAGAGGTCATCTCTTTCCAGCAATGTCAGCAGGGAGGATAATCAAAGGGGAGCAAGAATGAAGAAAGTACTGTTGCTCCATCATACCCCCAGTGATGGAGGTATGCCCCCTTTTGTACATGACGTTGCACAGTGGTGGGATTCAAATTTTTTTACTACCGGTTCTTTGGATGTGGCTTGGTGGGCGTGGCATAGCTTGGTAGGTGTGGCTTGGTGGCCCTGGCAGGGAAAGGATACTGCAAAAATCTCCATTCCCTCCCCACTCCTGGGGGAAGGTTACCACCGGTTCTCCGAACTACTCAAATTTTCCACTACCGTTTCTCCAGAACTGGTCAGAACCTGCTGAATACCACCTCTGACATTGTATGGATGATGTGAAGATGATGCAGCTTGGGGTGCAATGGTGTGATGCAGCCTTTGACATTTGGATGAAAACAGTTAGAACCTGTGGAGGCTCATGGCTCTATCCTTCCAAATGCTATAGTTTAAGAAGGGCAAATGTTCTCCTCTTGTCCTATTCAAAGGAGCACTAAAAAAAATGTAAGGAAAATTGGACCAGCAAGAAAATCCTTCTTGCAGGCTACAGGCATCAGATATGGATTCACATCATTGGAGTGGGTTTACCAGCTGGAGAATTAACCTCTTTTAGTCTCTGTGCAATCTTAATCCAGCACTTGTCACTGCTTGGACAACTTGGAGATCTTGGAAAGTATTGGTGGAGATACTTAGCCCAGGCCTTAAGCTGGCCTCCCTGACAGAGGTTGTTCTATATGCCCATATATGGCCAATGAGAGGAGCTGGCTGGAAACTCTGCTCGTTGGCTCAGCCACTGGTGGGAAAAACAAAGTCCCGTCAGTGGCTGAAGCGGCGGACAGGATAACAGCTCTTTATTTAAGAAAATGAACTGAAGAACATGCAGCGGGCGCTGGCTTTTATAGCTGGCGCCCGCCGTGTGTTCTTCAGTTCATTTTCTTAAATAAAGAGCTGTTATCCTGAGGCACTGTTGTCAAGTCTCTTCTGTCCTGCGGCCATCTAACAGAGGTCCCAAATAGTTTTCTGCCCCAGAATGTGTGGGTTGGTGGTGGGAAAGGATCACTCTCTTTTAGCAGGATCTGGGTGGTAGTAAGGACAGTTGGGCTTTCATAGGGTGGCAGGATTACCTTTTAATGTATCCACTTGGTGAGAGCTGGTGGGATGGTTAAATGGGGCTAGAACAAAAGCCTGCAATCTCCCTGCATACAAAGAGGTTGGGTTTAGCAGGACAGCAGAAATACTGATGGGTTAGGCTTGAAGGTAATGTTGTGTGTGGGAATGAGAAGAAATGGATTTCCTCTTTCAGGAACTTGCACTCCGGGTGAGATTCAAGGTTTTAGTATTAACATTCAAAGTCCTACAAGACATGGGTCCAGGATATTTGCAGGAGCGTCTCCTGCCGATATTGAGTACCAACCGCCCGGTACGAGCTCACAGGCAGGGGCTCCTCGTGGTTCCGTCGGCAAGTCAATATTGGCTGGTGGTACCCCGGGGATGGGCTACTCTGTGGTGGTTCCCGCCCTATGGAACCAACTACCCCTGGGGCTCCGTCTGGCCCCTGACCTTCGCACCTTCCGTCACGACTTGAAAACCTGGTTATTTGAACAGGCCGGGCTGTGCTGACCTCCTGGGGGGGGATTTCTTAAATTTATTTTAACTTAATGTTTAAATATTGGGCTTGTGATTATTTAATTTTCTTTTAATTATTTATTGTTGATCGTTTGGTTTTAGTTGTGAGCCGCCCCGAATCTTCGGAGATGGGAGCGCATACAAGTCCAATAAATAAATAATAAATAAATAAACTTATTTTCCCCCCTCTAATTTGCTTTTCTATGTTTTTTACCCAGCTTTGTTTATCTTGTTTCTCCTCTCCAGTTTGCAGCGATTTTCTGTGCCTTAAAGGAAAATATTTTTGGATTGAATAGGTGTGTTTTAACTTCCCCCAATGGCCCCTGTATCCCTAGTCTAATAAGGGGAATAGAGGGAGATATGGTAGAAAGGTAAGAGACAGATCTGGGAAAGAAGGCAGGATCTTTTCAATTATGGTGGTTTTTCCTCCATGGAACAGGATAATTTAGAGGAACTAGATCAAGTTACTCCAAAATTACAGTCAGGAGGCCATCTTGAATTGACAAGCATAAAATACTGTTGACAGTATCTTTTCTTAGCTGTGTAGCTAGTATGTCAACTGCAGTTTCATCAAGTTTTTGTGACTTATGTCCTGATAACTTCAAGATCATTGAAACATTCTCTTTGTAGAATGGCCTTCCAAAGTTCCATATAATCTCTGTGTTGAATTTAACTTTTCCCCTGTTTCCTTTGAAGACCACTTTAAGGTGTTCACAATGGTGTGTAGAGTTTAGGATCAAGTTAGTTGCAGTCTGTCTGCATTCTTAGATAATCAGGCAGGCATGTTTTGCAAGCCTCAGCAAGGATATTTTTTGATATCACTTAATTCTGTCTTCCCTGGGGTAGGGCTCATAGCTGTATCCTTGTTGTTGTCATTGTATTCCTGTAAATTCCATAAGTCATTAATGGAGTGAACTGCATACAAATTCTCTCAATCAATCAATCAATACAGAGCTTTTTACAGTATTCATGATTTAACAATGTGGATATACATATTTTATTGACATGCTGGTTAGATAGTATTACAGAATCTTCATATTTGACTCCTCACACATGAGATACCTAAAGATGTTTTTCTCAATTCCAGTTAGTCATGCATTATTTCCCTTCAACTGGATTTAAAATGCTTTTCAGGTTATTTTTATTTTATTGGGTTATATTTATGCAAAGCAGTGAAAACAAACTGAGATAACTGATATAAATAACGAAGTTATTATTGACATGTGTGCTTTAATGATTTCATTATTGATTAGTCTGCTTTATATTTTAAAAAGTATTTGGTTGCATTGACTCCATTATGTAGCTGTTTGGACTTTTTGGGACAACACAGCTTTGGATTATATATTATTTCTGAAATGAATTCAGATATTAATCAGAGATAGTAAAATCCTCAGGTAATAACAAAAACATTAAGATCCTCCAGATGGCAGGGGTGTTCTTTGTGTTCTTAAGTCTTTGACTTAAGAAAAGTCAAGATAGCCAGGCTTGTGTGAACAAAACACCATCCCTTTTTAAATGTGTGAAAATTTTTGATAGCATTGCAAATGCTTTTGATGTGTCTAGGAGTTATAACTTTATTACACGGGATTCATCAATCATGTTTGACTTTGGTGATCAACCAGATATTTGGTCACCTGCTCTTCTCCAAATGATATTGACCTTGGGCATATGAGTTGTGTAATGAATAAACCATGACTGCAGAGATGAACGGGTTTTTTTTGAGTTGATACTAAATCTGTGGTCTAAGTGGTTTGGTAACATTTCTGGGGGAGAGAGAGAGAGAGAGAGAGAGAGAGAGAGAGAGAGAGAGAGAGAGAGAGACTTATACTTTAGAGATAGTCACATTCAGTGCTGTTCATATTTCCTTACAGTCAGGAAGCATGTTTATTTTCCCACGAGAGATGAAATACTTGCCTTTGACAATATATGCTCTAGCGCAATTCAAACTTTGATTTCAGATAGATTAAAAACATGGTGCAATTTCTAAGTTAATCTTTTTCTTATTGCAGAAATGGAATTGTAACTTGGCCAAGTGCTTTGTTGATTGTTTGGCAAGATCTCTGAATTTTAGTGTGCGCTGCCAAATTACAGCTAGATGCAGCACTTTCCACATTTCCAGAAATATCTGCTGCAACTCTAGTGAGAGAAAATTAGACGTTAGCCTTCTGAAAAGCTGATTTTCATCCCAAGCAGAATTGGAACCCCCTTTAATTCATGTTGCTAAATTAGAATCTACTTCCACCAGACTGAAAATCAATTTCACAGGGAGCGGCAGTTTCCTTTTCCTCAAATTTCTAGGTTTGGGGAACATTCAAAAAATTGTAATTGTCTTGAACATGACTGAGTATTGCATAGATTTTAGGCAGTTACTTTTTAAGGATGATTTTATGGTTTTCCTGAACATTGACGTGTTATATGATCCTTGTTGTTCCTTCTACCATTCTTTGAGGATGAATTCATTAAAGTTCTCTACAGTGTCCTTATAGGAAGAATGAGAAAAGATTCCCCTCCCCATGGAAGACTGTTGGGGAGTGTATGGCTGGGCAGACAGGGCCCAAGCACAGTGGAGTTGGAAGCATGATGAAAACTGGGTATTGCTGGCCCTTCTCACTCTGATCTTTTCCGTCCCTTCTAAGTATTCCCTGTTTTTCCTTCCTGACTTATTCCCTCTTTGCTCATGGAACCTGGGACTGCTCTTGCAAAAAAATGTGATATCCAGCTGAGATGCAGAGAAGAGGCTGCCATAGACATTTTTCCATGCTGGCATTGAAACTGAATCAAACTGTAAATCCAGCTGCCTTTGTAAAAAGAAATGAAAAGGGGGTATTCTCTCTCTTCATTTTGGCCCTGAGTAGTGTAAACCACTGCTTTTCACCATAGGTAGCCGTAACCCAGACTCAACATTACCCTGTTCCACAGTTGTTCTGTATCAGGTTGCTTTTGTGCTGATTCCATTATCAAAACTCTGAGCAGCTCACAGTGGTAACATAATACATATGAATCCTATCGATCATATTTGGTAAATAATAGCATAATGAATCATAATCACATGAACGTACCGATTTAGTTTACATGATTTCTTCTAAAAGGAAACATCAGGAAGAGGATTAATAATGTAAAATAGCTCTCTGGTTGATCAAATGCTCATTGTGGAACAATTTGCTCCAGAAATTAGATGAGTTCCTGCTATTTCAACACTGGGAGACTCAATTCAAGTGAATATCCAATAATTCACAGTCCACCTACAATAAAATTATTACGTATTAACAATTGAAGTAAGATTTTGAATTGTTTATTGGTAGGTTTGTTTAAAATTCTTAACACAGATGTGTTGGCTGTATGCCGAATATTGGAGGTACACATGTTTAATATAGGGCCCCTGGGTCATTGCCTTACTTTAGCAGGGACAGTCCACTTAAGAAGCTCAAAATCTATGCATCCTTTGTGGCTGCATGAAAATAATTACTGTCTTTATTATTTCTGAAAATAATTGGAGTTGTTAAATGAAAGTTTAATTCAACTTCTGTTAAGGGTGAGTAAACTATTAAGGATTCCTTATTTAACAAGTGCCTGTAATGAGATGTGGGAAAGGCCTAAAATGGGGTGAACAGATGCTGCCTAGGGAATACTCAGAGAACAGCATAGCCCGCAGCTGTATAATGGACAGACAAGAGGTGCAGGACAGACCATCCCTAGTTTTTTGGACTCTAAGGGTGATGGCAGGAAAACTTACAGACTCGTAAGTTCCTGTTAACGTAACTGAAAATACAGTAGAACTAGCTTTCATGGTCCCGTTTCCTGTTTGGTCTCTCTGTAAAGTTGACAGTGGCTGTATTTTGGCTGCTTATTTGTGTGTGCATATGCATATATTTAGCTGCTTCTCTGAGAGCCAGCCAGGAACATTTTAATTTCAGGAAGCAGGCCAATTTGAAGGTAGCATATGACAAAATGTTGCCATAAATTTAATTGTTTCTCTTCTGTCATGAACTAGAAGAGAAACAAATTAAGAGACATAGGTTGTCAGTACATCTTATTTCCTGCTGATGCAGCCTTTTAATTGGTAAGTTATTGAGCTCTGAAAAATTGAAGTACGCAATGAAATACTGACACATTGTAAATCAAGTGTGTTGCTTGGGTAGTGTGGATTGTAATTATGGGGACATAAATATTCTTCAGCCATTCCTTTGCAAGAGCAGGCACAAGCCACCTGAAACCATTGTATGTCGTGGAATTAACTACCGAGAGGAGTGACATATCTTTGAATTTTGGTTGTTTTGACACTATGCATTCTCCAAGTTATCAAAGGTAAACACTGTCACTTATTTCCTTGACACTTGTGCTTCGTGCAAAAAAAGAAAACATGTTCCTCAGAGCTCCTGTTTAAATTATATGTTAATATCAATACAAACATCCACACTTGAAAAATAGAGGTAGAGTGCAGTCTTTCTTAAGCATTCCATTTGTCTCCTATGTTCTTGAGTACCATTGAGGAGCAAGGATTTTGAAACTTCTAGCTTGTATCGTCAGTCCCAATGCTGTTGTTCTGCTGTTATGATCAGAGGAGAGCACACCAAGACTGGATCCCCTACGAGATCACTCTCCAGTGATGGGGGGGTGTCTTTTGATCCACCTTACAGCGTTTGAGATAGGGTTCCAATTACCAAAGGGCAACAGCAGCTTATTTATCAAATATTAAAACTAATACAATGCAGTGGTCATAAAATATCATTGTTCTTTCATCTTCCTTTCTATACAATCCCATTTTAGGTTCCTAAGCTTTCCATTCAGCTTTTAATGACCTTGCTCATCTTAAAAGTTCACCACTAATGCACAGTAGCTAAACTGATTTCTTTTCGGTTTTCGTTAAAAGAAATTCCCCAACCTTTGAGTAATTTCTGTCCTCATCATCAGGAGCTTATTCCTACCATGTCTGTAGTATATGTACCTATGTTTTTCCACAAAGTTTATACCCCAAACATTAACGTTATTAATTGTAGAAATTGTGCTAGGACTGCTGTAGACTGAGAATTGGGTTTGAATAAGTAATTAATTTTCAGTGGTTATATATTGCTCAATGAGGTGTAATCTGGGGTAATTTACATAGTGGAAGACATACACAGGAATTCCTATCTTCCATTAATACATTCATTGATTGTGTAAAACAGAAACACACAAGTTTTTATGTTTAATTTATTGAAAAAGGAACTTGAAATGAACATGAACCATGAAATGAACATACAAACAGAATAGGAAATGCAAAATATATCTGGAATTTATTTTAATTATTAAATAAATTCAGGATAATATACGTAACAATATTTTATGTAATAAACCATGTATTTGTCCATACCACTTTATATTTTTATTTATGCATTTTATCATTTAGTTTTCAACGATTATAGTTGTTTCTTTTTCATGGAAAAATATAATATTGATTTCTTTGAACAGTGTATTTCAATATTATTACAGAAAAGAAAGGTAGGTTATATAAATATCGATTTAAAAAGAAACAGTTCTTTTCTCTTATAACACAATGAACATAAACAAAATTATGGAGCATGTGGTTATGTACAACTATATCATCTTTTCCATGTAAGAAATGTGTTTCTATTAAACATTCAAGTGATCAAAAATTTAAGTTAGCTTTTATACAAAACTTCTATTAGCTATATTGTTTTACTTCAGTAGTTAATGTTGCTAAATTCTTGGCTGCTTTTGGAGATAATGTTATGAAAAATGCAGTTTGAAAGAAGGTCAGAGCAGGAAAAAGAGAGCAAAAGGGCTTTAAATATTCTGCAATAAAGCATTTCCTCTAGTTACACATCTCTCCTGGCCTTTCCCCGGAAGAGGCCATGCCTTGAATTTGACAAAGAACCTTGTATGTAAAATGTAAGCTATTTCAGAAGGCTTGGACTTCTGCCATCAATGCCTGAACAGCTGATCAAGCAGACTGTAAGTGTAGCAATAACCAACCCATGCATTTTATCTGAGGCACATACCCATATTTAAAAATGGTAGACTAAACTGTGACATCTTTTCAGTGAAGAGCTGAAGAAATGCCATATCTATCTATATTTATTTTATACATATAGTTATTTTGAACTTCAGTGCAAAAGTGATCATGACTTAAGAAAGCAAATATTTGTTTATATCAAATCCTTATTTTCACTTTTAAAAAAAACCTTCCCTGGTTGATCTATTTTGAAGCTAGATTCAAATTAGTTTTTTAATAAAAGTATACAGACTTAATTGCTCTTGTGTGGGTGCTTCTTCTTCTTTGTAGCTCCCTTCAATATTTCAGACCATGTATATTTTTAATTAATGCATAAAGACACACCAAGATCTATTTCTTAATCCTCCTGTAGTTGTCCCTTGCTTCCCAAATTTTAGGCTCAACTGGGACAACTTTTGAGGATGTAACAAAAGCTATTCTGAGGGGAATTCTCCCCATTCCAGTCCCACCAGGAGCAAATACTTACATTAACAGACACAGCTGGTTGTTTTCACCTGCATAATTTAATAGGCCACTGAACTGTGGCAGAGTGGGCAGAAGTTATAGTTGCTGATTTCTTGAGCTTGGACACAGTGCTTACATATATTGCACATCCAAAACTGATACTCTGTGATGGGCCTTCCTGTAGCAACACACGTTGGAAGCTTTCCTTCTCCCCTATAAAACACAAGGAAGGAAAAAAAGCATCACAAGATGTCAATGTCGTAGAACTATATTAGCCATCCAGTCAATTTTACGATTACAAGCATGGATTACAAATTTTTGTCAGCATGCAACAGATATGACTGATTAAAAAAATGAAGAAGTTTGAATTGCAATACAATTATTTTTAAAGCTAAAAATGCAGTGTGCAAGTAAGATGAATGCCCTCAAAATGAGAATTATTCCTAGATTAATTTATACTCTGCAAGGAATTCCAATTTATATATGTGATAAATACTTCCAGGAAACACATTCCTTTGTTTGGAAAATTGCTATGGGATTCTCCGATTCTGAGACTATCTTTACAGAAAATGCAATTACCAATTAATGAGGATTTGGTTTTCCAAATCTAGAGCTGTATCATATGCTTACTTAATGTCAAGCATTAAATAATGGAGCCCAACAATTAGTGCAAAGTGAGAATTCTCTTCTCTCCATTCTCTCATGTTTTTCTCCCTTAATCCAAATAGACTTTGGGAACAGACAGAACTGCTGGGGAAAAAGCAGTTTTTCTGCTGCACCACTGATTTCCAGCAAACTCAGGATATTGTATTGTAATTACAAGAAAAAAACACCATGCTTACTCTTCAAGTAGACCATCCAAATCTGATTTTTTGCTATCTTTAGGATAGTGTTTTGTGAATATTTGCAGGGCAAGTTCTTCATACTGTAGCTTCTGGTCTGGACTAAGATTTTCTAAAGATTCCAGTTTAACAAAGGCTTTTGAACAGGTACCAAATGCTCTGTTTGCACATGCACAAAGAGCCAATAGGGAATAGATTTCTACTGCAGGAATAATGTCTTCATAATCCCTCAAATGAAGAGCTGTTAATGTAGAAAGCAATAGATTCAGAACATATCCATCTATTAAATTAAATAAGCAGTTTTTGTAATATAAGTACTCCTATGTTAATGTATTGAAACCATTGGCTGGCACCCAACTGTTGTGATCCACAGCATGAAGTGGCTTAATACAAGCAACAGGAAAGATCTGCGTAGAAGAGAACTCTTAAGATCTATACTAAATCCCAAAACTGGAAGAAAAATGTTCAACATCTGAATACAATAGTTGACTACTTAAGTAGTCAATAGCCATAAATGATTCAGGCTAAGAGTTTTAGATCTTTAACAATTTCAGTAGGGCTTCTTTTGAGGAAAGAATTTTGCTAGATATACAGAATAGAAAATTGAAAACATTTGCTTAAGGACTGGATACGTAATGCAAAAATTGCCCCCTGAATCCAAAGTGAAAAAGGCCAGCATCGTACCTGTTTTCATTGCTGTATCCACATAACCTTCATACAGCTGCCTTTGGGCAAGTATGAAAAAATGGTAAGCCTCAGCTCCTCGCCAAGCATTATCGATCAGGCGACTGTCTGTGGAAAGAACATCTTCTTCTAGCAAGCCAGCTAGGGCTGAAGTAGCCTGGCATAAAAGATGTAATAAAAGAAAGTAAACAAGTGATAGCAAGCCTATTATTTACATTACGTTAGTGTGCAATTCATGCATTGTAATAATGTAGTTCATGATATATAACAATATTAAGTTGTACAGCAGCGAAGTATAAACAGGAAAAGCTTTTAAAGGGACGTAAGCCCATGTTTGTTTTTTAAATTACACATTCATCATAAAAGCCAAACGTATTTAGCAACAGCAATAGCACTTAGACTTGTATACCACTTCACAGTGCTTTACGGCCCTCTCTAAGCAGTTTACAGAGTCAGCATATTGACCCCCACAATCTGGGTCCTAATTTTACTGACCTCAGAAGAATGGGAGGCCGAGTCAACCTTGGGCCGGTGAGAATTGAACTGCCGGCAGTGAGCTGAATTAGCCTGCAATACTGCATTCTAACCACTGTGTCACCATGGCTCTTTACTTGGATAATGGTCCAATGCACAGAACCAATTCATTTCACAAGGGCGAGGCCACACTATATACAATTGAATGTCAATAAAAGGGACCAAGAAGCTGTTTCACCTAAGGTCTCCCTCCTACTAATTAGAATTTTTCTTAAGGGAGAAGTGTCATTGGAAATTCTATGATTTTCCTTTTTTCTATGGAAGATGTAAACATAGGAAAACTGTGTGAGGAGCAGCAGTGGCTTCTGCAAGATGATGAACATGGAGTAAGTGTTTTGATTGTGCATCAATTATTACAAACATGCAAAAAAAGGGGCAGGGCATGGTCCGCAATGTTGTGTCCACCATCTTGCAGATACTAATTTCTCACTCCAAAATGCTTAGGAATCTATGCTATTTTGACATATAATTTTGACTGGATGCATTTGTAAGACCATTTTCCAAAGGGTGTTCTAAATATTTTTGGATAATACTGATAGGAAATACGAGTTGTCATATTATAGAAATTACTTCACAACTCTATTCTGATAGGTGTTCCTTGCAGTCCCAATAGAGACGATGAAGCCTTCTGAAATTTTACCTCTGAAGTCTTTCCTTTGACTTTTTCTCTCTGCGAATTTTTTACTTGTTCATGGTATTGTTCAACAAGTAAAGCCGACATGACATATAGCTTTTTAACCCGTAAAGGTTTGGTTCTCTTTTTAGCCTCTTCATCTGCAATCTTTAAAAAGACAAACATTACAAATTAGATTTATTTTCTAATTACAATGCCACATAGAAAACTAAGGCTATAGAAGTATTTTGCACAGTAAATAGATTTACTGTACATCCCCTACTCAGACATTTGTGAAAAACTGACAATACTCCAAACTGTTTTCCCCTTAACAATTTTCTCTCTTGCCTGGAAGCAAAGGATTTCTTAAGAAGAATGCAAAAAAGGCTTTTATTAAGTTGAATAGGACCCATAACAAACACTGTTGCAGAATGGAAAAACAGGAATAATATGGATCTCTTTGGAGGAAGTGAAAAACATCTGTACCTTTTTTTTTTAGTTAGGAACCAAATGTTAATTTGTATGTGAAAAGTAAATTTAATCAAGTTTAATATCACAGACATACAATGTTAAAGGTATCTTCATAAGCCTTCATCCAAAAAAACTGTATGTCAAAAATACCACACTGGTTCATGCTCATGGCTTGGAGTCTCAGAAGAATATAGGAAAAAAACAAGCTGTAAAAGCATTCTAGTTCAATACAAGTATTGCTGAACAAACCAATAAATGCTAATGATGTGCTCCAAATCTCCTTTACGCCTGTAAAGGCTTTAATAGATAAAACATATAGTAAGGCAAGAGAAATGTGTATATTTACTGTATTCCTAGTAATAGAAGCAACAGTGGCAAAGTGAAAAATTACCATGAATAAAAACTGTCATTTTCTTAAATAGTTAATAATAAGCTATGCTCCATAATATACCAGTAGACATTTGTATCTGCCAAAACATGCCGTAAATCTTCTGCAGCAGAAAAAGAAGAACCTATTCCATCAGATATTTTTAAAACATCATTGTTTACTCCATCTCTCCCTTTTCTGTCCAGATATTCCTTAACAACAGTACCTTGAACATAAGTTTTGCAGCATCAAAGAAATAATTGGCTTTACGATATAGTTCAACGGCATCAAGAGGTTTATTCTTTTCCAATAACTGAGACGCATATCTAGCTAGAAGAGAACCAATCTCTTTCATATTGTGTTCCTTAGCTAGTTCAACAGCTTTACTCCACTGGAAGAAAAAGCAACAACCATTAATACATGCAAATCTAAATTTAGGACCAAGTCTTAAATAAATGTAGTCTCTTATCAGAGAAATTAATCTAGGGGAATTTAAGATTATTAGGTCATAGATACATTTCATTTTGTTGGGAAATATTGGTGCTGTAATCTTGTGGAACAGTTCTCAGAGTTGTGGGAAAGTAGGGCATGTTCTATAGCAATAGCATTTAGAGTTATATTCACAGTACTGTACATCTCTCTCTAAGCAGTTTACAGAGTCAGCCTATTGCCCTCAACAATCTTATTATTTCACTGACCTTGGAAGGATAGAAGGCTGAGTCAACTTAAAGTTAAAGTTAAGTTGGTTTAAAGTTATTATGTCCTTTTACATGGCTTCTTAAGATAACTAAATGTCATGGAGTTACAAGAGATTTTCTAAACAGTATTTTAAATGGAAAAATTGTCTTTTGTGATAAGGTGATAGCTTAATTAGCATATAGGGAGGCCTCGATTTAATAACCATTTGGCATTACAACAGCCTTGGAAAGGGTGCCTTGTGGATTGTAAAGCACTTCCCGCCATCATAAAATGTCACACACAACCACAACCTCACATTTTGGGTACTTAGCAGCCAGCTAACACTTATAACTGGAGTCCCATAGTCACATGACCATCATTTGTAAAGTTTTTTTGCTGGTTTCCAGCAAAAAAATACTCATCTGAGAGAATGGATTCAGACTTAATGCGTAATTTGCTTAACAACCATAATAAAAACAGCTGTAAAATTGGGCCCGATGATGTGTCATGACTATCATGACTTATGAGCAAAATTCTAGTCCTAGCTGCAGTCATAATTTGAGGACTAACTGTAATTCACTATTTGCATCACTGGAGCTGGAATTGGGTTTTTAATTTAAAAAACCAAAAATAGCAATTGAAATCACAGGAAGATGGATGATGGTGTGAATGAAAGCTTACAGGCCTTAGAGTTATCTGAGTTTGGTTGTTACATGGACTCTGTCACTAAACTGTGAGCTACAGATATTCTCTTCTATTGAAAAAATGTTCATGTTGGATTAGAGAAAACATGATAAACAGAATAGGCTTTTATTACAGAATATTTTGTGAGAATATACACTTGTAGTTGCTTACTGATTGGTTAAGAGTATTACAGTATACTACTGTACTACTCTTATACATGTAGAAAGCCTAAGGAATGGTTCAACCTGGAGCATAAAATAAGACAAGTATGTGTGATATTTCTTCAGTAGTTAAATGCATTTATGTATAAATGTTTAAGAAATGATTATGGTAATATTAAAGATATATTTGTCAGGACATGATTGTACACATTGAATGCAAATGATGACATGTTTTCTGACAGGAAAATGGAGCAAATGATTATAAAACATATCAATGTCAAAAATAGAGGATAGGTAGTCCACAGCTTACAACAGCAATTGGGACTGGAATTGCTAAGTAAACTGGTCATAAAGCACAATGTCACATGACTGTTGTTTAGTGATGGCTGTTCTTTGAATTTCCAGTCCTTAGGTAGGGACTACACATGACCATGACTTCTGACTTCCTTCTGGCTTCACCACTGAATTTGCTTTTGGGAAATTGGCAGGGAATGATGGAAACTGATACTCAGCAACAATCATGTCGCAGGGATGCTGTGACAACCAGAAGTTTGAGGACTAGTAAATCCCCCTAGTTCAGCACCATCGTAATTTTGAACAGTCGCTGAGCGAATGGACATAACCCAAGGATCACCTGTACATGCATTAATTTGTGTACCTTAGCAGAATGTTAACTAAGTGCCAGTAGAAAGAATGTTTATCAGAAGAAGGGGAAAAGGTTATATATAACAGCCTGCTTCTCTCCATTGTTTTATGTGAAAATCAGAATTTGGTAAGCTAGGAAAAACATAAAGAAAGACAAAAGCAGTGACTGTCGAGTGCATCACAACTGTGTGCAATAAAACAAGAAGAGAATAGTAGGTGTAATAAACTTAAGGAAAACAGACCCAGAGTGAAAAGAGAGTGCTTATTCTGTCTGTGTGTGTGTGTGTGTGTGTGTGTGTGTGTGTGTGTGACCGGTACAAAAGAAATACATTAAGATGGTTTAGGCATATAGCGAGAATGAATGAAGATTGAATTGCAAAATAAATATACAGAGAAGAGAAAGGAAATGAAAAACCAATAAGGCTATGGTTGGATAAAGTAATTGAGATTCTCAAAAGGAGAGAAACAAGCTGCTTGAAGAAAAGAAGTTTAATAATAATAAAATGCCCATGAGAATCAATATATACTTGTGTTGCTACTGCATTAATCTCTTTTCTAATTAATAATGTAATTCCAGCTCCAGCTGGAATCTCCATTTTTTTATATTTGTCTATTCATCTACCATTATAGTACTTGCTATAGTACCTACTTTTGAAGGTAATATTTTTTGTCACACAGGAAAGCAGGTATATATAATCATTACATCTGTTTTGTTGTTTAGGGATATGAGAGATTTTAAGAGGTGAAATTGGTTCTTTAAACATTTTGTCCCGTAGCATTCTCCACCAAATTGGGGGAGGGAGCCCAAGTTTGGAGTTATTTAGACAGCAAGATGGGTCCTTTTCCCTTTATATTCTTCCAACCTCCCCAAAAATGGTTTGATTAAATATTTTATCCCCACTGATACAGAGGGTGTTTTTGAGGCTACAAACGGGATGAAGGCAGGAGGTTGCATATCCATGGATTACTCTCCCATAGTTTAGCTGCAGTACCTTTTCTCCTCACTCTCCAACAACATATTTTAAACAAGTAGTCAAATTATGTGAGAAAGGAGATACCTAGATTGGATCTCCTTTATGTTTCTAAAATTAGTTGTGCAAGAGCTTTTGAATGGAACCATGGAAGAAAAGAATTAATTTTCCCCCAATGTTAATTGTCTGAGAATCAGTGTACTCCCCTCAAAAATAGCTGGAGTGTATCTTTGATAGTTGGGGATTGGCCCATGAAAAAATGTTTTAAGAGGGACTTCCTGTTTGAGCTTCTTCGCAAACGGACCAAAATCTGCGACTGTCCGCAGTTTTGATCTGTGCTTGCTGCTAGAGACCCCGAGCCGGCTGGCTTTGGGGTTGAAACCACCCCGTAGAGGTGGTGAAGGTGGGGGAGCTGCCAGCAGGGTTAAGGAGAGCCGCATCTCTTCTCCCCAGCTGGTTTTTTTCCCTTTCCCGAAAGCGGCAGAAGCGGTCGGCCAGAAATGGCCACCTCAAAGAAGAACTTGAACGGAAAAGAATGTACAGGAGGAAGTTTGAAAGAGAAAGTGTGACATACTGGGCTTGCAATTGAAAACAACTATTAAAGGTACCTGGAATTTAAACAGTTAAAAACAATGTTATCTCTAAAAGACTTTTACAGCTGCAAATGAAAGAGTTAAGAGGGATAAATTGGTTTCTTTTCTTTCCTCAAATACTGATTGTTTCAATTGGCTTGGAATATTAAGAAAAGATTGATACAAGAATTGGACATTGATTCACTTGGATATTAATAGGCTGCTTCCAGCTGAAAATAAAGTATCAAGTGATAAAGACTTCTGAATAAATTTAAAGAATTCTTTTTAAAAAGAGTCAAAGATAGAAAACAGAGGAAGAAAAAGAGCTTAAATAGGGTGGAGTCTGGAAATAAAGGACACCACCTGGAGTTAAATTGTATTGAGAGTGGATTCACAACAAGATGTGAAAAGAATACATTGTAACTCTGTAAACTCTGTTGCAAGCCAGAAAAGAATACATTGTAACTCTGTAAACTCTGTTGCAAGCCAGTTAAAGCCCTGGAAAAGCAAAAGTGAAAAATAAAACAAGAAACGGCTGTGGATTATTGGAGAACTCCTGGGCAGAAGATCTCAGCGAAGGATTAAAGTCATCTGGGGGTTGCTTTAAAAGGGCAAAAATCTCTTTCAGAAAAGTCATCACTTTTTGAAGAATTAAAAATGCTATTTAAGACATTAAAGAAGAGGTAAAAACGATAGAAATGGAGATCCTGAAATATAGAAAATTACAGGAAGCATCAGTTGAACAAGAAGGGTGGGACAAAGAAGAAGAAGCCATTTTTAATGATCAAATGACTCTAATTGTGATTAAGAAAAAGGGGAGGAAAAAGGGGAAAAGAGGAAAGAGAGTTAAAAATCTAAGATTGGAGGCAACAACCAAAAAAAGTATAAAATGGGAAATAGTTATAATACTGCAAGGAATCATAAGGTAGGATTTCAGAAGGGGAAATTGGACATAAAAGGGGAAAAAATGGGAAAGGAGAAGAAGGGGGAGTTGACAAGAAGAGAAAGTGGTAAAAAATCGAATCAAGATGAGCAACAGCAAGAAAAATACATAAAATTTAAAAATCTTATACATTTAATCCAACAGTTAGATAAGGGTTAATTTAAGTTACTGAGAGGATTCTGCAAGGGTACGTGAGATAAATATGATTAAGTTAGAAAGAAGTTAGTATATATTTTTTCTTTTCTTTTTTGTCAATAAGTAAAGGAGGTAAAGAAGGAAAGAGAATAAAGCCTCTAACAACTTAAAGAGAAAGTATGAAAATTATAAGAAGTATGGAACGTTTTAATACTATTTTTCTCTTTGATGATGAAATATAGTGATATGGATGTTAAATGGTAATAAAATGGAAATATTTTAAATAGAAATGAAGGAGATAAATATTAACATTAATGGCTGAATTGAATTTGAAAAGAAATAATTATTTTAATTACTATTGTTGTATGTATGCATAATTTTCTTTTTCTTTTTCTCTTGTAAAGAATTTAATGGATATCTGTAGGAATGTACCAAGCAGAATCTGATTAATAATGGTTAGATGATATAAAATAGAGGGTAATAGAGGTAATAATGGTAAAGGTGAAATATAAAAGTTAAACAAAATTGGTTAGAAAAGATAGAGGTGTTATCCTTTAGGGTAGTAATTACAGGGCAAAATATGTTTTATAAGATAATATAAAATTCTAAACAAGATAGATAAAAGTGTAATAATATTGATTGGCAAGATATTGAAAATTGGAAAAAGAAATGTAACTAATGAAATGATGGAATGATGAAATAACTGAAACAAGACTATAGAAGCTAGAGAAAGGGGGAAATTACGGAAAATAGTGGAATTTGCTATGATAAATGGAATAGAATATACAAAATGAGTGTATAATTGAAATTATAGTCACATGGAGAAGGGAGGGTCCAGTAGCACACTGTTCTTAAAAAAAGAATTTTTTGTTTTTTGTTTTCTATATTTGTTTGTATGCATTTGTTTGCCGGGAATGGTTCTGGGATGATAATATGAAGTGTTATAAGATAAATTAATCTAAAAATATGGAATATTCTGTATATGAGAGTACACAAAAATAATTAATAGATGAGAATGGAAAAGATGTACAAGGAGCTTTAACCTACCGGCATATTATATATTTTTTCTGTGTATGTCTGTCTAAAAATAATAAAACTTTTTTTCAAAAAAGAAAAAAAAAAGAAAAAATGTTTTAAGCTTCTCAAACTGGTCCCTGATGAAAACTGTGTTTCCAAACATGCTACCTACTTTTAGACAAGACAACTGATTATATATTTCTCATGTCATTTCTGAATCGGCCATTAGAGACACAGAATATGAGGACACATAATCCCTAGGCTGTTATATTTTGTTGTATTTTCAATCTCTTAGCTGCCAGTTGAAGCTGCAAAGGAAGCTATATTGAAAGCAACCATTAAATTAATATGAACAAGCTCCCCCAAACACTTGTCTCCTGCATTATGCTTTTTACCTGGTTGAGATTAACACAGACATCTACTGCATCCTTTGGTCTGTTACATTTCAGAAAGGCAGCTACGGCTTGTTCACTCATCCCCACAGTAACAAACTTATGGCTTATGTCCTAAAAGATATGGAAAGGTATTATTACATTCCAGAAGAGTAGCACCATACGATATCAAAACTCTTTAATATCTAACAAATTGACTGTGGCAGGTGCCAGCAAAGAACCATTTGGCACGTGACAAATACAAAATGTGATATACTGATAACTAAGATTAATCAGGGGAATTATTATTATCATCTTTTCCAGTGTTTAATTCTTGGTATCTTTGATATACTTACAGAAGTATATCCAGTTAACATAAACATATCAAGTTTTATAGACTTAAAGTGTAACCCATGCTGTGTTGCTTTTGCTTCATTAGGACCATTTCACAATCACAGCCCCTCTGGATATTCAATCTTAAAAATGTGTTAAGAATATGGCTGAGGTTATTTTTATCCTAAAGGTCATGTATGATTAAAAAAAATATCATTTTAAAAGTTTATTGGATGGCATTATATTTTTTATTAGATTTCCATTTCAACATGAGAAACAGCATGTTTAAACAACCTTTAAAATTTTAAAACAGCTTTTAAAATTTCTGTTTATGTCTTCGGTATTGTTACCCTCAGTAGAATCAGACCACTGGTAGCAGAAGCAAGCATTTATTTTTTCAGATAAAAAAACCTGCTCAAATCAATAAAATACAGAATACAATCATAAGCATATGTAACCAAAAACAATTCTCCCAGAACTTAGCAATAGCACTTAGACTTAAATACTGCTTCACAGTGCTTTACAGCCCTCTTTAAATGGTTTACAGAGTCAGCCTATTGCCCCCAACAATCTGGGTCCTCATTTTAGAAAACTCGGAAGGATGGAAGGCTGAGTTAACCTTGAGGTGGTCAGGATTGAACTGCTAGCTATAGACATATAGGCATTATAATATTGCTATTAGCCTGCAATACTTCATTTTAACCACTGAGCCACTATGTCTCTTAATCAATTTCATTCAAGGTAAGCAGCTTACAGTAACTAATTGCAAGAAGCTGATTTTTATACTCACTGGAAGCAACTTGTTATTTTCTGGAAGCGAGTTAGCCAAATTTTCTAATGCTTGATAGTCTTCCAGCATATAATAACATTCAGCTAAACGCTCATGGTTTCTGCCTTGTACAAAGTAGGGAACTGCATTCGCCCTACAATGGTGGGGGGGAAAAAGTGGAGGGGGGAGAAATGGCTGATGATTTGTGAATACTGTTAAACGTGTAATGAATATTCAGGGTGTAATCAAGCAAAGGCATGATTTCTGAAAAAAATGTCCAGTTATTTATAATTCTGTAACAGAATTTTAATAGATTTTGCATCAGAGTCATTTTGTACTTCAGTTTCTCAAAAGAATAATTCTCTATTTTCCCTGAAAACAGTTTCTTTAATTAAAATTACAATCAGAGAAATACACGGTACTATTCCATTTTCATCCTTTGCACCGCAAAATGCAAAAATGCTCCATCTGAGTCAGTCACAATCACAACTGGTTACAAGTGGAAGTTACAAGCATACCATTTCTGTCTATCTGCGAAGTACTCTCCAATTTCATTGTGCGCCTGTTCAAGGAGGCTGTCATCTCCATGGCCTGAGCCTGTTTGCAACAGCTGCACTACTCGAAACCCATTGCCTAGTTTCATTCGCAGGTCAACTGCAAGATCTCTGTAAATGTGACAAACAGGCAACTTTAGCAAAAGAAAAACAATGCTATCTATGCTTAGTTGTAGCGGTTATGTATCAGACTAGAAACTGGGAGACCGTGAACTCTAGTCCCATCTTAGGTACAAAGCTTGTTGGGCAGTCACTTTCTCTCAGTTCTAGGAAGGAGGCAAGGGCAAACAACCTCTGAAAAAACCTTGCCAAGAAAACTTCAGTGACTTGTCTAGGTAGTTTCCTAGAATCAGACATGACTGAATGGGGAAAAAAGGGTAGCAAATGAAGAGAGTATTGTTTCAAGTCTCATCTCAGTGGACAATCAAGATCTCCTCTCCTTGGCTTTGGCACCATTTGCAGTAACAGTGGCCTGTTTTATATAGACCAGCTTTAGAAATTACTGGATTATGGTTAGAAATGCTTTGTATTTTGTAAAACTATGTCAAAGCTATACAAAATATTCAGCTTGAAGTAACAAAGATGATAATCAATTGAGTGGGCAAATGACAAAAGCGGTGTTTGTGTTGTTGTACCACAACTCCACCTGTTCTGTACATTAGTCAAAATGTCACACACATGTACAAAAGGAGCAGAGCCTGAAGGGAGAAACAACACGAAGCTGCTTTTGTTATTCAGACATCTCTGGGCACCTTTGAAAGCAACTTTATGTCAAGCAAAACATTTGAATGATGCAAATTTAAATTGGCTATTTTGACCTTTCTGTAATCCGTCTTCATGCTTCATGTTCTTGTTAGTCTTTCTAAGGAGTTCAGTTTGGGAAATGTAATTTATGTATGCACTCACACTTTAAAATTAATCAGTTTAAAAAAATGTCTTCCCTCCATCAATGCTATTATATACTTGGGATAATTAAATTTATCTAGAGCAATTACCTTCTATCCATGTCCAAATACATTCTTTCGGCTTCTTCAAATTTTCCAAAATAAACTGCCACTTCAGCTTGCCTAAGTGCTTCACTCTGGAGATTGTGAAGGCGTTTTACAAACTTAATACCCTGGTAATTTTTATAACGTACAAAAGCTTGCTCAGCAGTGTGAAGATCAAGTTTCTGGAGAGCTGTTTCAGCCAGTAGACGCCTGTATAAAGTACACATATTTTATATCTACATAGACATCATCTTTATTTGGAATACAGATAGTCTTCGATTTATGAACATTTGTTCAGTGACTGTTCAAAGTTATGATGGTGCTGAACAAGAAGATTTATGAACCAGTCCCCAACTTATGGCCATTACAATGCCCCACCATCATGTGATTAAGATCTGAGCATTTGGCAATGCATTCACATTTACAACCAGTTGGTAAATGCCCTGTGTTCATGTGATCATCTTTTGCAATCTTCTCTGCTGGCTTCCCCAGGAAGTCGATAGGAAAGCTGACAGGGAAGGTCACAAATGGTTGTCACTTTCTAAAAGGATCCCTCCTGTCTTTAAGCACTAGCTGAAAAAGCTCTGTGCTGAAATCCAAGCGATTTTGGCATCAGGCATTACGTTACAGCCAGATGGAGAGGCTTCAGAAGTGACTGGCATGGTGGCCTACTGATGAAGATTCTGAACCTTCCAATCGGAAGACTGAATTCAATCCTAGGTAGCGGAGGATGTTTTTCTTCTAGGGCACAAGAAAAAAATATCTGTTACAAACTCCACACAGGCATCAAGAAGGGCATCTGGCTAGTAAACGCTCAGTTCCATCCAGTCACCTTGACTATTACCCTGAATTAATTGTAAAAAGGGAGGTTTGTTATGGAGAGGCTTCAGAAGCCTCTTGACTCTTGGGCTGAAAATTGAAGTGGTACTTAGGCCTTTGCACAAACATCCTGACCCTCCTCAACCCATGCTGTACCCTCACACCCCTGCACCATACCCCCATGGGCCCTCCCAGACCTTCTCATATATCCCCTTGCTCCCTTCCTCACCCAGCAGCGTGTGGGATTTGCAAATTGCTGCCAGCTTTCCCACTGACTTGATTATGGGAAGTTGGCAGGAAGGTGCTTCCCTTAATGATCAGGGCGTTCAGTAACTGGGATAGCCTGGGGTGTTGTTGATAAGCAAAGTGATTGCACTTTTCAACCATCTTGCTTAGCGATGGCTATCACAGTATTCCACAAGAAGCTTCACTATTTCAAACTTTTTAGTTGAAGTCTACCTCTTGTGATGTGAGAGCTGTCAAATTTGAAGAGAGTGGCATGCCACAATAAGTACCTAAAAGTGTTGCATGTATAATTCTTCCAAACTTATTTTTGAAGCATATATAGTCCTATTGAATTTATCCTTCAAAATCAAAATTGTAAGAAGTCTCAGAAATTTTCTAGTCCCAATTTTCACCTCTGCACATTGTACCCTTTCTTTTGTTTATTCTGTTTCTTTTTTTTAAAATTACATTTATATGCTGCCCTTCTCCGAAGACTCAGGGCGGCTTACAATTTTTGGGATACAACCCAATGTGCTCAGCAATAGCCTTCATTCCATTGTATATGCCTGCTTATTACTAAGCGGCATTTTTACAAGGTCAGCTAATTGCCCCCAACAATCTTGGATCCTTTTTAAACAGGATAATTTAAATTACCAGGGGAAAAACTCTGCCTGACCATAATAATGGATAGTCATAATGGAATAACTATCCATGGTTTAGGATGAATAAATAGCCCTGAATTTTTTCCATAATTTCTCTATGTACAATATTCTCTGCCAGTAACGTTTATTCTAGGAATGCAATAGGAACTACTGCAAACTATCATTATGAATCATTATACTGATAATACATATAAATGGAAATAGATTTTTACCAAAGTCTTGGATGTGAATTTTCTTCAATGAACTGGGAAGATTCTGCAATCCCTGCCTCTTTAACAATTGCCTGAGCATCTCGTAGTGATCTAATATCAAAATGTATTATGCAGTCCTTATTAGGGTGTTCAGGATTCTATTTAAATAGGAAAAAAAATCTCTTACTCATTTTCAATCAAGCTATTTTTTTTTGCACATGGCATTTTGTTTGAGTAAAATATTTTTTTTACTTACCTTTAATATTTCATCCAATAAGACAGATTTTATTTCTAAATCTTCAAAGTTGCAAATATATCCAGAAGTTTGAATGGGCTCCTTGGAATATATAAAGGTAAAAGGAAAATTTAAATGCATTTTGGAAGTGCTACACAAAGTGAATCCTGCTTAAAATATTTTTACCCATGCTATTATAGTTTCTACACCTGCAATTAGAATGCTCAAGGGGTTGAACACCATAGGTACAATTCCCATCCCCAAATATTTGAAACTTTTAAATCAGTGAATAAGGGAGAACTATCAGAATAAAAAGTATCAATTAAAACAGATATGACCGTAATTGTTCTGAAGGGTAATCAAAGATGACTTCAAAGATAATTCAGAAAATTGGAAGATATTCAATTGATGATAGCCAAAAGACGTGAAGACAAGTTAATTATTTCTTACCACAAGGTTAGGGTAAAAAAAACTTCAGAGAAATCACCTTTATACTTTATTGGTAACTTTCTAAAATGATAACCTTTCTTTAAAGGTTAAAGACAATGCTAAACCAATGTTGCTATTGTTCAGTATTTTTATGGCCAATAAATGAATATTTAATTCGTTTATCACTTTATAAATGGTCAGATGGAGGGGCAAGGAAGTGGTGGTAGTGGCAAAAATCAAGAGGAACAACTCCTTGAAAATGATTATTCATGGAACTTTTAGCCCACTTAAATGACCTTCACTTATTTTCTTTCTGAAATTCAAAGAGGGGGTGATGATAGTGATCACAATTAAACTAATATTTTTTTTGTTATTGTTAGTTATTTACCTCAGGATCCAGGTTTCTAAACACATACATCCTTGTTTTCTCCATCATGGCAAACAAATCTGGATTATCTTTGGCCCATTTCATATCCCAGACATCTCTGCGTTCCAATTTGAGTTGTTCACCGACTCCTTGGCATCCTGAGCCATCTGTTACTCGTGTATCCAAGTCAAAGAAAGTCAGCAATCCTAACATGTCTATGATAGCTAGACGACTACAAACATAACAAAGGCAGAGGAGAAAAATACTTTTGATTAATATTTCAGCATTAAATTAAAAACAAACATTTTCTCTGGATGTCTCTTCAGCAAAAACAAAAATAATTTTAAATTGAAGTTTGCTCTGTAATACAAATTTAGAGAATAGGAATATTCGTTTAAACACAATTTGACATTCCCATCATAATTGTTCTTTACCCATTTTAAAATCCTGTTTTCAGTATAGTACATTATAATTCTTCAAGACCCATTTAACCAATTTATGCACTGTAACTAAAAAACTGAGAATCACCTTAATAAAGAAACCTTTCTTTTCTTACCTAGACTTGCAATTCAAAGACATTTGGTAGGGCCGACAGTTCAGGTTATATTTTCGAATTAAACCAACATTGGGCAGCCTGTAACTCTGAATGGTGCCAGATTCTCTTCCCTAGGCAAAAATAAATAGTGAGGCACTATGAAGCAAAATGGTTCCTCATTAGAGTCACTTAGTAAGGCAAGTAGTGTATCATGTCATTTAATAAACCTTTGCTGCACTTTGGAAATGCTTCTGTATTAATATTCTGATTAAATTAATAACTGACTAAACGAATAATTGGTGCATCCCCACATGCATATGTTAGCCTAACATGGGAGTTCTTTTGCCTGAGCATCTACCATTCCACCCTTCAAAACACATAATGATTATAGAGCCTTTTTAGTCATAATTAAGAAAATATTGTTATTACATTTGGTATAAGCCAGATTCTTAAACTACAAAATGCAAAATACTTGTGTAGATTTTCTCCCTGTAATGGGTCACTGTGTTTCACTCCTAAGTTTTGTCTATCAATTTGTCTATACACAAATGATGCGTAGCACTAATTCTGCATTTCTTAACTGTTATTTTAATTATCCAAAAAAATATTTAATGTGTAAAATTCTTCATGTATGTGGTTGCATTGTGCTTTTATGTAAGATGTTGTAATCTCTGCTGGGGGTTAGGCTGAAACCCTTGGCCTTCAATTTTGAAATAAATAAATTAGAACAGGGGTGTCAAACTGGCGGCCTGCGGGCTGGATGCATTATACTCTGTGTGTGTTGTTGCAGATTACCTTCTATAATTTTTCTCTATTCTTAATACAATTCTGTTTGCTAATAGTGAATATATAAATTTAAATCCAATCCATCATGACCAGATACACTATTTACTTTTAAACTAATGTTACTCTTCTTAACTGCTTTAAGAACCGTTATATTTGAAAAGCAAAGAACAAATATTGTAAAATAAAGCAAAATTACTCCTCTATTACTTACAATAATCAGTGTCTTATCCGAGGCAGTTATTGCACAAATAGGATCCCTTGTTCCCTGAAAATAATAACAGTGTAATAGCCGAAATTTAACTTATTTCTCTAGAACAAGATGCAAAGAAAACCACTAGGATAGGTGAAATAACATTAAGAAATGTTGTTGAGCTACAAAACAGGTCTCTTTAAATAAAAAAGGTGACTTCATCTTTAAGATGGAAATAGTAACCCATCAACAAACTTGGCACCTGGAATTCAGCTACTGTTTAAAAGGGGGACTTACTTACTTGTAGGACCTTAGCATAGTCAAGAGCTCCATCACCTGCTCCAGAAGGACTATCATCCACATGGTAAATCCTGAAAGAAACCAAGCAAATATTGCACTGAAGTTTACACTGAGAAAGTATACAACAATTTGGGAGAACTTATTCAAATAAGAGTTCTAAATTTCAATTGTGACTCCTGACATCAGCATACTTTCATTTTACAAATCAGATCTATTTACAAGTAACAAATTATGTCAATTGTATTTGTAATTATTCAGAAAGCAGCCATTTTAATTCTTTTTAGATAAACATTCCTTTAAATTGCTTTTGATCTTTTGGTGACTACATGGACACAGTCTTGTAAGTTCTTGGCATCAATGTAGGTGTGATTTTCTACATCCTTCTCCTAGAAAGTATTTTTTCTCCTGCTAAGATTATTAATCAAATGTCATAAAATCACCATAAGTGGCAAGATATACAGCACAGGGAAAAGAGGTTTAAAAACAACAACAACAATGGACAAACCTTTCCTTGCCTTCTTTTCTGGTCCGTGCTACCTGATTAATTTCCATTGCTGTGAGCTTCTTGTCTACACGGTATTGCCAAATATAAAATGCTTCTTTTGAAGCTGCTATGACCTGGGTTTTGGTCATTGTAACAAACAGTGGGGCTATTATAAAATTCAAACAAAAAACACAAGTTAAAAAGTCAGCCTACAAAGGAGATGGACGACATTAATATATAATAACAAATAAAATAAATAATAATTAGAACAGGCCCATCAATACTTTGATGCAAATTCATCTAGTATCAGATGTGAACAATGAACAATAACATTGAATAGCTTTTTGAAAAATTGTACTTAATTAAACATATTAAGCAGTATAAATTCTTTTTAAAAGCATAAATATTTTTGTAGTCTAAAGACTTGAGTTGCAGTTGCAGTTTGGAAGAATAATTTGTCATTTCATCTTATCCAGCAATTCACAAGATTAGTGATGTAAATTATATTAGTTATATAAGAGGCTGTCTCTCAGCCACAGATCTACATTGACAGTAAGAATGTAATATTGTCCATCTTTATTATTATAATTTGATCTAGCTTATTCTATACTGAATATCATATGCTGTCTGCATTTTGAAACTGGGTCTAGGAAAATACATTTTAAAACAATGCAGAAATCAGAAAAGTCTAAGTAAAACAACTTGTAACTTGCAACAAAATGTCTACCAAATAACTAGTGTTAATGAGGACAGCAGACTGAGAATAATGTTCATACATATTTAAAGTATACAGATATACTTTAAATATTTGCTTACCAATATCTATATATTTTGGATCCAAAGGTGTGCCAATGGAATTACAAAGCACAAGTACATACTAGACAAAAATAAAAACACATGCAATTAACACAAGAGAAATCCAACACACGCCAAGATTCTGCATGGATTACATAAAGAACAAAGTGAACAATTTATTATTTAAAATTATAATAATATTTTTAATTCATTGGAGAAAAAAGAAAGCAATACCTATACTTCATTGGTATTACATTACAGGCTTTTCAACTCCTTTTCAGAAATAGAAGCACCAGCATTATGTAAAGAGAGCTATCAGTCTCTTCCTTTCCAGCTACAAAAGAGTATTACGGCTGACCTCCATGCTAAGCTCTAAGCATCAGCATGAACTCCCAAAGTGAGCTTCAAGCATGGCTGCTACTTAACATGGCTCTTGATCCAGCAGCTTCCTGTTTAGGTCCTTGTAAGTTTTGCAGCAGCTGTTGGTAATGTTGCTCAGGTCTTACCAATGTCAACTCTTCTTCATCTTTCCCCATTCTCCTCTTCATATAAACCTTTCCTCAGTTACCTCTCCCTTTTTATCCCAAGAGTCATATGAGATAGTTATGAATATCTTAAGTGGAGGTACTTCAACCTTTATTGTGTTTACCAGAAATAAGGAGGGTAATAAACAAATTGAGCACATCTATTTTCTACTCTGTATCTTTTTGCCACTAGGCAAAATGATTCCATTCTTATTTATTTGTATCCCACCTTTATTATTTTTTACAAATAATTCAACGCAGTGAACCTATCCAACACACTGGCCTCCTCCTATTTACCCCACAACAACACTGTGAGCATGGTTGCACTGAAAGAGAGTGATTGGCTCAAGGTCACCCTGTTGGCTTTCATAGCTAAGGTGACAGTAGAAGGTTTAAAAACCATGTCTTTCTGATTTTTATATTACTTTGTATTTTGTTAGTTTATTTTACTATATTTTATTTAGAATGTCTATCATGAACCAGTCTAGAATGCCAATTCTGAAGGATTACAATAAAATAAACATAAAATAAGTCATTTGTTTTACAGAGAACTATAGACAGTTATGTGAATATATACATGAAGAGGACTAGGCATCATTTCAACCCATTCTATGTAAGTAGACAGTCATTTTTCTTATCTAGCAACTTCTGTGAATTAAAAAAAAGCAATTCCAGAAATTATAACAAACTGAGATATCATCTGTACTAACTGCATCCTAAGAAACTGTTATTTTGATAGACATATTATCATATGACAACCTCTCTATCAGTTAAGGTAACATTTAAAACAAATGCTTTACCATTCCGCCAGCAGATTCTGTTTCATCCTCCTCCTTTGTAAGCATTATACAAGAGATATAAATAATAATAGAAATAATTGTTTTTCCCCAGAAGATAAAGTAGTAGCAGTTACAGCTAAGTACAGCAGAACATTCTTGCCTGAATCATTTGGATTTCTGAAGTAGATCCTGCTGTATTTGGTAAAAATTTACAAATTTCTAAAATGCTGTCACATACTTGGTTGTACTTTGTTGAAATCAAAGATAGTACAGGCTGAACACTAGTAGGAATTTCACAAGGATAAGTGCTGTTATAGAACAGTTAGCCTAGAAGTGTGGTACACTCTTTGTTGGAGAAATTGGAGCAGGATGGGCACTTAACAGATGGTTTAGGGGATTTCTATACTGAGCAGAGGATTAGATTAGGGAATCTATAATATCCTTTCCAATTCATATGTTCCATAGTACTAGAAACAATTTAGAATTTCACCATAAGTACTGAATTATAGATCAAGAAAGAATAACAATTAGTCTAACAGATAAGTTTATAAAATAAGCAATAATACCTGTAGTTGATTTTCATCAGCTTTAGTTGCCAGAATGCAGAAGTCTCCACAGGTTGTTATGGAGATTAAACTCTTGACAAATTTCAAATACTTTTCATTGTTTTTTATATCCCAGAAGACAACACAATATTCTGGACGGTCAGGTCGGGTATATGCATATACTACTGTGTTAGTGCAATAACCCCACTGTTAATAAAAACAATAATACTAATATTCCTGAATAACATTGTAATACAGTATGTAGAAATGTATTTATAAAGTCAACATTGATGAATTATCTTTCTCATATTGAATGTCAGCTTTCTTTGAAGCTCGCTAGCAACTGCTATAATCTGGGTGGAGGGGGCATTTGGGAGGGAAGAGCACTGGAAGAATGCTATGGGAAATTGGGGAGTATACACTGACAGGAACCAGAGGTGCTAAACTGAGCCATCTTCCTGCCTTTAAGGACACCAGCCATAGGAAAGAATTTACAGCAGTGCCTGAGGCACTAGGTTCCCAAAACATCAGAAAAAGCACTTGATTGGACTATTTTCCCAGGGGGGAGGGTTTTAGACATTGGGTATTGCTTTCAATATATGACTTTTGTGCAGTTTTTCTTCAGTGCTTGCGTCGCTCATGCTGCACTCAGCATCTCTAGTAAAAGTACCTTTCCTCTAACACCTATGGAATCAAGGGTCGTTCTTTCCTAGGGAGTAGTCTGTGGCCAGTCTGACACAGATAATTAAACCCATTTAAAAAGTTGAATCTTCAGATAATTATTATTTATGAGAATGGCATGGGGTCTTTAAGGAAACACCCCCCCCCTGCAAAAAAACCTTGATGTTTTGGATCACAATTCCAGTAATTGGAATAGAGTTTATAACAATAAACATAATATAAATAGTGAACTATAATATATACTAAAAACCCATCCAAAAACATATTAAGCAATACACTAGTAAGCAGATGCTCAAATAAAACCTGGTCAGGACCTGATAATATTTTAATATGTTCCTTACCTTATAGTCTGGTCGAATATTTGCAAAATAAATACACTGATCAACAGCTAATGCTATTTTTAAACCGCCTCCTTCCCAAGATAAAGCCGATACTTGTTTTCCTGGAATCTTTAATGTACGCAAATGCTGAAATGACATCAACATAAATTAGCTGCATACTGTTAGAAGCATTTTGAAATAGAAATAAATAAGTAGCATATTGAATAATTTCTTGGATGTTCTGAAAGAGGTTATATGAGCTAAGAAAAATCTTGAGAATTTTTTTTTATTATTCTACTTTTCTTGATCCCTAAATTTTTAAAAATATATCTTCTGATAATGTTACATATTTATGTGAATAAATTACTTGAAGGTTGACTACTTCCAGTGTGATCTTACTTATTTGAATACCAATTACAGAACCTTTGGCTGTAAAAAACCCAGATCTTAACAAGTTTGAATGGGTGCAAAGAAACGTATGACAAAAATATCACCTCAATCATGTGAAAATGATTGAGAAAATCATATGTACATTGGAATTAGATAAGCACACTATAGTAAAAACAACAGTAACCATTTTAAAGAAAACATTAGAAATGCTAATGTTAGAGGATATAAATTATTCACAATTATCTTCACAAACACTATAACTGAATTATAAATCAAATTCTTTCTGTGCATTCATTCATTTCACCTATAAGAATATGTATGTTATATAAGCTGGCACAAAGATTCAGAACAGCATCCAGCTCCACCTTACAATACTGCTTGTTTTTCTGCCAAACTTGTTGAACATCAGTTATCATATTAAAAGGATTTTTTCCCATCCATATTTACGTGTATACAAGTTACAAAAGGCAGCCTGTAAGACTTTTGGACTGGTTAATCCCCAAAATATGTTACAGAGGAAAACTGGTAGTGTGGCAAGTTAAGTTTCAGGAATGTTTCTCTGCCTTTACTGTTTCCATCACTTCTCAGTCCGAACATTTTGATTTTACAACTATCAATATTTGGTTCTTTTATTTTACACTAAATATAGAAATCGGAAAAATCCATAAAATCAATAACTTTTACCTCACCAAATGGAGAATAGAACTGCACAACATTTATATCTTTATCTTGCACAGGTATCTTCTGGACCCCTGCAATAGCCAGCACGTTGCCACAGTGGTTCCACTGGATGCTCACAACACTCAGAGTCGCATCAATTAAGACAGGATCTGGTTGTTTTAAATAAACAAACAAATACTGATATAATGCAGCCTTACTACATGAGTACATTTCTTTAGGCATAAGACAGTGCTCTAGGAGTTAAGTGTTTAGCAGAATGATGGCATGGGGGAAAAATATTTTTGTGCCAAGTTGTTTTGGAATGCAATGGCCTATAGCAGCGTCCTGAGGGGAGAAGTTAAAAACAGTTTATGTGGAGAATGGGAAGGGTTTTTAGATATTTTTTCAGCCTTCTTTAGGCAACTGAACTTATGGTACTTCTTCAGAACTCTTACCACAAGGTATGCTTACTTTGATCATTCTCATGTCTCATTATTTGGCATCTTCCATTGTCAAAACAAATGGCAAGGCAAGGACAATCGGGTTCTACATAGCCTTCTGTTCCTGGGTACCAATGGATTCCTGCAATGCTGAATGCTCCAGTTACGTTCACCAAACAGTTCATTTTCATTTTCATCTATAATAATAATTCAATATACATATACATACATACATAAATTATTGTATGATTGGCTGAAACACTATTTAAACTAATGAACATTTAATTGAGCTTACTCACAAGTGAGGAAACCTGAACTATATAACAATACAATCAGCTTAATACTAACATACAAATCACAATTTTTTAAAAAGTGAATTAAATAACTTTATATGTGTATTTATATTTATACACACACACACACACACACAAAATATGTATTATAAAAAATAGCTACAGTTCACAAATCAAGTTGATATCCCTTAAATCAACTTCACAAATAGGCTAATTATCAGCCCTGTGTTGTGCTATATTAAATAGTATAATATACTTTAAATCCCTGTGATGTTTGAAAAACTCTTTTTAAACTCTGCAATTGCAGAATTAAAAAACATGATTTTATATTCTTCCACTGTAGGTTGGGCTGGAATGCTTAGAAAAATCTTTCTGACGACTGGATACTAATGTTTACAAAAGGTGACTACTAAATAGAATATATCTCTAAACTTACCATAAAAGTTCCATTTTTGTCATAAATGTGTATTTCTCCATTGGCCATTCCAAAGAGTAGAGTTCTACCATCTGGAGACCATGCAACATGGTGGAGCTGTACTTTTAAATCCTTTCCCCAGATACGATTCCCTTTTAAAGGAAAATAAGTTCACTGCATCTCACAACTAGAACAAAATGTTCAAAACTGAAAATATTAAAAACGGAAATTTACAAAGAATTTTATCTCTTAAACAGGAATGAAAGCTTTATTTCGCTTTTCTCAATGCCTCACTCTAAGCTCTACCATTTCAAAATTACTGATATACATTCTTGAATATATAAACTTGGATCCAAATATGTGATTCTTGCTGTTGATAAAACTATTCTTCAGCTTCCTTTTTTGTGCTGTGTTGTTGCATACCAGAAGATCATCTCGCTCAGCATTGTGTATAAAAAAAACATAAGGGATCGTGGAAGACAGGAAGATTCCATTCTTAGAACACAACTCTGTTCCTTTCAATGACTAAATTAGGAGATTAATTGAATTAGGACATTAACTTCTTTAAGAATGCATGTCAACAACTGAAATGGAATTGTAATAAAATCATATTATTTTGGCTTTATTTTTCTGATATGGTACATCCTCATAATTATACATTAACATAAATACATGCCTGTCTATATTCTAATAAAGCTAATTGGGTTATTTAGAAATGATATTCATCTATTGGGAAAGCAAAACTTAAATGTGATTTAATTTCAAATGTTTCCTTTAATATGGAAACAAATGATAAAGTAAAATATATGGAAATTCCTTCTCTATGGTCAGATATTGCTCAGTGAGTCTAAGTTATTGAATAATAGTAGCATATTCTTTTTGGAGAGCAATCACTCTCCAAAATGGTAATGTTTCTTGGAATGGAAATGTTTGAAGGGGTATGTGGGAATACATGGTTTAACCTCTTCTGCTCAAAGACGTATGAACATTCATGTCCCCTACACTTTGGGGGACTTCCTCCCTCAGCTTTGTATATTAAACAGAAAGACCTGATAGAAAACTGCACAGTTATTGAAATAAATTTCAAATCCTACATAATCTGAAAATTACAGCTATTGGGAAGATCTTAAATGCATTCAGCTGAATGTCTATGGTGATTCTCAGTCATCCAGGTCATGGTTGTCCCAAAGGTGCTTTTTCAAGAGGTAAAAGGACTTGCTGGGTTTTTTTTTTTGACATTTCACTTCTCATCTAAGAAGTTCCTTCAGCTCTGGAGATAACGGGGCAATTATGCAAGGGAATGATTTCTGAAGGGAACTACACTATACTAGTTATTAAACTTTTTAAAAACTGCATATTCTATTAGCATAAGTAGTACTTTACCATCTACAGAACCAACAATTACAGCACCATCTTCATATATGATGCAAATTTTCTGCCCATCAGCATTCCATCTCATGCTTCTAACCACCGATTTATTTCTATTGTTGATCATCTCCTCATACCAAGCACCTAGAGCCAAAGAGGAAAATAAATCATCCATATCTACCACTCTATTTTTCATCTGAACTGTTCTTATTGAAAGTAATCCAAAAGGAATTATTTGCAAACACAGTAATTTGTATTGAGCTGGACATTAATTCATGGTTATTGTGTCACTGCCATGAAGTTGCTCTGAAGAACATTCCAACACTGAGAACTGGAGGTGGAGGTGGCAAGGAAGGAGGTCTTAAAAACTGTTCTTCTATTCTTCTTCCCTAGCAAAAGGAAGTTTTGATGTATATGTAATAATGTATTTTTGTTTATGTGTTTCAGGTTTTCTTAAAAAGCTCATGCAGCTCTAGATTTCATCTGGGTGTCTGTGGTTTTTCATACTTTGCTCCTAACATACAGAGGCTGGGAAACTGAAGAAGCTTCCCTAATATTCTAGTATAACAAACCATGGGGTCAAAGCAATATATTTAGTTGATAAGAAGAATGTCAACATGATATTAATATAAAAATAAATCTCTTAGAATAAACTGCCATATTATTATTATTATTATTATTATTATTATTATTATTATTATTTTATTAGACTTGTATGCTGCCCTTCTCCCTAAGGACTCAGGGCGGCAAACAATAAAAACCCAATATAATTACAATAAAAAGACATTAAACAAGTACAAGCCTAATCAATCAATAAATTAATTAAAACAAATAAAACAACCCACACCCCCTAGGTCAGTCCAGACCGGCCTGTTGAAATAACCAGGTCTTCAGGTCCCAGCTGAAGGAGCGGAGATCAGGGGCCAAACGGAGATCCACGGGTAGCTGATTCCAGAGTGCGGGTGCTCCCACAGAAAAGGCCCTAGCCCTGGGGCTCGCCAGTCGACAATGCCTAACTGACGGTATCCCAAGGAGGCCACTCCTATGGGAGCGTACTGGGCGATCGGAGTGTGATGCTGGCAGGAGGCGTTCCCGCAAGTACCCTGGCCCCATATTAATTTTTTGGGGAACAAATAATTCTTTTTAGAATCTTTTAGCCTACAACTAAAGAGCCAAAGCTATTCTGTAGAAATCTCGGAGCCAACTACGAATTGAAATTCCAGAAATATGAAATAGTCGTTCTCTAGCAAGTCACCTACCTTTATACAGCATCCACACTATAATAAGTCCGTGCTCATCACTGCTAGTTAGCTTTTGATACTGTTCATTCCAAGTCACTACTTGCACAGCACCTATAAAATTGTATAACGAAACTGCTGAATTACACTAGTAACAAGAAGTTTATTTGGGGAAAAAGGTAATGTGCTTTCTATTAAAAATAAGCATCATACATAAAGATCCATTCAGACCCAGTTTGCAACTTAGGGATTCTCCTGGACTCACAACTCCTGCTTGATGAACAGGTGGCAGTTGTGGCTAGGAGAGGCTTTGCACAGCTTTTGGTTTGTGCACCAGTTTTAAGCCTTTCTGGGATCAGAACTCCCTGTGCTTGGTCACTCAAGACCTAGTTCATCTCTTGTCTGGTGCCATGTTACACCATTGCTTTGTGAGCTGTACTGGCTGCCAGTTTTATATCTAAGCATGCCAATTCAAAATTATATCCCAAGAAATTCATTGCAATTGATCTAGCAGAAATGGAAAGTTTATCACTGAAACTGTATCATTTTCTGAACAAATTAGTCAAAAAGCAATTTTATTTTACTAAACAGTAGTAACTCTTACCTGTGTGGCCCTCAAGTGTCTGATTCATTGAGAGATTGCTAGGTGCAGCAAGTCCTTTTAATTTGGCTTCATCTAAAAACATAAAAAGCACTCTCGTAAGACATAAATCCTAAATAAACTAGCATTTATAATTTTTACTAGCTTACTTTTTCCCTAAATGGTGTCCCCTTTCAATTAATCATAATATTTAACCTTTGTATGTCCTGCAGAAACGGATGAGCGGCAAGCAGGAACTCCAAAGGAACTGAATTTCCTCTTTTGCTCATTAAAAAGAAGTTGAAATCCCAAATCCAAATTCTCTTTGTATTTTTTTAAAGAGTATTTTGATCAAAGGATAAAAAAGGCCACAACAATTAGATCTATATAACATATTCATTGTTATCAATTATATTAAGATCTTATTAGGCTTTGAATGAAAAGACCTCAACAACTCTGTAACCTAGAAAAGATATATCCTTTATTCATACCTTTGATATTGAGTATGTCATATTCAGGCCTCTCATAATCGAGCCGATTTTGCATACAGGTAGACCTCAGTAACAATGCAATAGGGACTGGAATTTCTGCCACAAAGTGATGTGGTCATAGTTTTGGTCTTCCTATGACCAAAATCAGTGGGGAAGCCAACAGGAAAGTTGCAAGTCCCATGTGATTTGCAAAGAGGCAGGTAAGTGGCTACTGCTGGGTGGAGGACGGTGTGTGAGGGTGAACAGGTGGTTGGCTAGGCATAGTAGGTTTGAGGATGCCTGTTGCTGGGTAAATGAAGCTGTGTGAGGGTGCAATTAGCCTCAGAGCTATGGTACCCTTCCCCAATGCATGGCCAGGATGGGTAGCCCAGCAGAAGGAGGCAGGTGAATATGATCATCTGTTGGGGGAGGTGGCAGGAGTGGTGGGTATGTGTGATCATAAATGAGGTTTGGCTCAATCTTTTTATCATGTGACTGCAGGGACGCTGCGATGATCATAATGACCTGTCACAATTCCATTTTTCCCCACCACATTCATAATGTTAAATAGTTACAGAACAGACCTGAAGTGGGGACTACCTGTACTCTATATGAATAGAAAAAATGCAAGTTACCTAACTCTGTTATGTAAATATACATGGAATTTTAATAAAATCTATCTCAACAAAATGTGTCTCAAATACATTTCCTACTGTTCAGGTTAGTTATAGTAATGTTCCAAAATATTGGAAGATTAGACTATAACAGAGATTGTGGGATTGTCCTAGAACAAATAACGTGAGCAATGCATGGAGAGAACAAGATGAACAAGTTACAACACGGCAAAAAAGAAAAAAAGTCACTGTATGCTCTACTTGCCAACAAAGTTATATTGATACAAATGTCATTTACCTGTTTTTGTTTCTAACTTTAAAACTTTCAGTAGACCATCTTCACCTCCACAGGCTATATAACCTTGGTCTTTGCTCCAACAAATAGATCTAAGTCTAACATTACCAGGAATTGTAATCTGAAATAAATACATTTGTTTATAAAATGAAAGCAATAATAACACTGAAACTGGACTCTAATTGTGAATAGTTCCAGCAACTAATTTAACTCAAATCAAAGCTGGCATATACAATATTTTATGTACAAAATGTTTTACATAATACGTATGTATGTATGCATGTATGTATGTATATATAAAATATAAAACATTTTGTACATTTTATATATTTTGTATATTACACACGCACACACACGCACACAAAGAACAACCCTGCAATGATTATTAATGATTTCCAGAGGTGCTACCTTTTAAACTATGCAACTCTTCCATTCTAAAAGTAGAAATATTTGACATAGTAGATAATTTTACTTCAACATTAAAAAGGTTTCTTGACTGGCAAGGAAATAAGGTATGGCAGTTCTGAGAATGTCTGAAAAATCAAATAAATATCTTAACATTTCTCAGTTCTAATTTCTAATACAGAAAAATATTGATAGATTTAACCCACATAAACCAAAACATTTTCTGTATGAAATCATTTTTAAGAAGGAGACCAAATTGTTTGAGAACTGTTGCTATATGGAATAACTTCCATATATAATAATAAAATAACCATTAATAACATTCTGTATTATTATGCCATATAATATTGTATAATAATATTATATCAATCAACCAATCAGAATAAAGCTGGGAGAGACCCTGGAGGTTTTCTAATGCAATCCCCTGCTCAAGCAGGAGACCCTGTACTATTTCAGATAGGTAGCTTCCAATTTCTTCTTAAACACCTTCAGTGATGAAGAACCTGCAACTTCTGAAGGCAAGTTGTTTCTCCCTATTAGGAAGTTTCTCCTTAATCCAGGTTTTTAATTGTTCTCACTGTTAGGAAGTTTCTCCTTAATCCCAGGTTGCTTCTCTCCTTGATTAGTTTCCATCCATTGTTTTTTGTCTTGCCTTCTGGTGCTTTGGAAAATAAGCTGACCACCTCTTCTTTGTGGCAGCCCCTCAAATACTGGAATACTGCTATCATGTCACCTCTAGTCCTTCTTTTCTCTAGACTACCCATATCCAATTCCTGCAACAGTTCTTCATATATGTCTCCAAGTCTTTAATCATCTTCATTGCTCTTCTTTGAAGTCTCAATATATTTTTTTTAATGTGACCAAAACTGGATGCAGTATTCCAGGTGTAGTCTTACTAAGGATTTACAAAGCAGTGCTAATACTTCACATGACTTTGATTCTATGCCTGTTTATATAACCAAGGATTGTATTAGCTTTTTTTGGCTGCTGTTGCACACCTCTGGCTCAGGTTTAAGTGATCATCCACCAGGACTCCAAGGTCCCTCTCACCGTTACTGTTTTTGAGCCAGGTTTCGCTTAATCTGTACCTTTGGTTTTTCCTGCCTAAGTGTAAAACCTTGCTTTTCTCCACATTAAATTTCATTTCACAGCATAGGGCCCATTGTTCAAATCGGTCAAGATCCTACAAGATTTTACAGCCTTTCTTGCCACCATTGTTAAATGAATTGCTGCAATTGATAAATTAGTAACCCGGTTAAGTTAATCTGGTTTCCCCATTGACTTTTCTTGTCAGGAGTTCACTGAACCTTGGGACACAGCAATAGTCATAAATATTGATGAATTTTGCTCACATGATTATGGGGACACTGCAATAGTCCTAACTGTGAAAGACGGACCTAAGTCACTTTTTTCAGTGCTGCTGCAACTTTGAATGGTCACTAAATGAACTGCTATAAATCGAGGACTACCCGTATACAGCATCAGACTGGAAGCACAAACTCTTGCAACTCCCTTCTCCTCACTGCCTTTTAATCTGCACTGGGATTAATGCATAACTCTTAATATATTTCAGGCCATTTAGAAATTAAATAAGAGCAACAAACCAAGTCAAAACTGGAAAGAAATCGTAAGAAAAGTTATTTAAGGGAAAAATTCTGACCGCGTCCCATTGGCCCCTTCGGATTTAGACGGCTAACTTTTTCTGCAAAAAGAGGCGGGGATGGGAGGGGGGCGCCGAAAAGACGAAGAAACCCCAGAAAAAGCACAGATCCCACCTTCTTGCTCAAGTAGACAAACATCCTGCCCGCTTTTCTCTCTTCTTGTCGCTGCGCCGCCTGGTCCTCCGCACCAGCGGGATAGGCGCTTCAACTGGCCGGAGCTGCTGTCTCCATGACAACAACGGCCGCCGGAGTGCGGCCGCCGTGGCAACCAACCCTAAACCGGAAGCACAATATATATCTCGAAAGGCGAAGAGCAGCGCTTCCGGGTTAAGGGAAATGGAAGCTCTAACCCCTTGAACCTTTAGCGGCCTTCCTAACTGTTATTCTAGTGGATTGTTCTGTACTGGGAGAAGGGAAAGAGCGCGGTTTTCGGTGTGTTTTATCCTTTCCTTGGAAGCTAAACGCTTCTGAAATATCACGAAAAGAGAAGCGCCGAAATAAAAAGATCCGGATCCTTGGATGTTTCATGCGATTTGGGCAGGATGAATAAATATTAACATTTATAATGTTAATATAAGAGCCCAACTCCCTGAGAATCCGGTTGCAGTTTTCCCAGTCTAATTGTGTTTTTGGACTCATTATTATTATTTTAATCCTGTTCAAGCTCTGAGCATCTTTTAAAAATGGCTGAGGCAGAAATTTGATAGTGCATACATTTTTGTCCCTAACGCTCCTTTGCCCTCCATTCCAAATTTGGAGGAACAGAGCCTTGATTAGGAAAAGTGTTATGTTGTTGGTTTGAGCCAACAACAGGAAAAGTGTGTGTTGTGTGGGGGGGGGGCTAATATTAATTAGCCCATATTCATTGCCTGCCATCATTGCCCCAAGTCTGTTCTGAGCTCTCCCACCCCACCCCCACCTTTGTTTTTCCTTAGCCCCAGTTGATCTTGAAAAGGTTATCCCTGGTTTGGAGATCCAGAGGGAACTCCAGGGTTACATTGACTATTGAAAAAGCAGAATCAACCAATATTGATCATGTTTCCAGGAACTGGGGAAAAAGAATCGACAAGTAGTGATCACTAGAATGTGCTTTTCCTCTGCATAGTTACAGCAGAATCTCAGAAATCATGCTTTGCTTTCTTGATTTCACTTGGTTGGTATTGGACCTTGATCTGTTGATCACCATCTCCACAGTGATGGAACTGCTGGTCTTTTTAGGAATATTTTAAAAATGGGTTTTTTCCAGCAACTTTCCCATTTGAAAGATTGCCATGCTATAACTCCCCCAATACATCATACTAATGAATTCAAAGACACTTCTTGGTCATTTTCAATGTTGATTATTAGGGAAACCTAATAATGTCAAGGACTAAGGAAGTTAGCAAGAAAAGCCTTTTTAGGAGAAAGATTGAATCTGGTTGTTATTCAGTTTAATAACTGAATAACGAGTTTTAAAAGAGTTAAAGAGTTTTAATATTTTTGAGTGGGGATGCAATTTTGCATTCAAACATCCCTGGTTCTATTCAGCTGTAAAAGCCAAAATGAACTTCAAGATTTTTAAAAATCTGGAATTCTGAATCCTTTTGTTTTCCCACTCTCTTTTATTTTTTCCAGCTTAATGGAATAACACACACACATACGTGCTTTTATAAAGAATGTTTTCAATTGAAGCCCATTTGAACCCTTCACATCTCAAAATTAAATTGAATTTTGGCTAGTTCTCACATGTTTAGTTTTGTTTAGGCTCTAGATGATAATTTGCAACTTAACTGAAGTTCAGTTATTTATAAGCAGTTTTAATTATAAAATAGCAAACCCATTGATGTCACTGTGACTCTTAAAATGCCTAATATAGAAGCATCAGACATTTTGCTCCTTTATTTATAATAAATCATTTAATTTTTGAATGCTTGCAATTATCAAATATGCAGAAAATTGAGTTTATTGCCCTACCAAGAAATATAGGCTTATCTACGACTTTAACCCAGTTGTACCTAATTAAAGCATGAACATGCTCAGCATCATTTTGCTTTTAACTTGTTCTCGGCTCATGAGTGAGATCTTAAATTTGTCTTAGCTGTATTTCCCTTTATTCCGACACTGATGTCAGACACTATGTAAAAAACAATCATTATCACTAATTATCTTGGAGGAAAGTCAAATGATTGCAGTAGCTGGGAAGTAGCTGGGAGGCAGAATATGGATTGGCAATGAAGAGCAAATTTCATGCCTTCATAGTTTTCTGCTGATTTAAGGATAAATGGACAGCACTATAATTAGAACATCCAGCCAGTTTGGTGTAGTGCTTGAGGCATCAGGCTAGAAACTGGAAACTATGAGCTCTAGTTGTGCCTTAGGCACATATGAGCTGGTTGACCTTGGGCAGTCACTTTCTCAGCCCTGGGAATTAGGCAATGCCAATCCACTTATAAAAATCTTTGCCAAGAAAACTGCAAGAATTTGTCCAGGCAGTCTCCAAGAATTGGAGATGATTGAAGGAAAGGGGGGGAAAAAAGGACAAAGACAAAGGCTATAGAGGTCCATTTATTTTAAGCCAATATTGCAATCAATTGCTTTACTAATATTCTTTGGCTAATACAATAAGGATTTTTAAAAATTATTTAAAAATTATTAATTATATATCACTGGAAAAAAAGAATAGTATTAAATATCACAAGTCAAAATCTCATCAGTCAAAAACAATCAGATTAACAATAACCATAAAGAGTCCCTCTTTGAGGGAAATGGCCTGTTTAGAAATATGAAATATAAATAAAAAAATTGCTAATTCAGACATCAAAGTAAAGTATGGTTTATTTAAAAAAATCAGGAAATAGGGATTTCACAGGAAAATGATGTGGAAAAGGTAAATTTAATACATAATTTTACACAGAAGATCTTAATTAAACCACAGTGTGACATTTATTCAGAGTCATTCAAAGAAACTTGGAATTGTATATTCAGTCATTATTTTTCTTTGCACTGATCAATTTTTCTGGTTTTTGTTTGTTGCACCAGTGATAATGGGAAAAAAGAGGGCATGAACAAATAGCTGTTGATGTAATTATTCTTGAAACCAAATGCTGCAAATTTTCTTCCCCTTACATTGAGTTACACAGCATACAAGGGCTGCTTGGTCTGTCTAGAAGTTATTTTAAGTGGATACCTAATTCAGGGATCCAGGATATTCTCATAAGTTTCTACTCACAGACTTCTTTTTTGGCTCCATACTATATTAGGTGAGTGCAGTCCTGAGATCAGAAGGTGTATAGCACTTGGAAGAACTGCAATGTCTGGCATGAATAACATCTGGAAGAGTAAAGACATCAGCCTCACAAACCAGTGCAGGTTAGTTAATGCAATAACGTTTCCAATTGCTTCTTATGGCTGAGAATGTGGACTCCAGAAAAGGCAGAAAGGAGAAGAGTGGATGCCTTTAAACTGTGGTGCTGGAGATGACTATTGCACATCTCATGGGCTACAAAAATAACAAAAGAAATTCTAGACCGAATGTCAAAAAATCATTTGAAGTCAAGATCACTGAACATAGGCTGTCATGCTTTGGTCATGACATGTGAGCTGACTCACTCGAAAAGCCAATCATGCTGGGAATAATTGGTGGAAAAAGGAGTATAGGCCTGCCTAGTGGTTGGATACTAAGGATGACACTACTAAGGATGACACTAGGATGATCATGGCAGACCTGAAGGAAATGGTATGAGACAGAAGGGCACAGAGAATGCTGATCCATAGAGCGTCCAAGGTTCGGACACAATTGAATGGCTGACAACAACAAGAACACTGCATTGGGATCTAATGAGCTCACCCAATATCTTGAATGAACCTCTCTGCACTGAGTCTGCAGTAGGATTCAGTTGGTCAATACCTTTCAGGCTTTCCATATTAGCAGTGTGTGAGCCCATTAATCAGCTCTATCCTCCAGGGATATTTACCAAATCTGACCCCCAAGATATCACAATAATTCCATTAAATTGGTTCCCAAGACACCTTAAGAATATCTCTTCCTCAATTACACACATCAGTTGATCACACATGGCCCAGAAAAGAAACAGGAGTCACCTATAACACAGAGTGTAAGGATTGCAACAGTTACTCCATAGGACAAGCAGGCAGAAAACTAGTAGAACACATCCATGAAGACCAACTAGCAGTCAGAAGACATGATAAAAACTCCTTAATTGCACAACACGAACTAGATTAACCAAATGGGAAACTGACCATCCCAGACCAAGCCATGTCCAAAAACTCTAGAGAATTCCTGGAAGTATGCCACTGACAAATTGGCCATCAAAAGACACATAGACAGAAACAACATCTACAAACTATTCCAAAGAGACAATTAACAAGCCAAAATGAAACAAAAGGAACAAAACATTTCTTCATCACCAATCAACACCCAGATAGGCAGAGATCAATACCGAGATTAATACTAGGCTAACAGTCAGGAAACAAACAATACTTCAATCAAGGAACTGTCAAAGAAGAAGTAAATAGCCCAACCAAAGAACTTCCAAAATCACTCTCGCTAACACTGACAGGGACAATCAGTTGAATATAAAATGAGAATGAATTCCATTGCCTTCTATCATTAATGATGTTACCTACTTTGGATAATGAAATATCTGCAAGAAAACAACTAAGCTCAAAGAGCACCAAGGATTTCTGTAGTTCTCTTTTAAGATTTTAAAGCAGCTTGCTATTGCCTTCTTTCTAGGGCTGAGAGAGAACGACTGGCCCAAGGGCACTCAGCTGGCTTGATGCCTAAGTCAGGACTAGAAGTCATAGTCTCTCATTTTCAAGCTTGATGTCTTAATCACTATACCAAGCTGGATTTTTAGCTTCTTTTAAAAAAGTTTTACAAAGTTAAGCATCCTAATTTAAGAGAAGGAAGGGTGGAGATAGAAGTAAGGCAAGGAGGAAAAATCTTTCTGTTGTATTCAAACTGCAAGTTTATATTAAATTTGTTAAGTTTGCATGAAGAGTCAGACGCGAGGAGTTCCAGCAAAGAGTTTATTAAGTGACTACAGCTCGAATAGACCTGTCCTGGCTTGGCTACGGCTGCCTCTTATAGCCTGCAGCCGTGGTTGCCAGCCAATGGGAGTGCAGGGTTTCTTCCTGCACTATTTAAACCAATACCATTTGACATTTTACAAGAACAGTTCAAATAAACCAATAACATTCAAACCTACATACATAACAAAATTCTTGCCATCAGTTTGCAAACTCCCTTAGTATTTGATTAATGTCTCAGATCTCTTAGCTTGTCCTCATTGATTCATTAATACTAACTAAGCAGTCATCTCAATATGCTATAGAATTACAGAGTAAATATATATTTAGCATATAAAGAATGTACTTAAGTATTTACAAATATTAAGTATTTAATGAAATTAAGTATTTAATGAAATTACAGTATCCTTAACTGACAGTAACTAGTGAAGATAGAATGATTCTAAATGCCCTGGAATTTTAACTATTAATAGGGATATATTTCATGTACAGATTTTATAAAAATACAATGTGGGAAAAATGAATATTTATTTCTGCAACTGATTAAATGGGATTTTCTTGTAACTACCCAGTTGAATTTTGGCAGTGCCATGTCAGGATAGCTTGGGGCCACAGGCAAAGGTTTGTGGGGCAGAAATTGTTTCTTCTTGCTTTAAACTAAAATGTGGGTGACTAATTTATGGTTGTGTGTTCAGTGCTTTATTTGCTTTAGCGGAGCTTAAAGCTTTGTTTGAACAAATTTTCAACAAAATTCAACAAAATTGAAGAGAAATAACTATGCCTGTATGTACTTATGACTCCATTGAGCTATATATTTTTTTTATTTTTATTTTTATTCGTATTTATATGCCGCCCTTCTCTGGAGACTCAGGGCGGCTTACAGTTTTTGGGATACAACCCAATGCGCTCAGCAATAGCCTTCATTCCATTGTATATGCCTGCTTATTACTAAGCAGCATTTTTTACAAAGTCAGCTTATTGCCCCCAACAATCTTGGGTCCTCACTTTACCTACCCCGAGAGGATGGAAGGCTGAGTCAACCTTGAGCCTGGTGGGATTTGAGCCTACAGCAGTTGTAGGCAGCTGGAACTTAAGTGCAGGCAACTTAAGTGCAGGCAATTAACAGCCTGAGCCACCAAGGCCCTTCAGTTATATCAGTTTTAAAAGTCACCTCATCTTCCAATATTTAAATGAAGTTGATGCATATTGTATTCTTTGCAAGAGCTCATTCTTAATCCCCTCTGATAGAAAAATGACTAGCCACAGTATTTTGAGGCTGAGGAAACCCAATAAATGCTGTTTTAAAGCAACTGCAGAGATATAAACACATACTTTGCTTATTTTATGAAGAACCATAATATTGATTTTTTAAAAATTTTCCTGTCTACCTTTCTCCAAGTATATCGGCTAATGTTTCCATTAAACCCAGAGCAAAAACTCATTAACAGCTAATGTCCTGCAACATCATTAAATCATTTCATCTAAAAAGAATCATGGGCTCAATGAAAATTGCCTATTAGGCAGGGTTGGGAGAACAAGTACTGAAAGATAATGTGGCTTCAGAAATCCAAAGACATACTATGATAAGTCTTTTCCATTCTTTAAATTCATTATAGAGTCCATCTATTTTTTTTTCTTAAACAATCTTTTGAATGATCCAAATAGGTGTTTAAGATCTGTAGGCCATACCATTTCATTGCTACAGAGTATATTGATTATCCAATATCTAAAACTGTTAAACTATTAAAGCTTACAAAGCTAGATAGCACCATTTTGTTTTGCCAGGACTTTTGATCAGTTAGATTTTTTATTATTACTATTATTATTATTATTATTATTATTATTATTATTATTATTTGGATTTCTATGCCGCTCCATCTCCCAAAGGACTCAGGGTGGCATACAATCATAAAAATACAATACAATATTAAAAAGAATTAAATAGGAAACCCAATAATCAATTAAAATTAATAAAAAACAATTCACTAAAACCCCATCCCCTCCATCAGTCCAGGTCGGCAAGTTGGAAAAACCATGTTTTCAGGCCATGATGGAAGGATTGAAGGTCAGGGGCCACCCGAAGCTCCAGGGGCACTGATTCCATAGGGTGGGTGCTCCCACAAAGAAGGCCCTACCCCTAGGGGTCGCCAGCCGACACTGTCTGGCCGACGGCACCCCAAGGACGCCCTGCCTATGGGAGCGCACGGGACGTTGGGAAGCCATTACTGGCAGCAGGGTCTCCCGCAAATATCCCAGTCCTAAGCCATGTAGGGCTTTATAGGTCAGTACCAGCACCTTGAATCTCACCTGGAGGGCAACTGGTAACCAGTGCAGCTCGCGCAGGAGGGGTGTAATATGGGAGTATCGGGACACTCCCATCACCACCCGCGCCACCGCATTCTGGACAAGTTGAAGCCTCCGAGTGGTCCTCAAGGGCAGCCCATGTAAAGAGCATTGCAGTAGTCCAAACGGGAGGTAACGAGCGCATGAGTGACTGTTATTAACAGGGAGAGCTTTTGAAGTTAGAGAAAGACTCATTTGTAGCTTTGAAGCTACACGTGGTCACTTTGGATTCTCAATCCTCAAAAGTGATTTTAATTTTCAACATTGCCACTTTTGCATAAGCATCTAAATTCCTATACAGTTATTTTACCATTAATTGTTTCCCTGCAAGTGCAGGGTCTGCTTTTTTCAAACCACCTGAATATTGAGCCATTGGTTGAAACAAGAATTGACTGACCAGCCTTATTACCCAAGCCTGACGTTGTGGGCTGAGAGATAATGAGTGGCCCATGATCAGCCAGCTTTCAGGCCTCAGGTGGGACCAGAACTCACAGATTCTGGGTTTCTAGCCTGGAGCCTTAATTATTACACTAGACCAAATTGACTCTCTGCCTTTCCTAAATAAATAATAATTGTATTTATAATAGCTTATTTGTATTTTGTTGTATTTTTAAATTTATTTCTTGGGTTTATATTCTGCAATTCCTCCGGAAGTTCAAGGTGACAGGCATTATATTCCTCCAATTTTTTCCCACCATAGTCTTAGTAAGGTAGTTTGGGCTGTACAAGAATGATTGACTCAATCTCATTCAGTAAACTTCTGTGGCTGAAAGTGAATTTGAGTGAACTTGGCTATTGGGGAATCTCTCCAGCTTTGATCTAACACCTCCATGTGAAGAAAAGCATGTTTATATAACAAGATAGCTATACTACATTTTTGGCTTGTTGTAGCTTGACAAATGGGCTGGCTGGTATGCTGGTTCTTTATGGGTTTTTCCTGGCACTGAACCTTTTTTTGTAGATTTAATGCAATTATAAAATCAACAAAACATTATTAACATTATTTGCAAATTATACTCTTTCCTCTTATTGTATCCTGACTGTTATTTCAAGTCCATATATTTGTAGGTACAAGTAGTCTTCAACTTACAACAGTTCATTTAGTGACCGTTCAAAGTTACGACAACACTGAAAAAATGACTGTTTTTCACACTTCACAACCATTGTAGCATCCCCATGGTCATGTGATCAAGATTCAGATGCTGGCAACTGCCTAATATTTATGATGGTTGTTATGTCCAGGGTCATGTGAGCACCTTTTCGACCTGACAAGCAAAGTCGAAGGGGAAGCCAGATTCGCTTAACAACCGGGTTACTAACTTAACAACTGCAGTGATTCACTTAAGAACTGTGGCAAGAAAGGTCATAAAATGGTGCAAAACTCACTTAACAAATTTTTCCCTTAACAATAGAAATTTTGCTCAATTGTCATAAATCAAGGACTACCTGTATTAGGAATTATTCCTGATTTCTAGTTGGGTTTTCCCCCCTACTTTTTTCCTTAGAAACTGTATTCTAAATATCTAAACTTGTCTTGCATTATGTAATATAGGAAATATAAGGGGGGCATTTTTGCCTGAATTTGATTAAGCTTCTATTGTGAATATATACAGTGAGTTTTGCCAATTGCTGTGTATTATCCAAGTTTGATTTCCCAAACTGATATTGTCCACAAAAATGGGCTATACCATTTTTGACAATGTTTAATGCTATTAAGTAAGCTCACGATATTTCAACTGTTTCTAAAAGTCCCCTCCAAGCCAAACTTCCACAATTCAAACAGAATTCACAAACAGTATTTCCAGTGAAAGGCACTCAAATATGCAGAATTGAATTCATTGGTTCCTTTAGATGTTCTTTGAGGAGTGGGCAATCCATTTTCCACAACTTTTGTCTGGATCACAATTGAACTGCCAAAATTCATCAGCAAAGGAATGAATGATGGTGGTCTGATTTTTCACTTTAGAAAAAGGTTTGGTTGTTAAATGGATTAATTTGACTTTAAAACCAAGTGAACTGCTTTCTTTCTAGAGTCAATTTAAGTGGTTTGTTTTTATATCTATTGAGCTTTGGATGGATAGACTTGCCCTTCAGTAGTTTTCCAACTTCCTGCAGTTCTAATCAGATAGGCCTGAAGTTCAAGGTGTATTGACTTGTTCATTCCATGCTCCCAAAATACTGCAAATCTAGAAGACAAGGCACATTAACACATGATTGATTGACTAAAGGTGATATAAGTTGTCCTCAACTTAGGGCCACAATTGAGCCCAACATTTCTGCTGCCAAATGAAACATTTGTTAAGTGAATTTTGCCCCCTTTTATGACCTTTCTTGCCACATTTGTTAAGTGAATCACTGTAGTTGTTAAAATAGTAACACAGTTGTTAAGTGAATCTAGCTTCTCCATTGACTTTGCAAGGTTGCAAAAGGGGATCATATGATCTCAGCCTCAGGACACTGCTATGATCGTAAATATGAGTCAATTCAATTCAGTTCAATTGGTCATACAAGTCAATTGCCAAGCATCTGAACTTTGTGATCATGGGGAGGCCGCAATGGTCATAAGGGTGAAAAACGGTCATATGTTACTGTTGCAACTTCGAACAGTCATTAAACAAAACATTGTAAGTTGAGGATTACCTGTGCATTGCCTGACCAAAGATGGCGGAAAACAGGAATTTTGAGCAGCTGGCAGAGGGAAAATCTATTCATAAGATTCTATCCAAACTTTATGGTAATTAAATATTCTCCTCAGATGACACCATAAAATGATACTGTTGTTTCTACATTAATCTAACTGGAGTATAAGTCAACAATATATTTTGAAATTCTGATTAGTCTCTGCTTGTAATTTATTGAGTTCCAGCTGCTGCTAGCATCTCATAAGTAATTGCTCCTTTTTTTGTTTTTTGGTTACATCCTATTGGACTGTTACCAATTTCATCAGAGTCCTGCAATTTATTAAAGGATTTGTGTCTAACTTTTGCTGCTTTCATTCTGAACAAACAAACAATTCCATATAAACCATTTTCTTCTCCTCTTCCCAGAACCATATTTCATCAGGTCTCAGAGTGTCATAATATAGGAGTCAGTGAATCCCTGGCTTTACAGTTCACACTGATTCTTGGAAACAAGTGAGGGAGAATGTGATCACAGAACATAGTCCCTGACAATCTTAACTTTTATTTATGTTTTTTTAAAGCAATGTCATAACTTTTAAGGATGCAAACCAAGAGCAGCATATAACTGCAGGACGAATGAAATCTCAGTAATCCACTGAGATGGGCCTCAATATCCTTTCCCCTTCCCTGTAATCAGTGAAAGAAATTGTGGAAAAGAAACTCTACTATGAAAAAAAGAGAGAGAGAGAGCACCAGATTGGTTAATTTTTTAAATCCAATTTTATTTATTAATCAAATATGTAACCGCCCATCTTACTGAAGGCATTTCGGGACAGCACACCCAATAGATAAAAAGAATAAAGACAGCAAATGCAAATATAAAAGTCATAGTAATAAATATCCTAAAAATAAAAAATATAGCCACAAATAAAGGGAGAATAAAAAGATAGCCCCCTCAACAATGGAGCTATCTAAACAAGTCTCTGGTTTAGTTGTTTAAGTCACCATATTCAAAACTGGGAGATTGTGAGTTCTAATCCCACCTTAGGCACAAAGCCAGCTAAGTAGTCTTCAGTCCTAGGGAAATGCAATAGCAAACCACTTGTGTTAAAAAAAGCTACAATTGTGGCATTGCATAATCTAGAATAGTTAAAATAGTTTGTGTGGGTTATTAAAACCTGGGAAGTTTATAAATGTGAATAAATACTAGATCTGATGTTGTTCAGTCTGTGAAAAATGACTCATAACAGAAGTGATGATTGGAGCAACCAAACTCTTAAGTTCAAGTCTCACCTCTGAAACCTGAAGCTCCAATCTAATCTCCTAAAATAGGCTAGTTGAGGATAAAGTAAAAAAGTAAGGAGCATCTGTATTCTCCCCACATCTTTGGAGTAAGAGCAGGCTATTAATATTAATACCTGTAATGACATTAAATTCTCCCTACAAAGTTCACATTTCAGAGAAGCTTAGAATCCATGACATCTAAATTTCTTTTTTAATATGAGTAATAGTTTTGTTCAAGGCAGAATATTGAAATAACTTCCGACATATAGACTGGAATAATAAAACCTGAAACAATTTGTTTGATTCTTTTTATTCTGTTTATGCATAAGCTGTCAATAGACTATCCAAGTTCAAGAAACATAATTTTCAGATATATTATGCCCACAGCAAAACTCTGCAGTCATGACATGGATAAAATGCCATGCCATATTGTTTTCTATGCTTTACTTTTGTATTCCTTTCTTGTCTAACACTGTGTAGATTTGAGAAAACGATTCTTTTAATAGTTTGGCAGCTGTCAGGACAGTCAAACTGAGGCACTTTTACACTCTGACAATTTTATACTACATCAAACTGCAGAATAAAAAGTATTCAGTAACCTCGCTTCTCAGGATGAGAGATCAAAATGAGAAATAATGAAAATGTATGAATATGAAATGAGACATTAATCCGTTTCTAAAGTTCCAATGCAATGGCAATGGTTCCATTCTGGGAGGAAAAAAAAATTGAAGCTCAGAAGAACTGATCAGATGCTGTGAATCTGGCAGGTTGAAAATAGACATCTTGGATGGAAATTATTCTGGGGCTGGGGGCGAAGCCAGCAAGAGTCAGAGGGTGTCTGGCAGTGATGGATTGGGGATGGAGCAGACTTTGTGGTCCCTACTCTGCAGGTTTTTAGGACTCGGGATTTGTATTTACTCTGAAAAAAAGATGCATTGATTCTATCGGCTGCTTAATGCACTTTTTTTAATGCACTGAAAAAAAATAGAACGTCTGCTTTTTTCTTCAAATTTCATGCAGCATTTTGCTTCTTAATATAAACATTCAAATAGCCAAAAAAAAAAAAAGGTTTGCAAAAGATTATTCCCTCAGCCAGCAGAAATGCAGCCTTTTGTTTCGATGGAAATCCAAACCACTTTGCAAAGAAGCATTATCAATGAAATGGCTTGAGGGAGCTAGAATTGCCATGAAAGAAAAGTATTGTCCAGTTTCAACTGGATAAACTCACAGTCTTCTCAACATTCCTGATGTTTTGGCAGATGAGGTACCACTTTTGTTGCTAAGAGGTCCTGAGATATGTCCTCCTCCGTAAAACCACATATTGACTCTTAGTGATCATTGGGTTTAAAGAACAGTTTTTTTTTCTGAGGATTGCAATGAACATTAGGTGCTTGATTGAACCCATGAAGGATGATAGTTTCCTAGCAGAGGAGAAACAAAACACTAGAACAAACATGAGATTTTCCTCTAAATCAGGGGTGTCAAACTCAATTTCATTGAGGGCCACATCAGGGCTGTGGTTGATCTCAGGGGGGAGCGGAGTATGTGGCCGACTGGGTAGGTGTGGCCAACTGGGTGGGCATGGTCAGCTTGATGCCACTCTGTGAGCATGGTTAACTGGGTGGGTATGGCCAGTTTGATGCTACTCCCCAAACTGCCAGCATGTTTCCTCTCCGCATTGGGTAGACCGGGCTGAAGCCACACTAGCCCAATGTTTCCTCTTAGCATTGGGTAGACCGGACCGAAGTGACATGGGCCGGCCACTTACATTTTCCAGACCGGCCCTGCAGGCTGAATCCAACCACATCGCAGGCTGGATCCAGCCTGTGGGCCTTGTATTTGACACCCCTGCTCTAAATACTATAGTAAAGGAAGTACTGAAACAGGATAGCAGTAATTAGGTTTTGGGGGATTTTTCACTTTAAATTAACAGAAAACTAAATCACATTCTCAGAAAGGATGGTGGCTTTGTCATCTTCAAATTCTGTAATGAAACTGGAAATAACGGGAAGTTACTGAAACATCATGACATGAATTTAATCTTCTTCGGCCTGAGGCTGTATTGAATTCTGCTATATTCAATTTCTGCTTGAACTGATAAGTTGCATTGCTTTAATTTAATTCAGGTGTTCAGGACAGCCTATTTTCCCATTTAAAAGGAAAAAAAAATACTTTCAAATCTTCACTCAGTTCATTTAACTTCTGGCCCATCTTATGCCAAATCTCTCAGAAAAGTAATTAAAGAAAGGAATGTGTACTTTAAAAATAAATAAATCAGCACCTGTTGTTATTTGAATGCTTGAAGTAGGTCATACTTTGGCTTAATCGAGGAATACACTATGAAGATTAATATTTCAGATAGTGGCTTATATGAGTGTAGACAAATCTAATAGAAATCCGATTGCATATCAATTTCACATGCACTCATGTCTATGTATATATGTACAGGAGTAAAATGTACAATGGTTCATGCCCTAATGATTTCATCATGCATTTCCCTTCATCTTAATGAGGAAAAAGTATTAATAATTAACCCACTAAGTGCCATAAATAGTATTTTTAGACTCTTTTGATCACTTCATGGAGTATTGCAATGACCTCTGAAAGCTCTAAAATATCCAACAAACTGATGCTGATTGTAGCTAATTATTGGCAATAACCTATGACTGAATATAGAAAGTTTCCTGGATGTTCTTAGACTCATGGGATTTGATAATAGATGGTGTAAATGCTGAGCAAAATACCCCTTGGCCTGATTTGAAATTGATGCTGTTAGAAAGCATCACAAAAATTCTGCCTTTCCAGAGTTTCACGGCCAGCTGCTAATGAGTTTACTGGCATAGTAATATCACTGTCCCCAGTGGATCAGTATTTCATTCTGCTTACCCTTCATGCACTGAGCACTTGGTACGTCAAAGAGCTGTCCAGAAATTCAGCAGATCATTCATTCCCCAAAGATATAGCTGCATGTTAGATGACAAGTCTCAACAAAGGGAAGCAATGCAAGGAACAGTCAAGTGAAGAAAATAGGACAAGAAGCAAACCAAATAAGCGAGCTTTTTGGTTGGAGTCCCAAAGTTCATCACAATCAGAGGGACTTAATAAGCAATGAATATTAAAGAAATATGTCACAATAAAGCATCTGGCTTTAAAAAAAAATCACATTGCTTCATAGCTAGATGATTTCTGTAGTTCAAGAGTTGAAAGAGTTCTCTAGGCCAGTGTTTCTCAATCTTGGCAGCTTTTAAGATGTGTGGACTTCAACTCCAGAATTCCCCAGCCAAGATGCTGGACCTACCCATCTTAAAAGCTGCCAAGGTTGAGAAACATTGCTCTGGGCTATCATACTCACCCTTTTGCTCTGAACAGGCTCCAAATTAAGGTATGCAAATCATATAGTTCTCTGGCCTTTAAATCCATGCAGTGAAGAAGAGGTCCATTATATTTTCTCTCCAGGCTAACATTTGAAAATCTTTTCACTCTCTCTTCCTAGGAACAAGGATTTTACACCCTGATGATCCTCCACTTTGAGTATGTACCAGTTTTTCTAAATTGTGGTAGCTGGGCTCAATATTTTCCATAGATTTTGACCACCATGGTAGCATCTGCTGAGGTGGTTGAAAGAGGCAAGATGGTTTTGTGGCATTGTGATCGAAGTCCCATCCCTTTTGTATGAACATGTGATTTTTTATACTTCTTTGGATGGAGCTTAACATTCCATTTGCCTTTTTTTTGCAACTGATTCACAATCAATTGGTAGTTCTCGCTTAACAACACTAATTAAGACCAGAAACTCCATCATTAAATAAGCGGTCATAGTTTGAAAACCACATGACTGTGCCACTTGGTGATGACATTTCTTGCAGTCCCGGTTGCTGTTAATTGAGAACAGTGCAGATCATTAAATGAGGTCATCATGTGCCCATGATTTGCAATTTCCTGCTGGCTTCCCCATTGACTTTGTCTGTTGGAAGCCAGCAAAGATGCACCAGTTTTTTTGATCTTAGAAGAAACTGATGTTATATTTTAACTAGAGGTGGGCATTCCAATCCAGATGGTTGGGAATAGTTGTCTTGAATTCTATTAGTGGAGGGAGTTGTGCTAGGAATGACCCAAGGCATGCCTCAAGTGTGGAGAAAAATATAATTGATGCCGCCACATAGTGAGGAATGAAACAATAATAGAAGACCATCTCAGTGTGCAGTAGGTTTCAGGTTTAATCAGCTGTGCTCAGACAAAGAATCTGGAGAATTGATGCCATCAGCACCAGTTAGATGGACTAGTGAGGAAGCTTACTATCCTTGTATAATTAAGCAAACTTAATCAGTTACTTGCCTCTGGGAAAAGGAAATATCAGGGAAAAAGCCTGAAACATTGATCTGATCTGAAATATTTTTTTTAAAATGTTCTTAACATTATAACATGTATTTATTCATACTAATGATAAACCTAATTTCAGAGGCTTACTGGATATATGTGCAATGTGATGTGTGGGAATGCCTTTGACTGTAATCCATCTATTTGGACTAAAAACACACACTGTGGTTTAAATACATACAACCAGTGTTTTATCTATAGAAGTTAGCAGAAATTTGCAATAGGTAGTAGTACAGGGAGTCATATGACTGAGAACAAGAATAAAGTGGGTTTTTTTTGCTATTGAAAGAGAAGCCGTATAATTTATAAAGTTGAAATGCCTTAGAGATAATCTGTATCAATTTTCCTGCAGGTTTCATAAACTTCTAGGCTCTAGCAATTATTGTTGCATCTATTTGAGCTGGTAAGAATTCAGCAATAAAACCAAGTAGCTATGATAGAAGCTACAAATACATCTGAGACAACTCTAAATAATGCAGTTTGGCACTTCAGAATTTTAATAATTAAAATTAAATCAATAGTGTATGCAGTAATTAACAAGATAGCCTGTGTAGTCTGAGTTATCAGAATAAACAATTAATGGTTACTAATCAAAGCTATCCTAATTTTAATGAATCAAGCAATATCTAATATTTTGAAAACGTATGTCTAAACTTTATACTTTTTAAAAATCTCCACATTGTCTCCTTTTGTTTTCAGACCTTCACCAGTCTTTTTGTGCTGCTTCTTCTGTCTTCATTTACCTCCCATATTTACTTCATATTGCATATGCTTTCCTTTTTATCTTTTTTATTTTTTAATATTTATTGTTTTATCATAAAAAGTAAAACACAAAACAGAAAATAAAAAAAACACTTTACTTTTAGTACCTTCTTATATAGCAATTCCATTCCACTTAAGTTCTTTATCCCATTGGCTTTTCCTGTTGTGGATTTCTTATAACTTCTATGGGTTTATTTAAATTTGCTTTACTGAAGTCCTAGATACATTTGCAACTGCATTCACCTTTTGTTTCCCTTAAAATCAAGAAATTTACTATTCATATCCCCCCTGTATACTTCTCACTTGTTGTTGTTTTTTGACTAAATCTTCCGTGTTATGTTGGATAAAGTCAGGTACGACTGATCATATGTTTTTCTCCACCTTCTAAAGGAGAAAGTAGTAAGACAAACCAAGTATTGAATTATTTTTAAAGAAAATTCATATGGCTTCCCAATTCACTCATGGTAATTCTGGTTGACTTACAGAATAAAACCACAAATACAGAAACCAATATATCCTCACACCGCCCCCACCCACCGGGGTGATGGGCTCCATCCCCTCCTTCTTTGATGGCTCCATCCCCATTGGCAAAACCATGCAAGCCTTCAGGGTCTTTCAAATTGGGGGTCAGTCTTATCTTCTGTTGGAAGAAATATCCTTCTGGGTTCAGTTCCAAGTGGAGAAAAAGACACTGGAAACATGGAGGCTGTTTGGAAAGATGGTTTAATGGTGGAGAAGAGCACATGGCTTGGAGCTCCAAAGTGAAAAGGACAATCATATGCTTCAAGATGTTGGGTGAAAGAAAAGAAGGACCAAGATGCTGAGAGATCCTTAGTTTTATACCCTCTGTTGGGCCCCACCTTAGTGTTTCCTGTTCCTGTGTAAGAAATGTATCTCATTGGCTGTCAGACTCCCAGGGGCGGGGGTCTTAGCTAACTTTATAGGCTTTGTGTGGACCACATGGCTTCACCTGAGTGCTGGCAGACGCAATCTGCCCAGGTCAGGTAGTGAGATGGCCTTTGTTGTGTAGAATACTCTGGCCCAGGCTTTAATGGCCTGACCATTAACAAAGGTGGGGGTGAGCTTCTGCTTCTGAGGTGAGTTTCTGCTTCTGAGTTTCTACTTCTCTTTTTAGGGGAAATATTCTGCCTTTTTAATATTTCCTTGCATATTTCATTTTTCTATGAGAGGGGTGGATGCTAACTTACTACACTTTGCAGAAATGATTGATGTTCCATACCATGGAAACCATCACTGAAAAGGCCCTTCTTCTTGGTCTTACTAGGTGGACCTATTTAAAGGGGGGGGTGGTGGAATCATGTCTCTATGATCTGGTGGGCCATACAAATGTAACTGGGAAGAGATGGTCCTTTAAATAATGTGACTCCAACAGCCACATAGGGCTTTAAAAGTAATAACCACCATCTTGAATTGGGCCCAGAAACAAATCAGCCAGTTCCTGCAAGAGAAGTGACACTTGTACAAAACTAGATTTGCACAAGACTATGCAGGCCACCGCATTTTGAACCAATTGAAGCTTCCTTTTAAGAATTCCTGGAATGAGCACACTTGGCAGTATATATTGTAGTTTCCAATAAATGCTGCAATAATTAAAGTTCCTTATCAAACTGAATAACTTCTTTGAAATACCTGCATTTCAGTACTGATAACAATATAACCTTTATATTTTCCTCCACAGTATTTCCGAGTACATGCACTTGTGTTTTTGAGCAAGTATGGATTCTTTTAATATGCAGTACAACTCCTCTTTCTGACATTTCTGTTCTCCTTGAAGGTACAGACTTACACTCTTCAATTGTTGTATTCCCATCAAGGGAGTCAGACTATAAAGTCTCAGTTTTCAATCAATCAGTAATTTTTTATTTAATAATTGACCAGCAAATAAAACAAAAAATAACAATTGTTTAGAGCAAAAAGAAAAAATATTGTTCGAAAATATCTAAAAAGGATAAAAAGAAATACTATAGCATGTTGTGCACACTATATTAGTTAGCTGTAGTCAAAGTAGTAAAATCTGATAATAACAACTTAAGATAAAACAAGTAGGAATGACCAGGATTTTTCCTAAGAAGTGGAAATAATATTCCTGGCAAGTGTCTGTGTAGATGGGATAATACAAAATAATGTGTTTGTTATTTCAATTATTCCTCCACAATATAGACACAGTGTCTGTTTAAAGGAAATCTTTTGGTATCTCCCTTTAATAATAGCTGTTGGGAGGCTATTGAATCTGGTCAGGGATCAGGCCCTTCTAAATTTTGGAATCATTATGTGATTAAATATCAGATTGGTTGGAGAAGGTATGCAGAATGGCTTAAGGCAGATGTTTCTAAGTAGAGCCAGTCAATCTGCTTGCCATTCTGAATCAGGCCTGCTGTTTAAGATCTGCTAGTGCACTTTCATAGGCCATCAGGATCAGGGTGATAACCGGTCATGAAAAGCCATCAAAGTCCAGTTTGGCACCAGGAAGTCTGAAGGCTACTGTAATGTATGCAGAGTTAATCTGATTGGTTGTTGAAAATATGCAGAGTTCAATCTGATTGGTTGTTAAAATGGCGGGAATTCCTAATACTGCCATTGGCTACAAGCCGCGGCAGCTGGCTATATAAGCTGCCGAGACCAAGCCATTCTGGCGTAGTTCTGAGCTGTAGTCACATTATTAAAATGAGCTGAAGCACTTCGCGTCCTGTCTTCTTCCGAACATAACACTGGCGACGAAGGTGGGATCGTAACAGACAAGAAGACAACGCAGAAGAAAGAAACAAGATGACTGGGCTGAACATGCCACCAGCTCAGTTCGACCCAAAGAACGAAGACTGGGAGTCTTATGCAGATAGATTCCAAATGTTCTTAGAAGGAAATGATCTGGCATCGATTTCTGAACAACGGAAAAGAGCGGTTTTCCTAACACACTGCGGCTCCACAGTGTTCAAGATGGCAAGGGCTCTGGCTGCACCAGCAGAAGTGAAAGCGATGGCATGGGCAGCCTTGGAAGGGCTATTGAGGGCGCACTACACACCTCAGGTATCGTGCCTGATCCGCAGACACGAATTCTACCGCCACGATCAACAAGAAGAAGAAAGCATCAGTGACTTTGTGGCCAGCTTACGAAACCTTGGTGGTGCCTGTGACTTCATTACGCTAGAAGAAGCCATGCACGATTGTTTTGTCTTGGGGCTTAAGGACCAGACGTTACAAAGTAAACTACTCATGAAACCAAACATTACACTAAAAGAAGCCATCGATGAGGCAATAGCAGCAGAAGCCACGAAAACCTCCGCAGCCACAATGAGGAAGATGAACAGAATAACCACCCATCCAGAAGGTGAAAAAACTGCAACAACGCATTTTGATGAACTAGAGTCAGAATCAGAGTACAGCGGAGAAGAAGAAGAGATAAACAGACTCAGAATGGAGCGGAAATGGAATGCCAGGGCTGGAAGAAGCGAGACTTCCGTTGCGCAGGATGTGGAGGGAACCACCCCCGCACAGAATGCAGGTTCCTGGAAGCCATTTGCCTCCGTTGTGAGAAGAAAGGGCATGTTGCAAGAGTCTGCAAATCATCCAGAACTCCACCAAACAGAAGGAAATTCAATCCAAATAACAAGGACAAAGAAGTAAAACCCGGCAGCAGAAGCGGGAAAAATGAAACACATCAAACTGTAACAATTGGTCATTCTTCTTCACTGAACAACAGGAAGGTGCATGCCAAGGTCTATATTGAGGGAAGGCCGTGCCAGATGGAGGTAGACTCGGGATCATACCTATCCATGGTGTCATGGGACACTATACAGAGACTCATTCCAGAGATCCAGAAGAACCAATTCAATAAGCAAGCACTAACCCTCAAAGATTACCAAGGAAACAAGATTCCAGTAATCGAACAAGAAAATTCAACGTGAAATTCAAGAATCACACTAAACTTCTACCATTGACCATCGTTGATAAAGACCACCCAAGTCTTCTAGGACTGGAATGGTTCCACCCCTGGGCATCGAAGTAACCGAATCAACCATGTCAGTGAATCAGAATGGGAAGAGTCATTGAAGAAAGAATTCCAAGAGGTCTTCAGCAACAGATTAGGCAAGTACTCAGGGACCCCTATTACTTTCAATTTAGACCCCAACGTACAACCAATCCATTTAAAAGCCAGACGAGTGCCGTTTGCACTCAAAGCAAAAATCGATGAACAATTAGACAAACTGATCGCTCAAGGGGTACTAGAGCCCACAGACCAGTCCAGATGGGAAACACCCATAGTTACCCCTGTCAAACCTGATGGCTCTGTAAGAATTTGTGGGGACTATAAGGGGACATTGAACCATGCACTGCAACAGAGCGCATATCGGGTTCCAGTGGTACATCATTTGTTACACTCCCTAGGTGGGGGTACTGTTTTCGCTAAATTAGACCTTGCCCAAGCATACCAGCAATTAACAGTAGACGATACGACTGCAGAGGCACAAATGATTGTGACCCATCGGGGTGCCTTTAAATGCAAAAGGTTGCAATTCGGAGTAAGTGTGGCACCAGGCATATTTCAAAGCCTTATGGAAAGAATATTACAAGGTTTAAAAGGGGTAGTACCTTACTTTGATGACGTCTTAATCTCTGCTAAAATGACACTCAGCTACGAGAGACTCAGAGAAGTATTGATCAGGTTCAAAAAGCAGGACTAAAAGTCAAAAGAGAAATGTACACTAAGAACCGACAGAGTAGAATTCTTAGGTTACATGATTGACAGACACGGTATTCACCCCACAGAAACAAAAATTCAGGCAATCAAGGAAGCCCCCAGACCTAAATGCAAAGCTGACCTTCAAGCATTTCTGGGACTTATTAATTTCTACCATATGTTTTTGCCGCAGAAAGCAACAACTGCGAACCCCTACATAGACTGCTCGATAAAAAGCTATGTGGGTCTGGGCAAAGAGAAGAAGCAGCTTTTAACAGTATTAAGTGCCAAATCACGTCTGATTGTGTATTAATACAGTTTAGTGAAAACCTGCCTGTGGTATTAACTTGTGATGCTTCCCTTTTGGAGTGGGGAGTATTGAGCCACCAGCTACCAAGTGGAAGAGAAGCTCCCATTGCATTCTATTCAAGAACCTTGACAAAGGCAGAGAGAAACTATAGTCAGCTGGACAAGGAAGTGCTGGCAATAGTAGCAGCTGTCAAGAAATTCCACGAATACGTTTATGGAAGAAAATTCACCATTGTCACCATCACAAGCCTCTCCTCAGAATAGTGGCGGCGATAAACCAACTCCTATCATCCTTTCACCCCGAATGATGAGGTGGACCAAATTCCTCCCTGCATACTCATACAGACTCGTTCACCATCCGGGAAAGGAAATAGGGCATGCAGACGCATTGAGCCGCTGCCCATTACCTATGAACACTGAAGATCCAGCACCTGAGACTTACACCTTTTCTTAGAAACAGTTGCTCAACTACCTGTGGATGCTGCTGAAATTGCAAGAGAAACCGCTAAAGACAGTTTATTGGCACCTGTTGTCGATTGGATAAAGAAGGGTTGGCCACAGCAAGGACTAATGGACATCTGCAAACCATTTAAGTCCAGACAAACCGAACTATCTGTGTTAAAGGGGTGTATTCTATGGGGAAATCGAGTGGTCCTGAAAAGTTACAGAAGAAAGTATTGACTATGTTGCATGAGGGGCACCGGGGATTGTCAGAATGAAGGGTTAGCTAGGAGCTATGTATGGTGGCTGGGGATTGACAAAATGGTTGAAAACTGGGTTGCTGGCTGTAGGAATTGTCAGGAACTGAGGCCCACACCGCCTATTGCCCTAAACAGGAATGGGAATGTCCTAGGGGCCATGGTCCAGAATTCATATTGATTTTGCTGGCCCAACTAAAGGGCATACCTTTCTGATTGTAGTAGATGCATATTCCAGATGGCTCGAGGTTCTTCCCATGTCATCCACCACAGCAGAGGCTGTTATCAAACAGCTAAGGAAACTTTTGTAACTCACGGGTTGCCCGATGTTGTTGTTTCTGACAATGGTCCCCAATTTACTGCCACCCTTTTTGAATCATACTTAGCACAGCAGGGCATAAGGCACGCCCTTACAGCCCCTGGGCACCCCTCCACTAACGGCCGGGCTGAACGTATGGTTCGGTTTACTAAAGAGAAGCTTCAACAGTTGGGTCCAGGGATATTACTGAGAAAGTAGACAAACTGCTCAGTATCCAACACATTACCCCCAACCCTCCACTAATTTAAGCCCTGCAGAGCTCTTAATGGGCAGGAAACTCAGGTCAACCCTCGACCGCCTTCACCCCACTTACGCACCCAAGAAACCTGTAGATTCTAGTAGCAAAACTCGCATTTTTCAAATAGGGGATCGAGTTTATGCTAAGAACCTTGTGGGTGAGCCTTTATGGATTCCTGTGGAAATTACCCATGTAACAGGACCCAGGTCTTACAGGGTACAAATGGAGGACGGGTCACTTGGAAAAGACATATAGACCAATTAAGGTCCAGAAAGTCCCTAGAAACTTACCCTGGCACGTTTCAGGACTCATTACACAACCCAAGCCGTGGGGAAGGGGAGACCTTTTGAATAATGAACAAGTAATAGTCAACCCCCTCTTAAATGGAATAACATGACAAGAGCCATCCCAAGCCCTAACACAATCACAACAAATGCTAACTCCAGTAGAGGACAGCACAACTTCACCTATTCAAGGGGATACCAATGGGCTGGGAGTGGACTGGGAGGAGAGACCAGGTTGGAGTAACAGTCGGATCACCCGGTCAAAAGATTCCAAATAAGGGGATTCCAACAACTAACATTCCTTCAAAACAAATAGAAGTTCCTAGAACACCTGAACCACGCAGGTCCAAACGTAACCGTAAAAGCCCCACCTATTTACAAGAGTACATTAGATAGATGGGGTTTGACTATGGGCTGGACCAGGTGGGGAGGGGTGTAATGTATGCAGAGTTAATCTGATTGATTGTTGAAAATATTCAGAGTTCAATCTGATTGGCTGTTAAAATGGCGGGAATTTCGAATACTGCCATTGGCTACAAGCCGCGGCAGCTGGCTATATAAGCTGCCGAGACCAAGCCATTCTGGCGTAGTTCTGAGCTGTAGTCACATTATTAAAATGAGCTGAAGCACTTCGCGTCCTGTCTTCTTCCGAACATAACAGCTACTAGTCATAATTAAAGGGGTCAAACAAGCTGAACAAAAGAAGCTCTTATGCCAATTGGAGTAAAGGAAAACTATATTGTTATATTCTATTGTAATAGGCCGGCTTTATGGCAAGGCACCATGTTTGGAATGCAGTAAGGTGCTTGAAGAATTGATCTCAATAACTTGGATTGAACTCTTTCCTCTCTGAATTCCTCAAAGGAGCTGGAGTTGGATATCAGCTGAAAAGTCTTTAATTGCTGCAGATATTGGCTGACCTCCTTTGGACAACAAGAATGATTGTAAAACCAATGCTTTTTTTGTGCGTTTAAAGTAACATAATTGGTGTGTGATTTTTGGTTGCCTGTAGCATGGAAAACCATCCTCAAACTCTTTGACTTGCACTACTGAATGATTATTTAACTGCCAGTCTATGCCTTAGAGTACTTAGCAAAAACCATGACCTTGGTTTTGCAATAATTAATTTCTAGCCATTCTCCTCAACAGTGTTCAGCACTTAGACAGTATAAAATACCAGTTTCAGGCCAATCTATGTCTGAGAAAGCAGCATGGCATCACCTGCATACAAAATAATAGAAATGCGCCTGTTTGTCCATTTTGATGGATAAAGAGATGGACTTTTCAGTTGGCCTATAAAAGTGTTAATGTATAGATTAAAAACAAGGGGAGCAGAATATGGCCTTTCTCATTCCGCTCTTGACAGGAATTTTCTTGGTGCAGTGACCTTGTGCATTACATCTTCATCCAGGTGAAGCCTGTATATAAGGACATCTAATCTTGTATCAGTTGAAGAGCAATTCAATTTCTCCCAAAGTTTGGATGTAGCGGTGAGATTAAAAGCCTATCTAAAATCAATAAGCATTGCACAGAGTGATGAGCAAGGACTGGAGAAGTATTTCTCAACTAGATGTTGAAGAGTTAACCCATGGTCAATAATTGAACGGCTTTCTCTAAAGCAGTGGTGGCTTACCTTTTGGGGCTCCTGTGCCAAAAATTGTGTGTGCACTTGCGCGCTTGCGCTCGCATGCCAGCACCCAGAAGGCATTGCACGTGCACACCACATGCACATGCGTACGCGATCCCCTCCGACCTCACCCCCTTACCTGCACTGCACCTCCCAGCTGATTTTTGGTGCATTTGAGGCCTTTTTCGGCCTGCCAGAAGCTTGAGGGAAGCCTCTGAGCCTTTGCAGGCTGAAAAATAGGCCCGTTTCGTCACTTCTGGTATTTCCGGAAGTGATGAAACGGGCCTATTTTTGGGGCTGCAAAGGCTGCAGAGGCTTCCCTCAAGCCTCTGGAAGGCCAAAAAAGGCCTCAAACATGCCGAAAATCAGCCGGGAGGCATGCACATGTGCAGTGAGATAGGTTTGCCTGGGGCTCGCGTGCCCGCACAAATGGCTCTGCGTGCCACCTGTGGCACGTGCCATAGGTTCGTCATCACGGCTCTAAAGCCTACCTACTCATCAGTTAAGATGTTCTCAATTATAACCCAATTCAGTAGCTTGTTGTACAAGTATCCAGTATATAATTTACTAACCACACTGAGAAGTCTAATGGGCTGGTATTTTGCAGGTAAATCTCTACCTTCTATTTTGTAGATTGGGATCACCAAAGTTAGGCCCCAATCATCAGGGACCTTTGCTTGGATATCAATATAGGTGAATATGTGAACAGGGAAGCCAAAATGCGTATCCACCAACCAAATTTGTTTTGAATGGCCTCCACTGAAATGAAATGAAGAACAATAGATTCTGGGATGAATTAGGGAAAAAAGGATTTTTTTCTATTTTTTAAGCAGGAAATCAATGGTCCTTATTTCTTGGCTGCATGGCATTCAACTGTCAAACCAAGGCTGGTTAAAAGAACACTGATTCTTGTTAACAGCAGATGGACGAATGCAGAGAATTGGCTGAAGAAGGTAAATTAATTGAATATAAATAGACAGCAAAATTCGATCAAGGTATCTGTCATATAGAATAGCTGTATGTAGTTGAGGTACCTCTTTGGTAGAGAGCATCTAGATTAATTTGACTTTCATCTGATCTATTTTGTTCGTGTTTGTCCCTTGGGATATCTTTAGATGGAGCAGGATGATTTTCCAAAAGGGAAATTAAAGGGCTTCAAAGCAGAACATTGGGACAGTGATCACTCTTATGGTGGTTGTCATTATAGAATTGAAGGATCAAGGAGCATTGATTTCTTGATACAACACTTTAGTTAGTCAAAGAGGGTCTTAGGCCAGCCCATTGTGAAAACTCTGTCAGATAATCAGTAATGGTGGTGCCATTCATGATTTGTAGATCCAACTTATAAAATGTCTGCAATGCAGGGGTGGGATTCTACTGGTTCAGACCAGTTCTATAGAGCCAGTTGTTATGATTCTGTGCAGTTTGGAGAACCAGCAAATCGTGTCCCTGGCTGGCCCTGCCCCTCCCTGCCCACCCCTCCCCTCCCTGCCCAGTCAGTCCTTATCACACATGTGCGACATTGCGTGCATGTCCGACATAACTGACCACGTTCTCCCCCACCCAGTCACTCCTTAAAGTATTTCTCCCCTTTGACAATCATCTGTTCCGATGATCAGCTGCACGCTCCCCCCACACTCCATTTTTTGCCTTCCTGGGTCCAGGCAAGCCTTCTGGGAACAAAAATGTCCCTCCAGAATGCTTCCCTGAGGCCCAGGAGGCCCAGAAATGGAGCATGGGGTGTGTGTGCTGCATGCTCCCCCCGCGCTCCATTTTTTTGCCTTCCTGGGCCTCAGGGAAGCTTCCTGGGAGCAAAATCGCCCCCCCCCCAGGAAGCTTCCCTGAGGCCCAGGAGGCAAAAAAATATGGGAGGGGGTTTGCTGTAAAAAAGAAGCCACGCCCACCCAATCATATGGCCACGCCCACCTAGCCATGCTCACAGAAACAGTTGTTAAAAAATTTGAATCCCACACCTGCTGCAATGTATCTAGACCCCTGAAATCTCCAGTAGGGTCTTTGGATTCTCTAATTAAGAGGAGGCTCAGTTTCCCTTTTATGTCATGCTCATCTTCAGGTACTAAGAATTCAAGCTTATTTTTCATTTCTCATGTTTAAACCATTAGTATATGGGTAGTTCTCAACTTACGACCATAATTAAGCCCAAAATATTTGTCGCTAAGTCAGAAATTTGTTACGTGTTTTTTGCTCCGTTTTTCTTGCCACATTTGTTAAGTGAATCACTGCAGTTGTTAAATGAATAACCCGGTTGTTAAGTGAATCTGGCTCTCCCATTGACTTTGCTTGTCAAAAGGTCACCAAAAGGGATCACAAGACCTCCGGGACACTGCAATAGTCATAAATGTAAGTCAGTTGTCAAAGCATCCAAACGTAAATTCCATGACTATGGAGATGGTGCAGCGGCCATAAGTGTGAAAAATAGCCATAAGTAACTTTTTTCAAAGCCTTTGTAACTTCAAACGGTCGCTAAATGAACTGTTGTAAGTTGAGGCCTACCTGTCTAAACAAGAAAGGCCGTGAGTTTTACAAAACGATATTCTTGCTCATTTTCCAATAGTAGCAGAGTAGGTTACTTCACAACAGCCATTTTTTTACTGACCACAAATCTAGCTTTGAGGTTCTTGCATCAAGGTTTTAATAATAATAATAATAATTTATTAGACTTGTATGCCGCCCTTCTCCCTAAGGTCTCAGGGCGGTGAACATTAAAAAAACCATACAATTACAATAAAAATAGATTAAATTAAATTAAATAGATTTTCATCTCCAAGTCCTGGAAAAATCTGTTTCAAGCCTGAGTTCTAATTATATTCTGGTTGTTCTGTTGAATAAGTGAATCTTGTTCCAGTGAGAAAGAACATTTCACAACCCTACTAATTTTTCACACATGTTTGCTTTGGGTGCCTGGAGGACTCGCCCACTGCCATGCCTTTTTGCTTGGTTTCCTTGCAGGGAATTGCCACATCCCTCTTGACCTTAGAACGGCAGTCTTTTCACTCTTGATTACACCAATGACTTGTTCCTTCCTTAGAGCAGCGGTTTCTAATCTTGGCAACTTTAAGATGTCTGGATTTCAACTCCCAGAATTTCCTAGCCAACCATACTGGCTGGGGAATTCTGGGAGTTGAAGTCCACCTGTCTTAAAGTAGCCAAGGTTGGGAACCCCTTCCTTAGAGGCTCAGAACCCATTTGTCCTGTGAGGTTCTGTCCCTTCGCTTCAATTTTCTATCACTTGTTTCTGATCGTTCCTTCAGCTCCACTGGGCTTGCTTCTTTATTTGACTGTCTACCTTATATAGAATTGCTTCCTCTCTTATTCCCAGTGTGGTGTTTTTGAGGTGATAAATTGTTATTTTCTCTTACTGACTAAAACTGGTCACTCAATGCTCCAATCCTTTGTTTCTTCACACTGAGACACAAAATATCTGCTGCAGATCTCTGTAGATTCCTGGGCAGGAATACAAACATAGCACAAGCTTTAGAGGTCATATGACTGCAAAGGCATGTCTATTCATCAGTGGAGGGATTCAAATTTTTACTACGGTTCTGTGGCGGCTTGGTGGATGGTGTGCTTGGTGGGCGTGGCAGGGGAAGGATATTGTAAAATGTCCGTTCCCTCCCCACTCCTGAGGGAAGGTTACCACCGGTTCTCCGAACTACTCAAAATTTCCGCTGCCAGTTCTCCAGAACTGGTCAAAATCTGCTGAATACTGCCTCTGCTATTCATCCTAGGACATATCAGTAGAATATCTTTAAGAACAGAGTTGGAAGAGAACTTGGAGGCATTTTACTCCAGCTCCCTGCTCAGGCATAAAACCCTACATCATCTCAGACAATTCCTTCTTAAAAAACTTCTAGTATTTTAACATCTACAGTTTTTGGAGGTAAGTCATTCCATTGATTAATTGTTCTGTCAGGAAATTTCTCCTTGTTCTACGTTTGATTGTTTCTGTTATGTATGTAGGTTTAAATGTTATTGGTTTATTTGAATTGGTCTTGTAAAATGTCAAATGGTATTGGTTTAAATAGTGCGGGAAGAAACCCTGCACTCCCATTGGCTAGCAGCTACGGCTGCCGGCTATAAGAAGCAGCCGTAGCCTTACCCGGACGGGTCCATTCGAGCTGTTGTCATTAATAAAGTCTTTTTGCTGGAATTCCTCGCCTGACTCTTCATGCAAACTTAACACTGGCTAATTTAAGGTGGGATTTCCCTGAAGAGAAGACACGCCACTAACAAGCAACTGAGCGAGATGGCTGCGCTGAACACCCCCAGCACCGTTCGATCCGCGACGGAAGACTGGGAATCGATGCAGACCGGTTCCCATGTTCCTGGAAGGGAACGATCTCGGCATCCCCAGAGACGGAAGAGGGCTTTTCACACACCGCGTCCGCAGTTTTCAAAATGGCTAAGGCGCTTGGGAGCAGCAGAATTGAAGGTAATAGAATGGCCCGAATTAGAAAGACTTTTAAGAGCCCATTACGCCCCACAAGTATCGCCTCATTAAGAGACACGAATTTTACCGCCGGGATCAGGGGATAGCGAGAGTGTTAATGACTTCGTAAGTTTAAGGGACATTGGGGTGCTTGTGACTTTACCAACGAAGAGGCCATGCGATCGGTTTGTTTTGGGCCTTAAAGATAAGATCTTACAAAGCAAACTGTTAATGAAACCAAAATCACGCTAAAGAGGCTATTGAAGAGGCTGTTTCAGCAGAAGCCACCAAGTCCTCAGCTGCGCCATGAAAAGATTAACAAGGCCTCGAGCCAGGCCTCAAGCCATTCTGATGGGAAAAATCCTCAACAACTCATTGCAAATAGACTCTGATTCGGATAGCAGTGAGGAAGAAGAGGGGATTTTAAGCTCAGAATGGAGAAGAAAAGAAAAGACTCTGAAAAAAACAGGCAAGGATTCGTTGCAGAGGATGGGGGGGGCCACCCCGCACTGAATGCAAGTTTTTGACTCCATTTGCCTCGTTGTGAGAAACGGGGTCATATAGCCAGAGTCTGCAAATCATCCAGAACTCCACCATTCGGAAGAAACTTCTGAGGAAGATTTTAAGCCCAACAATTTAAGTGGAAAAATGGGGCGAAATTCAAAAGCAAATGGCAAGAGTGAAACTCACCAAACAATATCCATTGGTCATTCTTCACATTTAAATAGCAGAAAAGTACATGTGAAGGTGTTATTTGAAGAGACGTGCCACATGGAAGTGGACTCAGGCTCTTATTTATCTATGGTGTCATGGGACACTATACACAGACTCTTTCCAAGAATTCAGAAAAACATTTCCAGAAGCAAGCACTGACCTCAAAGACTACCAATGGAACAAGAT
>CM019148.1:154875624-154895465 GCA_009733165.1 Naja naja
GAGGTTGTGATGTGAGTATCCGATACTCCCATGTTACATCCCTCCTGCATGAGCTGCATTGGTTGCCAGTTGCCCTCGGGTGAGATTCAAGGTGCTGGTATTGACCAATAAAGCCCTACATGGCTTAGGTCCGGGTATCTGCTGGAGCTCTCCTGCCCATTGCCTGTCGCTCCCACAGACAGGGCCTCTTTGGGGTGCTGTCGTTAGACAGTGTCAGCTGGGGTAGGGCCTTCTCTGTGGGAGCACCCACACTGTGGAATCAGTTACCTCTGGAGCTTGGTTGGCCCCTGACCTCCCTTCCTTCCGCCCCGACCTAAAGACGTGGTTCCAACAGGCCGGCCTGGACTGAGGGGTGGGTTTTATGAGTTTTATGGGTTTTATTGGAAGTTTGTGGGATTTTAGATATTGTTTGGGTTTTATTTAATAACTTTTAGTACTTTTAAATTTTGTATTTTGTGTTTTTAGTGTTGTGAGCTGCCCTGAGTCCTTTGAGAGATAGGGTGGCATACAAATCCAATCAATCAATCAATCAATAAATAAATATATGGGCAAATTTTAGGGTGCCCAGGACAGCTGCATTTTTAAGGAAATGAAGCTTGTGGATAGTCTTTAAGGGCAGCCTCATGTAGAACAAATTGCAATATTCCAATTAAGGTGATGTATGTGTGATCCATACTCAGAAAACATTCAAAGGAAGTATATTCTTAGAAAAGAAGTGGAGAGAGATTTTCATTTTATATTAAAAGAAGAATAAGCCCAAGATACTTTTCAAGTTCTATGGATCAGAAGTACCAGAAGAAAAGTGTTTCTTTCCCTTGGCTTAGAGGATATGTCAAATTGTTTGTTCATATATATATATAAGGTTACCAAACAAAGAACTGGCGTGGATTAGTCTCTTTTTGCAAATTTTATATATGCACATATATAGTCATCTGTGTGATTATAATTGAATTTTGGAATTTAAACAGAAATTTGTGGTGCCCCACCAAAGATTATGGTTAATTGTGATGATCTAAAGAGTATATACTTTGGCCACTCTCATTGAGATCCTATTTCAGCACGTAACTATTTTGTGTGTGTGTGTGTGTGTGTGTGTGTGTGTGAGAGAGAGAGAGAGAGAGAGAGAAGAAGAGTCAGACAAATGGAGACAGAGACCAAGAATGTTAAAAACACTTTAAAAAGTAAACTGAAGTTGAAAATCTGTATCAGAAAGGAATTGATAAGAATTCATTCATTCATTCATTCATTTTGCAGACATTGCCCAACTAGGAAACATCATCAGTGCTAGAAGAGAGTGAATTTGCTCTCTGCTTATATACAAGTGGCTTGACCTGTCAATGCTGGTGTGAGTGTTCTTGGTAGATTATACTGTTTCTGTTTGATTGTTAGTCTGAGTTTGTAGTTCCTTGATTGGGATATTGTTTACTAGTTGATTTCTGGTAGTATTAATCTTGATATTAATCTGTGCTTATCTGATTTTTATTGCTGGCAAGGAGCTGTTTTGGTCTTTCCTGCACTGATGATGTTACTTAGTTGTGTAATGAAACATCTGCAGGAGAAAACCAAGCTCAGAGAGTACCAAGGACCTCACAGTTGAACCCTGAGCTACAGATGTTCTCCTCCATTAGAAAACTATGTATCTATGAAGTATGATAATATTCAAACAATAAATAATTTTATTGGTAATTTCACAGTTGAATAATATGTTCATGAAAATATAATTTTATATATATTCACAAATTATTAATTATAATATCATGGACAAGATATTTTCATTTGATATAAATTCAGAATTGGGTGAATTTATATTCTATATAAATTATAACTAATAAAACAGCTGTGTATATGACATGCATTTTGTAATGGTAATGATTTTTGGTATCTTCTAAGCATTAAATCAAATTACCTTTTAATCAGGATATAAAAATTACAGGCAAGTTTGAAATCAAGCAGTTTTTCAAACTGTGTGTTAGCTGCTAAAGGAACATGGAATTTTGTCAAAAATACCCAAACTCTTCATAAAACATAACCTGTCCGTTATATCATTTCAATAATAATTCAGCTTGTGTTTGTCATCTTTTAAGTAACTATTCAAACTTCAGAGTAAGTGTGGAAGTAACAGTATAGTTGAAGGGTTTATGATAATTCTGTAAGTAGAGAAGGTTCTGCAAGAGACAGATAAAAGGCTACTAATCTTCCTCTGTAATTCTTTACTGATAGCCCTATCCATCTCTGTTCTAAATTAGAAACTCTAGATATTAGAAAATCTAGGCTGGGTGAATCTCACAGCATTAATCACAACATTCGGTCATAATATACTAAAAGTGTTCCTTTTTGCAGCTGATGTTTCTCTAGCAATGTAACAGCTAAAATAACTTGATTTGTTGATTGGTCAGAACTTGGTAATTACATTTCATTCTAGAAGATACCTATTTTGTGTATTTAACAGGATCTAATCTGATTCTTCTTGCTGATACCCCACATCTATCTGCTCATTTGATTCTAGAACACAAGTTTTCTTGAAATCCTAATTCAATTTTCTTAAAATAATATGTAGTTATATGTGGATTGGATTGGATTGGACTAGACTGGACTGGACTGGCTTAATCAGGATGGATCTTAGTATTTCTATATACTAAGTTTAATTTATACTGGTCCAAATAAGATATGGAAAATCTTTGTTATCACTCTAATCTAATCTAATCTACAGTGGTTTCCCAGAAAACATTTTTTGCAATTTTATTATGCTTTAACTTACCCTTATTTTTTTCTTCCTAAATAGCTGCACTTTCTAAGAACATGAGAAACCAGGGTTTGAATTCCAACTGGTCCCTATTTTAGCATTTAGAGATCCCTGGACAAAACTCTCTAGCTCTTCACCTACCTATCTCAAATATGAGAATAACACAAACTCCAGACAATTTATAAGACAAATTAAGAGACTCCAGACAATTTATATGTTAGCCAGATTAACAAGGTCCATGCCAGATATTTGGGAATCAAGACAATCTAAAAAGTGGGCTACGGGGATGAAGCATATATGGATAAAACAGGAGAACTTGGAATTGATGAAATGCTACTACAACGTATATTTAATGGGAAGTGATATATCCATACTAATTAAAAAACTAGTGCTTCAACATGGTGAAGAGAAAGTGTTTCCCTTGGCTGGCCTGGTCTCTGTCTGACAGCATTGGTTGAAAGTCCCTTCATTTAGTGCTGTCATAATTTTAAACAGTTGCTAGCAGAGGTGGTATTCAGCAGGTTCTGACCAGTTCTGGAGAACCAGTAGTGGACATTTTGAGTAGTTCAGAGAACTGGCAAATACCACCTCTGACTGGAGATTTTACAGTATCCTTCCTGCCCACCAAGCCATGCCCACAGAACCGGTAGTAAAAAAAAATTGAATCCCACCACTGGTTGCTAGGTATATGGTTGTTAAGAATTACCTGTATCTGATGGACAGTTGCAACAAAAATGCTTGCCATGTTAAAAATATAAAGTATTTTCCAGATAGAAGTTGATCAAGGGCATGAACTTTCAGATAGCTGATTTTAAATTCATAACCCATCATAAGAGGAGCTTCAGAGTTCATCTTGAAGAGTTCATCTTTCTTAATTTTGAATGAATCTGGTTTGTTGGTTTGTTTGCTTGTTTTTAAATCAAGGCTTCTAGTTTTAGTATTGATTTTCCCCACTTGGTCAGTGTACTTACTATGTGTGTATATATAATTTCAAATCTACAAGGTTTATAGAACTCTCTTACAAATTACTTTCCATATTTTAAATATATTTGTCTAGATAATAAGTTAGACACTTTTAACTTGCCTGAAATTTGAATATGGTAGTAGCATTTACTGTAAGAAAAGCTAGTTCATTTTCACACTGTATGCTATCATGAAAATCATAACACTTTTGTTCACATGAACCCCCAAAATGCTAAGCATCATTTTAAAAGGAAACAGAAAAAAAATTGCAGTCACCCAAATCAGTTACAATAGAAGTAATTTTAAATATCTAGGCATGTTGCCAACCGCTTCGTAGGCTGAGTTAATCAACACTTTGAAGTTTTTGCCAAGTCATGCAGAGCTTTAATATTTCAGTATAAAAATACATATTATTTTATTCTATTTATTGACATCCTAAACCTCTTCACATTTTCTACTGGCTATTTAATTAGAAATGATTAAGAATAAATTTCTCTATCTTTGTAAAAGACATCCTCATTATTCAATTTGAAGTAGTTAATAATTTTATAATAGGGTTACTAGTACTATGAACAACATACAGGGGGTCGGGTATCATCAGTACGCTGATGATACCCAGTTGTACATCTCTGTCCCGGTCAATCTAATGATGCCGTGAAGTGATGTCCTGGTGCTTGGAGGCTGTGAGGGTCTGGATGGGGACCAATCAGCTCAGGCTGAACCCTGACAAGACTAAGTGGCTGTGGGTCTTGCCCCCTTGGGTTTCAGTTGATTATCCAACTTTGGTTCTGGGGAGAAATTACTCCCTTCAGAACGAGTTAACATGGGGTCCTTCTGGATCCACAGCTACAATTGACCACCACCTTATGGCTGTGACCAGAGGGGCCTTTGCACAGGTTCACCTGTTGCGCCAGTTGTGACCTTTCCTGGACCGAGGGGCTCTACACACGGTCGCTCATGCCCTTATCACCTCTCGACTGGATTACTGCAATGCGCTCTACATGGGGCTGCCCTTGAAGAGCATTCGGAGACTTCAACTGGTGCAAAATGCGGCTGTGCGAGTGATTATGGGTGAGCCTAAGCGCTCCCATATAACATCTATCCTCCATGAGCTGCATTGGTTACCGGTGGTCTTCCGGGTACAATTCAAGGTGCTAGTAACAACTTTTAAAGCCCTTCATGGCTTAGGAGCGGGATACCTTTGAGACCGCCTACTGCTACCTTATGCCTCCCAGCACCCGGTTAGATCCCACAGGGAGGGCTTGCTCCGGATACCATCGGCCAGACAATGTTGGCTGGCGGGCCCGCGGGCTAGGGCCTTCTCTGTGGCGGCACCATCCCTCTGGAATATTCTCCCTGCGGAGATTAGAACCATCCCCAATCTACCTACCTTCCGCAAAGCCGTTAAGACCTGGCTTTGTCGGAAGGCATGGAATTGAGACCTCTGTTTTTCCCTCTTGTATGTTTGGATGATATGAATGTTATTTTTAGTTTTTACATTGTATAGGCTATGTTTTAAATTTTGTTGTACGCCGCCTCGAGTTCTCCTGATGGGGGAAGAGAGGCGGGATATAAATCTAATAAATAATAATAATAATAATAATAATAATAATAATAATAATAATAATAAAGTCCAGGGTCAATGCAGCCGTCTACCAGGAGATTTTGGAGCATTTCATGCTGCCTTCCACAGATGAGCTTTATGGGGATGCTGACTTCATTTTCCAGCAGGACTTGGCACCTGCCCACACTGCCAAAAGCACCAAAACCTGGTTCAATGACCATGGGATTACTGTGCTTGATTGGCCAGCAAACTCGCCTGACCTGAACCCCATAGAGAATCTATGGGGCATTATAAGAAAAGATGAGAAACATGAGACTGAACAATGCAGAAGAGCTGAAGGCCACTATGGAAGCATCTTGGTCTTCCATAACACCTCAGCAGTGCCACAGGCTGATAGCTTCCATGCCACGCCGCATTGAGGCAGTAATTGCTGCAAAAGGGGCCCAGACCAAGTACTGAGTACATATGCATGCTTGTACTTTTCAGAGGTCTGATATTGTTCTATGTACAATCCTTGTTTTATTGATTGCATGTAATATTCTAATTTTCTGAGATTGTGGATTTGGGGTGTTCATGAGCTGTAAACCATAATCATCACAATTATGGCAAATCACAGCTTGAACTGTCTTGCTGTTTGCATGTAATGAGTCTATCTCATATATTAGTTTCACGTTTTAAGTTGCATTACTGAAATAAATGAACTTTTGCACGATATTCTAATTTTAGACTTTCAACTGTACTCCAACCTTGTTCTATATCACCCAGCGATCTAGTAGGTCCTCTAATGCCTCTGTCAAATGCAAAACAAATATTCAGGATGCTTGAAGCAATCAAACCCTTTGGTATTGAAGATAAATAATAGCCTGCCCACCTCAGACTGAATTACTCATTCAAGATTTTTTTTTATTTTCTATGATTATTGCCACCTCCTCAGCACCACAGCTAACTCACTGTCAAAACATTAAATAGAACTGTAACCATGGAAATATGTAACACTTGGTCAAGTTTCTTGATATTACCAATTCTGCTGTTTCTAAGACTAACTAGCAATATGTTATCTGTATGATTTAAATCTTGAAGTTCCCAAAGTATAGCTATCAAATTTGCATTCCTAAATGACTCATTCTTCAGCATTAATGACATGGAGATGAAAAAAGTAAGGATTTGATTACTGTATGTACTACATTGCCATGTGCAACAAAGGAAAAAAATTAACTGCTTAATTAATAATGTGTTAAAATATGTAAGCATCAATCTTTATTTTGTCTTTTCCAATTGTTGCATGCTATTCTACCTCAGAAGTGGGTACACCAACCAGTCTTGCTGTTCAGAAACTAAACACTGCTGGGTCTAGTCAGTACCTGATGGGAGACTTCTGTAGAATACTGGGGCTGTAAGCTAGACTGGGAATTAAAAACAATTCTGCAACAAATAGTGGAAATCACTTCCACATGGCTGCCAAGAAAACTAAATCAGTGCATTTGGGAGATAATTAGAGGTTGAACACAACTTGAAAGAAACTTTACTTATTATTCCAGATAATGAACAAGCCCTTGATTTGTGTGTTCATTAGAATTAGAGTATGGAATGAGTTATATCACTCTAGATATTGAACTACTGGGTGACCTATGATGAATGTCATGAATCAGTCCTTTCCCAATTAAGAAAGACCTCAATGTCCTAGAAATAGAAAATAAACACAGCAGGCAAAGTGCTGACATAGAGTTTTTATCTGAAAAGTTCTAATTCTGTGATTGTAGCAGGTTATGTAGAAATCATTCTTCCAGTATTTTCTTCTGGCCATATTCTGTAGTAGCATATCAATATATGGCTTGTGGAGAATCAACCAACAATAGGTTGCCTAATGAGGAGCTAACTGACATTCTTCTGAGCCACAGTGGTGCAGTTCTTTAGAATGCAGTACTGCAGGCTACTTCTGCTGACTGCCGACTGCCTGCAATTTGGCAGTTCAAATCTCACCAGGCTCAAGGTTGATTCAGCCTTCCATCCTTCTGAGATGAGTAAAATGAGGACCCAGATTGTTGGGGGCAATGTGCTGACTCTGTAAACCACTTAGAGAGGGCTGTAAAGCACTGTGAAGCAGGATATAAGTCTAAGTGCTATTGCTATTCTGATACTGGATAATAACTGTAATTGCTTTTAAATATTTTGGAATAGTATGAATCTATTGGGCCAAGATTTTGGTTGTAGATAGATTGTTATTTTAGTTGCATTGAACTATATCCTTGCGATTTTGGTGAATATAAATTGAAAATATTGAATACACACACACACACACACACACACATACATATACATTTATTTTATTTATTGATTGATTGATTGATTGATTGGATTTCTATGCCGCCTTATCTCCCTAGGGACTCGGGGCGGCGTAGAAACATAAAAACAATATAAATACTATACAATTAAAAGAAAGTTAAATATCAAACCCAATAATCAAATTAAAAATAACACAAATCAATTAACCCCCCCATCCCCCTCCTCAGTCCAGGTCGGCGAATTGGAACAACCATGTTTTCAGGCCCCGCCGGAAGGACCGGAGGTCAGGGGCCACCCGAAGCTCCAGGGGCAGCTGATTCCCTAGGGTGGGTGCTCCCGCAGAGAAGGCCCTACCCCTGGAGATCGCCAGCCGACATTGGCCGATGGCACCCCAAGGAGGCCCTGCCTGTGAGAGCTCATGGGACATTGGGAAGCCGTTACTGGCAGCAGGCTCTTCCTCAAGTACCCCGGTCCTAAGCCATGTAGGGCTTTATAGGTCAGCACCAGCACCTTGAATCTCACTCGGATGGCAACTGGTAACCAATGCAGCTCACACAGGAGGGGTGTAACATGGGAGTATCGGGACAATCCCGCGCCGCCGCATTCTGGACAAGTTGAAGCCTCCGGGTGGTCCTCAAGGGCAGCCCCATGTAGAGAGCATTACAGTAGTCCAGACAGGAAGTAGCGCGCATGAGTGACCGTGCATAGGGCATCTCGATCCAGATAGGCAACTGGTGCACCAGGTGAACCTGGGCCAATGCCACCCTGGCCACAGCTCCCACCTGCTCACATATACATATACATATACATATACATATAAGCAATGCAGCTTTTTTTTTAAAAAAAAGAACATACTATATATGTATATTTATTCCTGATCAGGATAGTTTAATATTGGTACATATTGTATAATTTCTACTTTCTATTTAAAAAACAAACCGAGGATTGAGTCTTACTTCATTTTCCAAGCAAACTAATATTGTACAGGAACTGCTCCACTATGGAGAAGTATCCTTCTATAGCTCCCAGGAGTGCTTTGCAAAGTTTTCAGTGAACTGCTTTCAAGAACTGCTGAAATATCAGGACAGACAATAGTGGTATAATTAAGCTGCAGGATTCTCCAGAGTTTGACTAAGGAACATTAGGAGCATTGCAATGTGAGGTCAACCTGTCTGTAATTCAGCAGGCAGGTCTCATTGTGTATACTAAACTTTTTTTCCATCTGTGCTTTATTTTAAGTGACCTGTGAATACTTATTTCTTTGTAGCTGAATTTGTAGGCAAAATCTGAAAAATAACATGCTGAAATATCTTCTTTTCTTTAGTCTTTTTTTTGTAAAATGTTTGTAGTTCACCTTAATCATTGCCACATTTCCCAGTTTGGTGCCCTTCAGCTGTGATGGCTTAACTGGTGGAATAATATTCTTTCATATCCTGCCACAATTGAAAGACAACATTTAAGTCAGTCTTGTGCGTTTCCATTAAAGGAGACAACTGAATAAGAAACAGCATCCATTATTAATTCTGTTGAGTATAGTCATTAGTAGAACTTCATTTGACTTGCATGATTGTGCTTGTTGAGATTTGTCTCTTTTGTGAAGTAAGATGCTTTCAGCTTTCCCTGCTTTGGGTTCTTCTTAGTAATCTTAATTTGTTCTCCCAGCAAGTTTGTCTTCTATAGCCATGGGCCAGATACTTCAAGTGCCAGTGTTTTGAGCTTCTGTGAGAACTGATAATTTGTTGTTTTAGCCATATGCAAATATTTCAGAAATGGTTTTTAAAGACCCCTTCTTATTTATCAAAGTTAAAGATAGAAATTGCTGTTTGTACAGTCAATAGACATAATCTGTATCAAGATCTGTCATGAATTCCTTGCTTGTTTCTCACTGAGGACAGATTTTCTGAGGGAACAGTTACTGCTTCAGGGGAAAACAAATGAAGTCAGGGAATCATCTCGATCACTTCCTTATGGAGAGAGGAAGAAAGCTGCCTGCCAGCATTTTTTAAAAGTCAATAAATTTGTTGCCTCTGCCCTAAAAGATATGCTCCTGAATGCCTTCAATGCCTCCACGCTTCACCACTGCTGCCAGCTATAGTGTTGATGCTGTGCCGCAAGTTGTAAAACAGCTGATTGGCACTTCAGGTATTTCTTTGCAACCCACAATTATTTTTACTTTATCTGTAGAGCCCTTTCCCATTTAAAAATTATGTAGGCCCTACTCTAAACATTGCTGATTGTCAAGTTCTATTTCTATATTCCAGTGCAGAGGTAAGATTTATGTTTGTTTACTTATTTTATGGTCCAATATGTAATCATCAGTTTTTGGCTGTTTTGATGGTAGTCTATGAATTTGGATTTGTTTTAATTTCTTTATTTCCATTTGTCATCTTATTAAAAGGTTAGATTAAATTTGAGGATTGCCAGGTTAGAATGGCTGCTTGATCTTCAAGTGGGCAGTACGAATATTTAAAATTGAGTAGGTAAAGATAAAATGTAGATTGTACTGCTGGCTCATCAGCCCCATCTTTCATATGCCTCTGTATAAAGTCAGAACCCAATTTGTGTTATCATTTTGGCAACTTCATAGCTTGTGCATGCTTCTGTTCTTACATTAACTGTATTTGCACGGTTTCTTTCAGATACAATCAGCATTATTTTGTATTCTGTTTTAACTCTTTATTGTTATGAAAAATGTTAGCTTTGAAGGAAATGTTCAAATAGCATAGCATAGCATAGCATAGCATAGCATAGCATAGCAAAGCATAGCATAGCAAAGCAAACAGTTGGAAGGGACTTTAGAGGTCTTCTAGTCCAGCTCCCTGAACAGGTAGGAAACCATTTCAGCCAGTTATGAATCCATCTGGTAGTGATGTTGTCTAACCCACTTTTTTCTATCTTATCAAGTAGTAGATTGTGGTCTATTTTGTCAAATACCTTGCTGAAATCCAAGTAAATTATATCCATAGTGTTATGTATGTAGGTTTAAATGTTATTGGTTTATTTGAATTGGTCTTGTAAAATGTCAAATGGTATTGGTTTAAATAGTGCGGGAAGAAACCCTGCACTCCCATTGGCTAGCAGCTACGGCTGCCGGCTATAAGAAGCAGCCGTAGCCTTACCCGGACGGGTCCATTCGAGCTGTTGTCATTAATAAAGTCTTTTGCTGGAATTCCTCGCGTCTGACTCTTCATGCAAACTTAACACTGGCGACGAGGTGGGATTTCCCTGAAGAGAAGACGGCCGACGAACAAGCAACTGGCGAGATGGCTGCGCTGAACACCCCCAGCACCGTTCGATCCGGCGACGGAAGACTGGGAATCGTATGCAGACCGGTTCCACATGTTCCTGGAAGAACGATCTCGCCGGCATCCCGAGAGCGGAAGAGGCGGTCTTTCTCACACACTGCGGTCCGGCAGTCTTCAAAATGGGCGTTGGCGGGAGCAGCAGAATTGAAGGTAATAGAATGGCCCGAATTAGAAAGACTTTTAAGAGCCCATTCGCCCCACAAGTATCGTGCCTCATTAAGAACGAATTTTACCGTCGGGATCAAGGGGATAGCGAGAGTGTTAATGACTTCGTGGCAAGCTTAAGGGACATTGGGGTGCTTGTGACTTTACCAACGTAGAAGAGCCATGCGTGATCGGTTTGTTTTGGGCCTTAAAGATAAGATCTTACAAAGCAAACTGTTAATGAAACCAAAAATCACGCTTAAAGAGGCTATTGAAGAGGCTGTTTCAGCAGAAGCCACCAAGTCCTCAGCTGCGGCCATGAAAAAGATTAACAAGGCCTCGAGCCAGGCCTCAAGCCATTCTGATGGGGAAAAATCCTCAACAACTCATTGCAAACAAATAGACTCTGATTCGGATAGCAGTGAGGAAGAAGAGGATTTTAAGCTCAGAATGGAGAAGAAAAGAAAAGACTCTGAAAAACAGGCAAGGATTCGTTTGCAGAGGCTGTGGGGGGGCCACCCCGCACTGAATGCAAGTTCTTTGACTCCATTTGCCTACGTTGTGAGAAGCGGGCCATATAGCCAGAGTCTGCAAATCATCCAGAACTCCACCATTCAGGAAGAAATTTCCTGAGGAAGATTTTAAGCCCAACAATTTAATTGGAAAAATGGGGCGAAATCCAAAAGCAAATGGCAAGTGAAACTCACCAAACAATATCCATTGGTCAGTCTTCACATTTAAATAGCAGAAAAGTACATGTGAAGGTGTTTATTGAAGGGAGACCGTGCCACATGGAAGTGGACTCAGGCTCTTATTTATCTATGGTGTCATGGGACACTATACACAGACTCTTTCAAGAATTCAGAAAAAACATTTCCAGAAGCAAGCACTGACCCTCAAAGACTACCAAGGGAACAAGATTCCAGTAGTTGGAGCGAGGAATTCAGCGTGCAGTTTAAAGGCCACACCAAGCGTTTGCCACTGACCATCGTGGACAAGGATGCCCAAGTTTGCTGGGACTTGAGTGGTTCAAGCCACTTGGCATCGAGGTGACTGGCATCCATCCGTGAGCAGTTCTGACTGGGAAGAGTCCTTGAAGTCTGAGTTTCCAGAGGTCTTCAGCGAAGGACTGGGCAAGTATATGGGGACCCCTATTGCTTTCAGTTTAGACCCCAAGGTGCCCCCAATTCGTTTAAAGCCCAGGAGGTTCCATTTGCTTTAAAGGAAAAAATTGATGCACAATTAGATAAGCTCATCGCCCAGGGGTTTTGGAACCTACTGACCACTCCAGATGGGAAACACCCATAGTCACACCAGTCAAGGCTGATGGGTCAGTGAGAATCTGTGGTGACTACAAGGGGACACTTAACCATGCTGCAGCAGCAGGCATACCCTGTACCTGTTGTGCATCATCTGCTCCATTCCCTTGGCAGGGGTACAGTATTTGCTAAACTGGACTTAGCTCAGGCATATCAACAATTAACAGTTGATGATGCCACTGCAGAGGCACAAACAATTGTGACTCATAGAGTGCCTTCAAATGTAAAAGACTACAATTTGGAGTAAGCGTGGCACCTGGCATTTTCAAAGTCTTATGGAAAGAATGTTGCAAGGACTGCCTGGGGTAGTGCCTTATTTTGATGATGTGTTAATCTCTGCTGAAAATGACACTCAGCTTCAAGAGACTCAGAGAAGTCCTTACCAGATTCAGAAAAGCAGGTTTGAAAGTCAAGGAAGACAAATGCACTCTCAAAACAGACAGAGTTGAATTCCTGGGGTACATGATTGATAAACAGGGCATCCACCCCACTGATGCCAAGGTTAAAGCGATCAAGGAAGCCCCTAAACCTCGTTGCAAGTCAGATCTGCAAGCCTTCCTTGGCCTTATTAACTTTTATCACATGTTTCTACCTCACAAAGCATCTATTGCTGAACCTTACATCGTTTACTTGATAAGAAGGCTGCTTGGATCTGGGGGGGAAGGAACAGTCAGCATTTAACAGTATTAGAGACTAATCACGTCTGATGCTGTGTTGATTCAATTCTCTGAGAATTTACCTGTTGTTCTGACTTGTGATGCATCCCCTTTTGGAGTGGGAGGGTTTTGAGCCATAGGCTTCCCAATGGCAGGAAGCCCCAATTGCATTCTACTCTGCACGCTGTCCAAAGCAGAGGAACTACAGCCAATTGGACAAGGAGGCTTTAGCAGTTGTAGCAGCTGTTAAGAAATTTCATGAATATCTGTATGGCAGGTCATTCACCATTGTTACAGATCACAAACCTTTGCTTGGCATCGTGGCAGGAGACAAACCTACACCTATTATCCTGTCACCAAGAATGCTGAGGTGGACTGAATTTCTTGCAGCCTACTCCTACAAACTGATTCACAGGCCTGGCAGGGACATTGGACATGCTGATGCACTGATGGGTGCCCACTACCTTGCCACAAGGAGGACTGTGAACTTGAGACTCACACCACCTTTCCTGGAGACCGTTGCTAAGCTTCAGTCCATGCTGCTGAGATTGCCAGAGAATCTGCCAAAGATGCTGTGTTGGCACCTATTATGGGCTGGATTAAAAAGGTTGGCCTCTTCAAGATCTACCTCACTTTGCCCAACCTTTCAAATCCAGGCAAACTGAATTATCTGTATTAAGAGGATGTATTTTGTGGGGTAACAGGGTGGTTATTCCTGCAAAACTGCAAAGGGAGGTTTTGGAAATGTTACATGAGGGTCATCCTGGGATTGTAAGGATGAAAGATTTGGCCAGGAGTTATGTATGGTGGCCAGGTATTGACAAAATGGTTGAAAACTGGGTTGCCTCTTGTCCCAATTGCCAGGTAGTCAGGCCTGCCCCACCTCACCCCCCACAGGAATGGGAATGTCCTAGGGGCCCATGGTCTAGAATCCACATTGATTTTGCAGGCCCTACAAGAGGGCACACGTTTCTAGTAATTGTAGATGCATACTCCAAATGGCTAGAGGTTATTCTCATGACTTCTACTACTACTGAGGCTGTTATCAAGCAGCTCAAAAGCTCTTTGTAACCCATGGTTACCAGATGTCCTTGTCTCTGACAATGGCCCTCAATTCACGTCTAACATTTTGAATCCTTTCTAGCTCAACAGGGCATCAGACATGCCCTTACAGCCCCTGGGCACCCTTTCGCCAACGGCCGGCTGAACGATGGTACGCTTTACCAAAGAAAAGCCAGCAGCTGGGTCCTGGGGACATCACTGAGAAGCTTGAAAAGCTTCTTAGTGTTCAGCACATCACTCCTAGCCCATCAACTAACTTGTCCCCAGCAGAGTTGTTAATGGGCAGGAAACTTAGGTCTTCCCTTGACCGACTTCATCCCACTTATGCACCCAATACACCACTGGATTCACTTCCAAAGTTCGTTCTTTTAGTGTGGGAGATTCTGTCTATGCTAGGAACCTTACAGGTGAACCTTTGTGGATTCCTGCTGAAATAACTCACATCACTGGCCCTCTTTCTTGGGTTCAAACAGAGGATGGCCTCCTCTGGAGCAGGCACATTGACCAACTTAGATCCCGGTTCACTCAGGAACATCGCCCTGTCTCTCTAGGTCCCTCACCTGATGTCTCTCTAGGGGAAGGGGAGGAACAGGAGGAATATCAGCAAACAGGAATCAACCCTTTGTGTAACGAGCCATTGCGACAGGAACCATCCCGAACCCTGTCACAATGCCAAGATCCATCCTTAGAAGTAGAGTCATTACGACAGGAACCATCCCGAACCCTGTCACAATGCCTAGATCCATCCTTAGAAGTGGAAGATTGTACATCACTACCAGACTTGGGTGTTGACATTGGAATGGAGATGGGTTGGGAGGAGAGACCAGATTCTAACAGTCTAACAGGGTCTTCTTTCACAGGAAGTCCTAACAGGGAAATGTCAGCAGACACATTTCCCCTCTCACTGGGTGAGAACAATAAAGATTCTGAACCACGAAGGTCTCAACGCACATAAGAGCCCCACCTATTTAAAGGAATACATTAGATAGGTTGGGGTTTGGTATGGACTGAACCTAGTGGGGAGGTGTTATGTATGTAGGTTTAAATGTTATTGGTTTATTTGAATTGGTCTTGTAAAATGTCAAATGGTATTGGTTTAAATAGTGCGGAAGAAACCCTGCACTCCCATTGGCTAGCAGCCGGCTGCCGGCTATAAGAAGCAGCCGTAGCCTTACCCGGACGGGTCCATTCGAGCTGTTGTCATTAATAAAGTCTTTTTGCTGGAATTCTCCGTCTGACTCTTCATGCAGACTTAACAGTTTCCATCCATGCTTCTTGTCTTGTCTTCAGGTGCTTTGGAAAATAGGTTGATTTTCTGTCCTTTGTGACTGCTATTGTGTAACTTCTTTTCATTAAAATAGACATAGCAAATTCCAGCAACCATTCGTTTTACAATTTTAGCTCCAGTCCCTTTTATTTTTATCTTTTCCTCAGGCTCTCAGGTTAGCCAAATACACATGATTCTTAGAGAAAAGTTTGTTAGAATTTTCTCCTGAAACCTCACTGTCAAACTATTTGCTTTTTCTGTTAATAGATTCAGATTTGCTCCCTGACAACTGGATGCCTTATATTCCTACAGCTTCTACTTAATCATCCACAATTGGCAATCAGTAGCTCTAAGGACACACTCTTGCAATCAGCAGCTATTCAGGAATCATTCAAGAAATAACTTTTTTTTTCCTTACAGCTCAGCATAAAATCCATCAAAACGTTATTTATTTGGTCCCTCTCTTTCTTGTCTTGTCTTCTTAGTGAGCTAAGGAGCTCACATGAATGTTCACACATGAAATTTGTAGTGTAATTATAATTTGGAGCCATTTTTCACTTTTAAAAATTTCATATGTAAATGGTAAATGCCTCTAACTAACTCTGTTCAGCCTTGGTCTTCGAAGTTTTCCCCAGACTCCAGCAATTAATCCTCTCTCTGCATCTTAGTATTTTCTCATAGGGAGGGACTTGAGGAAAAAGGAAAATTTATCATGCTTACTACTGCAATTACAGTGGTTCTGCTTCTCAGTGGCGATTTATGTCTTCAGAAGGCTGGTGGGAGAGGGATGATGTTGGATTTTAATTTCTTTTTTGGTTAGGAGGACATTCTCCACTGGCAGGAATATAACCCCCCCATGGCCCCAGAGTTTCCTCTTCCTTTTTCAGTGTTTTCCCTCTCCACAGTGGACAACACAATCACTTTCAGATGGAATGGGTCAACCTACCATGGCCAACTCACTGTGGGACAATTTAACAATTTAATGTAATTATTTAAACTAATTTAAAAATATTTTAATTTTTGTCATTCACATTTCATTGTGTCCCTCCTTTTGCATCCTTTCTTTAATGATTCTATTCCACCATTTCTCTGATATTATTGTACCTTTTGTCATCCCCCCTGCCCCTAGTGAGTTGGCTGTGGTCATGGCAAATTGGCTGAGTCGAATTGTCATAGACCCCTTTCAGAGGCTAACCATTTGTTTTCTCCCTTTTAACCAGTTCATATCCTCCCTTGAGTAAAGGCTGCCTGCTAGTACTGAAGCAGGAGTGGTGGGATAATCTTTGGTCTTGGGTTTATGGGAATCCTGCAAATCCTGAAAAACAGGTGTGGAAATGTTACTTGCTTGCTCCCAGATATTTGAGCCTGAGACTTCCAGTGGTGAGAACCTAAATGCATTCCACTTCAAATTCTTCTTCCCCCTCCCTCAAATTGGGGAAATGGTGGTGATGCAGAAGTTCATTAAGAGGGTTGTCCAGGACCAAGAAGGAAAGGTGAAGGGTTGAATGCATTTTCGTTATGACTTTGAAGGGGCAGTCAAATGGATCACGGGAACCGTGCAATACAATTGTTAACATCTTCATATGGGGAGGATTAACCCAATGCAAAGCCAGATGGGGCTTCCCACAGCAAGAGGGAGAACACTTGATGATAAATTGTTGCACAGTTTGGAGTTCCTGAGAAGTGGGACTCCTCTAGGAACTGGAGAGAATTGGGATATATTAAATATATACATCTGCAGCAGGCAGATGTAGCCTGAAATGGTGACAATTTGCTCAGGGGTCAGAGCTACATTACCTAGGCTTTCCAATAAGATTCTTTTCTGACATGTGTGCTACCCCACCCATTCACACTCACACGTCAGTGTGGTTTATGGAGGGTTTTATTTGTCTTCCCCTCAGCAGTTCTCTTCACCCAGTTTTAGAACTGTCCCAACTGAAGCCAGCCATGGGCAAGCCCAGATTAATTCCCCAGGCAGTGGCCAATTACTCCGTAACACAAACAGTAAGCTGCTCAAATAGTAAGTCCAATAAATGAACATAAAGCCATCAAGCAAAACTTAAAGTACATCCATATGGGTTATAAAAATTCAGAGTCCCAGGATACACGAACAAGCACACAGCCACAATGCACACATGTTGCTTCCAGCAATGCTTCCCTCTGCCTGCTGTGCTAAATAGCTCCCAGTGCAGCCCATCAAGAGGGGTGTGGCATTTTCCTGAGCAATCTGGCAGAACTCTGTTTCTCTGCCCTGTGTGATCTGAGATCTATAATGGCAGGCAGCTCCTCCCACTCCTCTTCACTGGCCTGCAAGCTGTCTCCAGCTGAAGCCTGTTCTGCCGGCAGTTCAGGGTCAGTAATTCCTGATGTGCCAGGAATGATCTCATTCCCCCTTGAGCTGGCCTCTGAGGAAGCATTGGAGGAGTCATCCAAAGGAGACATCACACCATGCCCCTGAGCTTTGTCTGGGCCTCACCTTGACTGTTTAAGAGACCCTTAAAAAAACCTCAGCTCCTCTGAGTTGAATGAATAGTGGTTCTTCTTTGATGATGATGATGATGATGATGATGATGATGATGTTGATGATGATGATATCCATTCAGTCGTGTCTGACTTTTGGTGATTCTGTGGGCCAGGTCTCTCTACATCTTCCAATTTTGCACTACTCCTTTGAGTTTTACTATACTCTGCCTGGTGTCAGCTTTAATGGTATCCAGCCACCCTGTGCTTTGACAGTCTGGTTATACTCTTTTGGTTATAATGGTTGTCTTTTCTGGCTGTTTGGAGACTTCCAATTGTATTTTACTTGTGTTTTTGTAATGTTTTTATTGTACTGTACTCTGAGTCATTACAGAGTTGGGTGGCCATATACATTTAACTAATTAATTAAATTCTAATGCCTTTAAATAAAAAGTGCTATGCATTGTTTCAACCACAGGTAGCAAAAATCGAGCCTTCTTTATCCAGCCTGTGACAGCTCAGCTTCATATCTAAATTCAAACCAAAGATGCATCTGTTTGGGATATATAATTAAGCATCTAACCAGATGGTTTAATCATTTGTCACATTTGTAGTAGGAATCATCCTTACTAGTTTATTTTTCAAGAACTATTTCACAGAAGTATTCATGCAACAAAACTAGATGTGTCCCTTCTCTATCCAGAAAGCTATTTGGAAGACAATCTCTTTCCTATTTTTTTCAATCTATGCATTTTCACTCTTTCATAATGGGTAAGATTTCCATATAGCAGAGGGAGATGGCTGAACCGGGTTTCAAAAGTCTATATATTTCACATGGTTTCTTTTCTTTCTAGGCAGATATATAATAGAGTTTAATGTACAAGTGATTTGATGGCCTTCCAATCTTCCTCTTTAGTATACAGAACATATTTATGCATTGATTTAAAGCTTTGCAACAAGAGAACATTGCTGGTTTCTGGTGATAGATGCAATAAAAGCCCTATGCATATATAATCACCCATTTCAAAGGAATTGCTTTCAAAGTTGCTTATAATTAAAAGTAATCTTCCTCTTTCATAGTTTCTTAAACATCTATTGTTTATCAAACCATGGCTCTCTAGATGTTAATGATGATGACATTGTAAAGTTTGTCACTTTAGCTTGAAAAAAAGTGACTTTTAGTGGAAATGGGTTTTTTACATGGTTACAAGTAACTTCATATCTCAAGCAAATAAATGCTCTGTCTTACATATTGGCAAAAAAACCCAGAAAATAAAATACAAGCTGAATAGTCAAGACCTTGTTGATGATCCAAACTCCGTCAAGGACCTTGGAATACTCATCTCTAATGATCTAAGTGCTAGAGCCCACTGTAACTACATAGCCAAAAAGGCATTAAGAGTTGTTAACCTAATCCTAGGAAGCTTTTTCTCTGGTAATATCACACTACTAACTAGGGCATACAAAACATTTGCTAGACCAATGAATACAGCTCATCAGTCTGGAACCCACATCATATCTGATATTAACACAGTTGAGAAAGTCCAGAAATATTTCACAAGAAGAGTTCTACACTCCTCTACTTGTTGCAGAATACCTTATGCCACCAGACTTGAAATTCTAGACCTAGAAAACCTAGAACTACGCCTTCGGTCTGATCTAAGTATAGTATATAAAATCATACATTGCAATGTCCTACCTGTCAATGAATACTTTAGCTTCAACCAATACAAGAGCACACAATAGATACAAACTCAAGGTTAACCACACCAAACTTGATTGCAGGAAATACGACTTCAGCAACAGAGTGGTCAATGTCTGGAATACTCTACCTGACTCTGTGGTTTCTTCCCAAACCCCAAAAACTTTAACCTTAGACTGTCTACTATTGACCTCATCCCTTTCCTAAGAGGTCTGTAGGGGGTGCATAAGCACACCAACGCCTACCATCCCTGTCCTATTGTTTCTTTTATTTTTCTTATATGTATCCATTTCATGTATTCATAACTATGTTTATACTTATACCTGTTATCTTATAATCGCTGACAAATAAAATAAATAAATAAAAAAATAAA
>CM019148.1:154896465-155168157 GCA_009733165.1 Naja naja
ACTTTTCAAAATTTCCGCTGCCAGTTCTCCAGAACTGGTCAAAAATCTGCTGAATACTGCCTCTGCTATTCATCCTAGAGACATATCAGTAGAATATCTTTAAGAACAAGTTGGAAGAGAACTTGGAGGCATTTTACTCAGCTCCTGCTCAGGCATAAAACTTCATCATCTCAGACAATTCCTTCTTAAAAACTTCTAAAATATTTTAACATCTACAGTTTTTGGAGTAAATGGTTCCATTGATTAATTGTTCTGTCAGAAATTTCTCCTTGTTCTTGTGTTTCTGTTCTGTTATGTATGTAGGTTTTAAATGTTATTGGTTTATTTGAATTGGTCTTGTAAAATGTCAAATGGTATTGGTTTAAATAGTGGGAAGAAACCCTGCACTCCCATTGGCTAACCTTCTGACTGCGGCTATAAACAGCCGTAGCCTTACCCGACGGGTCCATTCGAGCTGTTGTCATTAATAAAGTCTTTTGCTGGAATTCCTGGCGTCTGACTCTTCATGCAGACTTAACACTGGCGACGAAGGTGGGATTTCCCTGAAAAGAAAGGCGGCAGCGACGAACAAGCAACTGGCGAGATGGCTGCGCTGAACACCCCAGCACCGTTCGATCGGCGGACGGAAGACTGGGAATCGTATATGCAGACCGGTTCCACATGTTCCTGGAAGAGCGATCTGTGAGCATCCCGGAGGCGGAAGAGGCGGTCTTTCTCACACACTGCGGTCCGCAGTTTCAAAATAAGCGGCGTTGGCGGAGCAGCAGGAATTGAAGGATAATAGAATGGCCGAATTAGAAAGACTTTTAGAGCCCATTCGCCACAAGTATCGTGCCTCATTAAGAACCAGAATTTTACGTCGGGATCAAGGGGATAGCGAGAGTGTTAATGACGTGGGCAAGTTTAGGGACATTGGGTGCTTGTGACTTTACCAGCGTAGAAGAGGCCATCGTGTGTCGGTTTGTTTTGGGCCTTAAAGATAAGATCTTACAAAGCAAACTGTTAATGAAACCAAAAATCAGCTTAAAAGAGGCTATTGAAGAGGCTGTTTCAGCAGAAGCCACCAAGTCCTCAGCTGCGCCCATGAAAAAGATTAACAAGGCCTCGAGCCAGGCCTCAAGCCATTCTGATGGGGAAAAATCCTCAACAACTCATTGCAAACAAATAGACTCTGATTGGGATAGCAGTGAGGAAGAGAAGAGGGGATTTTAAGCTCAGAATGGAGAAGAAAAGAAAAGACTCTGAAAAACAGGCAAGGATTAGTTTGCAGAGAGGATGGGGGCCACCCCGCACTGAATAAGTTTTTGACTCCATTTTCGTTGTGAGAAGCGGGGTCATATAGCCAGAGTCTGCAAATCATCCAGAACTCCACCATTCAGGAAGAAACTTCCTGAGGAAGATTTTAAGCCCAACAATTTAAGTGGAAAAATGGGGAAGAAATTCAAAAGCAAATGGCAAGAGTGAAACTCACCAAACAATATCCATTGGTCATTCTTCATTTAAATAGCAGAAAAGTACATGAAGGTGTTTATTGAAGGGAGACCGTGCCACATGGAAGTGGACTCAGGCTCTTATTTATCTATGGTGTCATGGGACACTATACACACAGACTCTTTCAAGAATTCAGAAAAACATTTCCAGAAGCAAGCACTGACCCTCAAAGACTACCAAGGGAACAAGATTCCAGTAGTTGGGCGAGGGAATTCAGCGTGCAGTTTAAAGGCCACACCAAGCGTTTGCCACTGACCATCGTGGACAAGGATGGCCCAAGTTTGCTGGGACTTGAGTGGTTCAAGCCACTTGTCGAGGTGACTGGCATCCATCACGTGAGCAGTTCTGACTGGGAAGAGTCCTTGAAGTCTGAGTTTCCAGAGGTCTTCAGCGAAGGACTGGGCAGTATATATGGGGACCCCTATTGCTTTCAGTTTAGACCCCAAGGTGCCCCCAATTCGTTTAAAGCCCAGGAGGGTTCCATTTGCTTTAAAGGAGAAAATTGATGCACAATTAGATAAGCTCATCGCCCAAGGGGTTTTGGAACCTACTGACCACTCCAGATGGGAAACACCCATAGTCACACCAGTCAAGGCTGATGGGTCAGTGAGAATCTGTGGTGACTACAAGGGACAAACCATCGCTGCAGCAGAAGCATACCCTGTACCTGTTGTGCATCATCTGCTCCATTCCCTTGGCAGGGGTACAGTATTTGCTAAACTGGACTTAGCTCAGGCATATCAACAATTAACAGTTGATGATGCCACTGCAGAGCACAAACAATTGTGACTCATAGAGGTGCCTTCAAATGTAAAGACTACAATTTGGAGTAAGCGTGGCACCTGTTTTTCAAAGTCTTATGGAAAGAATGTTGCAAGGACTGCCAGGGGTAGTGCCTTATTTTGATGATGTGTTAATCTCTGCTGAGAATGACACTCAGCTTCAAGAGACTCAGAGAGTCCTTACCAGATTCAGAAAAGCAGGTTTGAAAGTCAAGGAAGATAAATGCACTCTCAAAACAGACAGAGTTGAATTCCTGGGGTACATGATTGATAAACAGGGCATCCACCCCACTGATGCCAAGGTTAAAGCGATCAAGGAAGCCCCTAAACCTCGTTACAAGTCAGATCTGCAAGCCTTCCTTGGCCTTATTAACTTTTATCACATGTTTCTACCTCACAAAGCATCTATTGCTGAACCCTTACATCGTTTACTTGATAAGAAGGCTGCTTGGATCTGGGGAAAACAGTCAGCATTTAACAGTATTAGAGACTAATCACGTCTGATGCTGTGTTGATTCAATCTCTGAGAATTTACCTGTTGTTCTGACTTGTGATGCATCCCCTTTGGAGTGGGAGGGTTTTGAGCCACAGGCTTCCCAATGGCAGAAGCCCCAATTGCATTCTACTCTCGCTTCCAAAGCAGAGAGGAACTACAGCCAATTGGACAAGGAGGCTTTTAGCAGTTGTTGCAGCTGTTAAGAAATTTCATGAATATCTGTATGGCAGGTCATTCACCATTGTTACAGATCACAAACCTTTGCTTGGCATGTGGCAGGAGACAAGCCTACACCTATTATCCTGTCACCAAGAATGCTGAGGTGGACTGAATTTCTTGCAGCCTACTCCTACAAACTGATTCACAGGCCTGGCAAGGACATTGGACATGCTGATGCACTGAGTCGTTGCCCACTACCTTGCCACAAGGAGGACTGTGAACTTGAGACTCACACCTTTTTCCTGGAGACCGTTGCTAAGCTTCCAGTCCATGCTGCTGAGATTGCCAGAGAATCTGCCAAAGATGCTGTGTTGGCACCTATTATGGGCTGGATTAAAAAGGTTGGCCTCTTCAAGATCTACCTCACTTTGCCCAACCTTTCAAATCCAGGCAAACTGAATTATCTGTATTAAGAGGATGTATTTTGTGGGGTAACAGGGTGGTTATTCCTGCAAAACTGCAAAGGGAGGTTTTGGAAATGTTACATGAGGGTCATCCTGGGATTGTAAGGATGAAAGATTTGGCCAGGAGTTATGTATGGTGGCCAGGTATTGACAAATGGTTGAAAACTGGGTTGCCTCTTGTCCCAATTGCCAGGTAGTCAGGCCTGCCCCACCTCACGCCCCACACAGGAATGGGAATGTCCTAGGGCCCATGGTCAGAATCCACATTGATTTTGCAGGCCCTACAAGAGGGCACACGTTTCTAGTAATTGTAGATGCATACTCCAAATGGCTAGAGGTTATTCTCATGACTTGACTACTACTGAGGCTGTTATCAAGCAGCTCAAAAGCTCTTTGTAACCCATGGGTTACCAGATGTCCTTGTCTCTGACAATGGCCCTCAATTCACGCTAACATTTTGAATCCTTTCTAGCTCAACAGGGCATCAGACATGCCCACAGCCCCTGGCACCCTTTACGGCGGCTGAACGTATGGTACGCTTTACCAAAGAAAAGCTTCAGCAGCTGGGTCCTGGGGACATCACTGAGAAGCTTGAAAAGCTTCTTAGTGTTCAGCACATCACTCCTAGCCCATCAACTAACTTGTCCCCAGCAGAGTTGTTAATGGGCAGGAAACTTAGGTCTTCCCTTGACCGACTTCATCCCACTTATGCACCCAATACACCACTGGATTCCACTTCCAAAGTTCGTTCTTTTAGTGTGAGATTCTGTCTATGCTAGGAACCTTACAGGTGAACCTTTGTGGATTCCTGCTGAAATAACTCACATCACTGGCCCTCTTTCTTACAGGGTTCAAACAGAGGATGGCCTCCTCTGGAGCAGGCACATTGACCAACTTAGATCCCGGTTCACTCAGGAACATCGCCCTGTCTCTCTCTAGGTCCCTCACCTGATGTCTCTTCTAGGGGAAGGGGAGGAACAGGAGGAATATCAGCAAACAGGAATCAACCCTTTGTGTAACGAGCCATTGCGACAGGAACCATCCCAACCCTGTCACAATGCCAAGATCCATCCTTAGAAGTAGAGTCATTACGACAGGAACCATCCCAACCCTGTCACAATGCCTAGATCCATCCTTAGAAGTGGAAGATTGTACATCACTACCAGACTTGGGTGTTGACATTGGAATGGAGATGGGTTGGGAGGAGAGACCAGATTCTAACAGTCTAACAGGGTCTTCTTTCACAGGAAGTCCTAACAGGGAAATGTCAGCAGACACATTTCCCTCTCACTGGGTGAGAACAATAAAGATTCTGAACCACGAAGGTCTCAATGCATAAGAGCCCCACCTATTTAAAGGAATACATTAGATAGGTTGGGGTTTGGTATGGACTGAACCTAGTGGGGAGGTGTTATGTATGTAGGTTTAAATGTTATTGGTTTATTTGAATTGGTCTTGTAAAATGTCAAATGGTATTGGTTTAAATAGTGCGGAAGAAACCCTGCACTCCCATTGGCTAGCAGCTTCGGCTGCTATAAGAAGCAGCCGTAGCTTACCCGGACGGGTCCATTCGAGCTGTTGTCATTAATAAAGTCTTTTTGCTGGAATTCCTCGCGTCTGACTCTTCATGCAGACTTAACAGTTTCCATCCATGCTTCTTGTCTTGTCTTCAGGTGCTTTGGAAAATAGGTTGATTTTCTGTCCTTTGTGACTGCTATTGTGTAACTTCTTTTCATTAAAATAGACATAGCAAATTCCAGCAACCATTCGTTTTACAATTTTAGCCTCCAGTCCCCTTTTATTTCTTATCTTTTCCCTCAGGCTCTCAGGTTAGCCAAATACACATGATTCGCTTAGAGAGAAAGTTTGTTAGGAATTTTCTCCTGAAACCTCACTGTCAAACTATTTGCTTTTTCTGTTAATAGATTCAGATTTGCTCCCTGACAACTGGATGCCTTATATTCCTACAGCTTCTACTTAATCATCCACAATTGGCAATCAGTAGCTCTAAGGACACACTCTTGCAATCAGCAGCTATTCAGGAATCATTCAAGAAATAACTTTTTCTTCCCTTACAGCTCAGCATAAAATCCATCAAAACGTTATTTATTTGGTCCCTCTCTTTCTTGTCTTGTCTTCTTAGTGAGCTAAGGAGCTCACATGAATGTTCACACATGAAATTTGTAGTGTAATTATAATTTGGAGCCATTTTTCACTTTTTAAAAATTTCATATGTAAATGGTAAATGCCTCTAACTAACTCTGTTCAGCCTTGGTCTTCGAAGTTTTCCCCAGACTCCAGCAATTAATCCTCTCTCTGCATCTTAGTATTTTCTCATAGGAGGGGACTTGAGGAAAAAGGAAAATTTATCATGCTTACTACTGCAATTACAGTGGTTCTGCTTCTCAGTGGCGATTTATGTCTTCAGAAGGCTGGTGGGAGAGGGATGATGTTGGATTTTAATTTCTTTTTTGGTTAGGAGGACATTCTCCACTGGCAGGAATATAACCCCCATGGCCCCAGAGTTTCCTCTTCCTTTTCAGTGTTTTCCCTCTCCACAGTGGACAACACAATCACTTTCAGATGGAATGGGTCAACCTACCATGGCCAACTCACTGTGGGACAATTTAACAATTTAATGTAATTATTTAAACTAGTTTAAAAATATTTTAATTTTTGTCATTCACATTTCATTGTGTCCCTCCTTTTGCATCCTTTCTTTAATGATTCTGTTCCACCATTTCTCTGATATTATTGTACCTTTTGTCATCCCCCCTGCCCCTAGTGAGTTGGCTGTGGTCATGGCAAATTGCCTGAGTCGAATTGTCACAGACCCCTTTCAGAGGCTAACCATTTGTTTTCTCCCTTTTAACCAGTTCATATCCTCCCTTGAGTAAAGGCTGCCTGCTAGTACTGAAGCAGGAGTGGTGGGATAATCTTTGGTCTTGGGTTTATGGGAATCCTGCAAATCCTGAAAAACAGGTGTGGAAATGTTACTTGCTTGCTCCCAGATATTTGAGCCTGAGACTTCCAGTGGTGAGAACCTAAATGCATTCCACTTCAAATTCTTCTTCCCCCTCCCTCAAATTGGGGAAATGGTGGTGATGCAGAAGTTCATTAAGAGGGTTGTCCAGGACCAAGAAGGAAAGGTGAAGGGTTGAATGCATTTTCGTTATGACTTTGAAGGGGCAGTCAAATGGATCACGGGAACCGTGCAATACAATTGTTAACATCTTCATATGGGGAGGATTAACCCAATGCAAAGCCAGATGGGGCTTCCCACAGCAAGAGGGAGAACACTTCTTGATGATAAATTGTTGCACAGTTTGGAGTTCCTGAGAAGTGGGACTCCTCTAGGAACTGGAGAGAATTGGGATATATTAAATATATACATCTGCAGCAGGCAGATGTAGCCTGAAATGGTGACAATTTGCTCAGGGGTCAGAGCTACATTACCTAGACTTTCCAATAAGATTCTTTTCTGACATGTGTGCTACCCCACCCATTCACACTCACACGTCAGTGTGGTTTATGGAGGGTTTTATTTGTCTTCCCCTCAGCAGTTCTCTTCACCCAGCTTTAGAACTGTCCCAACTGAAGCCAGCCATGGGCAAGCCGAGATTAATTCCCCAGGCAGTGGCCAATTACTCCATAACACAAACAGTAAGCTGCTCAAATAGTAAGTCCAATAAATGAACATAAAGCCACCAAGCAAAACTTACAAGTACATCCATATGGGTTATAAAAATTCAGAGTCCCAGGATACACGAACAAACACACAGCCACGATGCACACATGTTGCTTCCAGCAATGCTTCCCTCTGCCTGCTGTGCTAAATAGCTCCCAGTGCAGCCCATCAAGAGGGGTGTGGCATTTTCCTGAGCAATCTGGCAGAACTCTGTTTCTCTGCCCTGTGTGATCTGAGATCTATAATGGCAGGCAGCTCCTCCCACTCCTCTTCACTGGCCTGCAAGCTGTCTCCAGCTGAAGCCTGTTCTGCCGGCAGTTCAGGGTCAGTAATTCCTGATGTGCCAGGAATGATCTCATTCCCCCTTGAGCTGGCCTCTGAGGAAGCATTGGAGGAGTCGTCCAAAGGAGACATCACACCATGCCCCTGAGCTTTGTCTGGGCCCCACCTTGGCTGTTTAAGAGACCCTTAAAAAAAACCTCAGCTCCTCTGAGTTGAATGAATAGTGGTTCTTCTTTTGATGATGATGATGATGATGATGATGATGATGATGATGATGATGATGATATCCATTCAGTCGTGTCTGACTTTTGGTGATTCTGTGGGCCAGGTCTCTCTACATCTTCCAATTTTGCACTACTCCTTTGAGTTTTACTATACTCTGCCTGGTGTCAGCTTTAATGGTATCCAGCCACCCTGTGCTTTGACAGTCTGGTTATACTCTTTTGGTTATAATGGTTGTCTTTTCTGGCTGTTTGGAGACTTCCAATTGTATTTTACTTGTGCTTTTGTAATGTTTTTATTGTACTGTACTCTGAGTCATTACAGAGTTGGGTGGCCATATACATTTAACTAATTAATTAAATTCTAATGCCTTTAAATAAAAAGTGCTATGCATTGTTTCAACCACAGGTAGCAAAAATCGAGCCTTCTTTATCCAGCCTGTGACAGCTCAGCTTCATATCTAAATTCAAACCAAAGATGCATCTGTTTGGGATATATAATTAAGCATCTAACCAGATGGTTTAATCATTTGTCACATTTGTAGTAGGAATCATCCTTACTAGTTTATTTTTCAAGAACTATTTCACAGAAGTATTCATGCAACAAAACTAGATGTGTCCCTTCTCTATCCAGAAAGCTATTTGGAAGACAATCTCTTTCCTATTTTTTCAATCTATGCATTTTCACTCTTTCATAATGGGTAAGATTTCCATATAGCAGAGGGAGATGGCTGAACCGGGTTTCAAAAGTCTATATATTTCACATGGTTTCTTTTCTTTCTAGGCAGATATATAATAGAGTTTAATGTACAAGTGATTTGATGGCCTTCCAATCTTCCTCTTTAGTATACAGAACATATTTATGCATTGATTTAAAGCTTTGCAACAAGAGAACATTGCTGGTTTCTGGTGATAGATGCAATAAAAGCCCTATGCATATATAATCACCCATTTCAAAGGAATTGCTTTCAAAGTTGCTTATAATTAAAAGTAATCTTCCTCTTTCATAGTTTCTTAAACATCTATTGTTTATCAAACCATGGCTCTCTAGATGTTAATGATGATGACATTGTAAAGTTTGTCACTTTAGCTTGAAAAAAGTGACTTTTAGTGGAAATGGGTTTTACATGGTTACAAGTAACTTCATATCTCAAGCAAATAAATGCTCTGTCTTACATATTGGCAAAAACCCAGAAAATAAAATACAAGCTGAATAGTCAAGACCTTGTTGATGATCCAAACTCCGTCAAGGACCTTGGAATACTCATCTCTAATGATCTAAGTGCTAGAGCCCACTGTAACTACATAGCCAAAAGGCATTAAGAGTTGTTAACCTAATCCTAGGAAGCTTTTTCTCTGGTAATATCACACTACTAACTAGGGCATACAAAACATTTGCTAGACCAATACTCGAATACAGCTCATCAGTCTGGAACCCACATCACGTATCTGATATTAACACAGTTGAGAAAGTCCAGAAATATTTCACAAGAAGAGTTCTACACTCCTCTACTTGTTGCAGAATACCTTATGCCACCAGACTTGAAATTCTAGACCTAGAAAACCTAGAACTACGCGGTCTTCGGTCTGATCTAAGTATAGTATATAAAATCATACATTGCAATGTCCTACCTGTCAATGAATACTTTAGCTTCAACCAATACAAGAGCACACAATAGATACAAACTCAAGGTTAACCACACCAAACTTGATTGCAGGAAATACGACTTCAGCAACAGAGTGGTCAATGTCTGGAATACTCTACCTGACTCTGTGGTTTCTTCCCCAAACCCCAAAAACTTTAACCTTAGACTGTCTACTATTGACCTCACCCCTTTCCTAAGAGGTCTGTAGGGGGCGTGCATAAGCACACCAACGTGCCTACCATCCCTGTCCTATTGATTCTTTTTATTTTTCTTATAGGTATCCATTTCATGTATTCATAACCATGTTTATACATATACCTGTTATCTTATAATCGCTTGACAAATAAAATAAATAAATAAAAAAAATAAAAGTAGTCCTCAACTTAGGACCACGATTGAGCCCAAAATTTCTGTTACTAAGTGAGACAGTTGTTAAATTATTTTTGCCCCATTTTATGACCTTTCTTGCCATAGTTGTTAAGTGAATTGTTGCCGTTGTTAAGTTAGTAACATGGTCATTCAGTGAATCTGGTTTCCCCATTGACTTTGCTTATTAGAAGGTCGCAAAAGGGGATCAAATGGTACCCGATCACTGCAGCCGTCATAAATATGAGTCAGTTTCCAAATGGCTAAATTTTGATCATGTGACCATGGGGATGCTGCAACCCTCATAAGTATGAAAAACGATCGTAAATCACATTTTTTCAGTGGAGTTACAACTTTGAACGGTCATAAAATGAACCGTTGGAAGTCGAGGACTACCTGTGTTTGCCCCGAACCAATGGTGGAACTAGCAGATCTGACTTGCAGCAATCTTATTACTCATTAAATGATAGTCGTGAGAGTTTTCTGTGTCTCTTTGCTGCCATTCACATTTTGCAGCCCATATCTGAGAACCCTAATCAAAAGAGAATAGGTATTTTATAATTGGAGAGTAATTCAATACAACATATTCTGGGTAGAGCTATTACAAACTCTGCTTGGTCATTCAGGTCCATACAACATAGTACAATATCGAGGTAACCTTCAACTTATGACTGGTTGCTTAACGACCTTTCAAAGTTATAATAGACTCAAAAAGGTAATACGTGGTCAGATAACAGATAATCAGAGTTGGAAGGGACCTTATAGGTCATCTGGCCCAACCCCCCCGCCCAACCGGGAGGCCCTACACCATTTCTGACAAATGGCAGTCCAATCTCCTCTTGAAGGTCTCAAGTGATACATACTGATAACCCAACCTCAAGGTTACAACTGCCCTACCACCCTCACTGTCACCTGATTGCATTTTGGGCCCTTGGCAATTGGCCCACATTTACAACTAGTTGCAGTGTCCTGCAGTCATATGATCATGGTTTGTAATGCTTTTTGCTGTTTTCTGGCAAAAATCGGATGTCCATCAGATAAGCTGGATTCAGGCTTATGACCACACAATTTGTCTTTATGATCCTAGTGGCTTGTTTAACAACCATAATAAAAATAGTTGTAAAATCAAGTCTGATCACATAGTGATTCAACTTACAACCGCAGCAATTCCGGGCTCTATTGTCATTGTAAGTCAAGGACGTTCTGTAAACTACAAACAGCGAATCTTGATCACAACAAATTTATATGACCCACCTTCTTGTTTCCCATAATGCCATAACAATCAGCAGCAGTCAATCATTGACTCTGTAAAAATGCCGCTTAGTAATAAGCAGGCATATACAATGGAATGAAGGCTATTGCTGAGTGCATTGGGTTGCGCTCCAAAAATTGTAAGCTGCCCTGAGTCTCCAGAGAAGGGTGGCATATAAATATGAATTTAACAAAAAAATTTTTTTCTGCAGTAAAAGAGTATTTTCAGTTTCAATTTTAAGTTGCACTAAAAGGAATTCTGCTAGAAAGCAAAATTGGATGTTTTTGCATTGGCAAAGTGTACTGACTGGAGTGGTACTTAAATTAAAGCATTCTTAATGCTCTGGAAGCAAAAAGAAATGGAAGGGAACTGGATATCACCAGTAGTGAGATTCAAATAATTTAACGATCGGTTCCCTGCCCTAATGGTTTCTTCCAACAACCAGTTCACCAAACTGTTCAGAAAGTTAATAACCAGTTATCCCGAAGTGGTGCGAACTGGCAATATTGTACTTTTTTCAGGTACATAACCCCTGCATTGCCTACAACAGCAGTTCCCAGTCTTGTATTTTTGTGAGTCATGACAGAGATAATGGCAAATCACCACGCTAACCAAGGTCAGCCACATAATACTTTCAGGCACCATGACACAGTCAACTCTCAGATGTTATCCCAAATAAACTGAAATTTCATTTTAAGGGGATAAAATCCATCACCAAACTGCCTAATGTTGATGAAGTTTGGGGCAATGTAAAAGGCTTGCAAGATTTGAAACTGTGGTGGGGATGATGATGATCTGTGGATCTTGGTGGCTCAGGCTGTTAAAGGGCCTTGGTGGCTCAGGCTGTTAAATGCCTGCATTTAAGTTCCAGCTGCCTACAATTACTGTAGGCTCGAATCCCACCAGGCTCAAGGTTGACTCAGCCTTCCATCCTCTCGGGGTAGGTAAATTGAGGACCCAAGATTGTTGGGGGCAATAAGCTGACTTTGTAAAAATGCCGCTTAGTAATAAGCAGGCATATACAATGAATGAAGGCTATTGCTGAGCACACTGGGTTGTATCCCAAAAATTGTAAGGGCGGCATATAAATCTAATTAAAAATAATAATAAAAAAAATCTCCATTTGGCCCCTGATCTCCGCTCCTTTCGCTGAGACCTGAAGACCTGGCTATTTCAGCGGGCCGGTCTGGACTGACCGGGGGGTTGGTTATTTTTAGGGGTGGGTTATTTTAGTCGTTTTATTTGAGTTTTAATTAATTGTTTTTAGGCTTGTAGTTATTTAATTATTTTTTATTGTAATTTGTTCGGTTTTTAAAATGTTTGCCACCCTGAGTCCTTAGGGAGAAGGGTGGCATACAAGTCTAAATAAATAATAATAATAATAATAATGATGATGATGATGATGATGATGATGATGATGATGATTTGGGGGCCTGCACTAAGAACTTATATCTTAGCTCACCAGTAGGAATACTTAAGAGATAGAATCAGAAACTGGCTATCATAGGGCTTCAACATTTATTGATTGATTGATTGATTGATTGATTGATTGATTGGATTTCTAAGCCGCCCCATCTCCCTAAGGACTCGGGGTGGCGTACAATTAAAACAATAAAAATATACAGTTAAAAAGAAATTAAATCCAATAGAAACCCAAACTGTAATTTAAAACTCTAAAAAACAATCCTTAAAACTCCCCATATAGCCCACCCTCAGTCCAGGTCAGTGAGTTGGAATAGCCATGTTTTTAGGCCCTGGCGGAGGTCAGGGGCCACCCGGAGCTCCAGGGGCAGTTGGTTCCAAAGGTTGGGTGCTCCCACAGAGAAGGCCCTACCCCTCGGGGTCGCCAGCCGACATTGTCTGGCTGATGGAACCCCGAGGAGGCCCTGTCTGTGAGAGCGCACAGGATGATGGGAAACAGTCGCTGGCAGCAGCGTCTCCCGTAAATATCCCGGTCCTAAGCCATGAAGGGCTTTATAGGTCAAAACCAGCACCTTGAATCTCACCCGGAGGGCAACCGGTAACCAGTGCAGCGCACGCAGGAGGGGTGTAACATGGCAGTATCAGGACACTCCCATCACAACCCGTGCCACTGCATTCTGGACCAGTTGAAGCCTCCGGGTGGTCCTTAAGGGCAGCCCCATGTACAGAGCATTGCAGTAGTCCAAACGGGACTACTACGAGAGCATGAGTGACTGTACATATGCTGTCTCAGTCCAAGTAGGGGCGCAACTGGCACACCAGGCAAACCTGGGCAAATGCCCCCCTGGCCACGGCTCCTACCTGCTCCTCCAAACTGAGCCGTGCATCCAGGAGGACGCCCAAGTTGTGCGCCCTATCCATGGGGGGCAACACCTCTCCCCCCATAGTTAACGATGGAATATCCTGGACAGCTCAAGACGCCGGTACGTACAGCCACTCGGTCTTGGCTGGGTTGAGCTGGAGCCTGTTCCTCCCCATCCAGACCCGCACTGCCTCCAGGCACCGGACCATCATGTCGAGGGCATCACTAGGCTGGTTAGGGATGGAGATAAAAAGCTGGGTATCATCAGCATACTGATGATACCTCACCCCAAAACCACGGATGATCTCACCCAGTGGCTTCATATAGATGTTGAACAGGAGGGGCGAGAGAACCGACCCCTGAGGCACCCCACAAAGGAGGGACCTTGGGGCCAATCCCTGCCTCCCTGCCGACACCATCTGCGTACGGCCCGAGAGGTAGGAGAACCACCGCAAAACGGTGCCCCCCACTCCCAACCCCTTGAGGCATCACAATAGGATACCATGGTTGATGGTATCAAAAGCCGCCGAGAGATCTAACAGGACCAGGACAGAGGAATGCCCCCTGTCCTGTGCCCTCCAGAGTTCACAAGAAATCATCTTATACTCTTGAATATATATCCTAAAACAGAGAATAGAACAGAACAGAACAGAAAAAGCTCACAGTGTACATATAAACTGCAAGTAACAGGTCATAGGTCATACATCATCATTACAAAAATTAATCATAAGTTACAAACAACAATTAATAAATCATAAGAAACCAATAGGAAAAGACAGGAGGAAAAAAGAGAAGATGAGAAAAGATGAGAAATGAGACAGTGCTGCGGGAATTAAGTGTTCAGCAGAGTGATGGCACAGAGAAAAACTACCTTTATGTCTGATTGTTTTGGCATGCAATGCCCTATAGCTGTGTCCTGAGGGGAGGAATTAAAACAGTTTATGTGAAGGGTCTGTAGATACTTTCTCAGCTCTCTTTCTGGTTCGTGCAGTATACAGATCTCCAATGGAAGGCAGGCTGGTTGCGATTATATCATATTAATATATCATATTGCTAAAGATTGCCATGCAACTTTCCCACTAAATACTAAGGTGATATTTCAGTAAGGGTATAATGTGAACTTCAAATGATAATTCCAAGCCACCTGGGAGAAAAGCACCCGAGGTCTAGGACAACTCGCTGCAGCCATCTTGCCATGGCCATCTTGCCACGCCTAACTCCACAGGATAACTCATTGTGGCCAATTCACCGCAAGACAATTTGCCATGGGGCAATCTACATGGGATAACTCAACACGATAAATGTTATCTGCCACTGATTCTTCTACATTATTTCCATTTTTGCCAAAAAAAAATTACCATTTTTGTCCATGGATTAATGCTTGGTTTCCTTGCTTGACTTCTTATCAACTGTTAAGTTGATAAGGGTTTTCTACCTGGCACCTATTTCAAATAACCAAAAGCTCCTTCACACACATTTTGAGAGAAGGGGGTCAGGGATACTGCTCCATAGTAACAAGCATCAAATTTAGAACCAAGCAGAAACGTTGCTTTTCTGCAAGGGCAGAAAAGGCAGATGAGGTCACCAGGATGATTAATTAGAACTATTTTAGTTTTTCATCTTTTTTTCCCCAGCTGACAGTCATTTCCATTATTTGTCCTAAAGAACAAAAGTCATCCAAGTCCGTATAACCTTGGAGAGCTGAGGTTTGGCATTCAATCATAACAATTGTATTAACATTTGAGCACAAGATTCTTGAAAGTAAACTTGATTGGTTGCCAAATAACATGCAAGGTGACGAGCAAAAAGAAATGCCCATTGTTAGAAGGTGCGAATTCATAGCTTGGCTCTATTGTCTGTGCTGAGATATTTTTGTGGAAGCGGACGCTGGAGGAATTCACAATGTAGAGATGCTTATAAACTGTGATTTTTTCTTTTTTTTCTTTTTAAACAGAGCAAGGCTGAATTTCATTCAGGAGAGATTCAGCAGAAATGAAGAGAAAGGGGGGGATTTATTGCCTTTGTAGTTTTAAAAGTAGAAAGCAGCCAACTTTGCAGAGTTTCTCCAAAAATATAAAAATGTTTTTTGTTTTAAAATGAACAAAGATGAAAGTGCATGGCCATAACAATGCAATAGATCTGGGTCAGATTCAAAGACAATAAGCACACTAATGGGGAAATGCTGAAGAGATTTATTGACAGAAACAGGGTACTGTAACAATCACATATAGCACAAAGATATCCTTATTTCCCTTCTGCCTCTCAAGGATGATAGTGAACAGATCCCTGAAGCAGACATGTGTGTATCACTTCTTCAGGATTCAGATCTATACTAAGATCCACTTTTGGAGGGCGGAAGCAAAATGGGAAGCAAGGCTTTTAGAGAGTCATATTTCTACAAGTCTACAATTTCTTTTTGTATTATGCTTTACTAATCGGGTAAATGTATGCCCATTCATAATAGTCTCAATTTATGAGACCATTTCTCTCCCCAGAAAAAGAAGCAAAAAGCATTTTAAATAAAGATGAAAACAACAATTAGTGCTGCCTTTAGCATCAGCAGCACTGGAACAGCTTCTGTTAATTTTAACCTTTCTAATTCAGGGTAAGTAGATCACACTAGGAAACCCAATTTATGAAAGCTAGTATGGGTAAGTTTTCACTTACGGTCAGTCACTTAGAGACCAAAATTCCCAAAGATCTACCTGGGAGGTACCTTGACCCAGATTTAAAGTTCCAACAGTTCCCTCCAGTGGTGGGATTCAAATAATTTAACAACTGGTTCTTTGCCTTAATGTCCAGCTGGGTAGGCGTGGCTGGGCGGTCATGTGACTGGGTGGGCGTGGCCAACTCCACATTCACATCAAGGGATGCCTCGCCTCACAACGTCCGGCCCCGCCTCCCTCCTTCCCCCCTCACATCTATTACAATTGTATATTAATGTGGTAGCTCATGGACTTGGACCACACTGAGAATGGTGTTGAAACCATCTGGGGAACATTAGGATGAGAAAAACTTGAATGACTCTTCAACAAGGATCTACAAGTGTTTGGGCAGGGCAGGAGAGATTCAGAATTCATATCCTGAATATTTATTTTTATTTTATTTATTTTATATTTGAACTTGTATGCCGCCCCATCTCCGAAGACTCGGGGCGGCTCACAACTAAAAACACAGAACAATAAATATTTAAAAAATCATTAAACCAACAACAAGCCCAAATATTAAAACATAACGATAATAAACATTAAAACCGTCCCTCCCCCAGGGAGGGGTCACAGCCCGGGTTGGTCGAATAACCAGGTCTTTAATTCACGGCGGAATATGAGCAGACAAGTAATTTAATCATGATTTAAATGAGTAAATTACTTTAATCACCTATATGCAGTATATTGTGTTCTTGAATAAAATTGAACCTTAAGTGCACATGATCATTGATATCAAAAGCCCCATCTTCTTTGGAAAGCAAATAGGAGTGAAGAAATTTTTATTTTTATTTATTTTCTTATTTTCAGAATAACAGGTTGGAAGGGACCTTGGAGGTCATCCCGTCCAACCTCTTGCTCAGGCAGGAAACCCTATACCGTTTCAGACAAATGGTTGTCCAAAGTCTTCTTGAAAATCTCCAATGTTGGAGCACCCACAACTTCTGGATGCAAGTCGTTCCACTGATTAATTGTTCTCACTGTCAGGAAATTTTTCTAGGTTGTTTCTCTCCTTGATTAGTTTCCACCCATTGCTTCTTGTCCTGCCCTCAGATGATTTGGAGAATAGCTTGACTCCCTCTTCTTTGTGGCAGCCCCTGACATATTGGAACACTGCCATCATGTTACCCCTAGTCCTTCTTTTCATTAAACTAGACAAAGCCACTTCCAGCAAACATTCTTCATATGTTTTAGCCTTTAGTCTCACCTTTATTTTTTAATGTCACCTTTATTTTTTTTATAAGTAACTCAATTGTACTTTTATAACTGAACATACCTAATATTCCTTCCTCCTCCTGTTTTCGCCACAACACTGTGAAATGGGTTGGGCTTAGAGAGAATGACTGGCCCAAATTCACTCAGCTGCCTTGAGTGGCTAAGGCGGGACTAGAACTCACAGTCTCCTGATTTCTAGCCTGCTGTCTTATCCACTAGGCCAACGGTGTCTCATTATGTTGAGTTATATTTTATGAACAAAAAAATTAATGTTCAGAATGACTGCTGTTGAAAAGAGACAGTTTGTAATTCTTTTATTGTGAAGAGGCAGAGGGCGTATCCACATTTAACCATTTTAAGATATTCCATGATGGTGGAAGAGAATAGAATTCTTTATTGGTTGGACACACAAGGAATTAGTCTTGGTGAACTGTTTGAATTACATGTAAACACTATGTCTATGTCCTTAAATCTAATCATTGACATTTATTCCTCTGTTTTGTGTACTTGTATTATTATTATTGCTTAATTTTTGTAGATTTTATTTTGTGTCCTATATTTGTATCTTACTCTGTTGTTGTAGAATTAATTTGAATCAGAAATTTTGTATGTATATATATCCTAATGTTAATCAAGCTGATTTTTAATCTCTATTGTAAAGGTTTGTGTTGTTGTTTTTGGAATGACTGAAATCCGTACTGCTTTATGTTGCTTTATGCTGGAAATAACAAAAAATTGATGGATTCATAATTCCTCAGTTCAGTGTGCATAAAGTATTCAGCTGAGTATATCAGTAATAAGTTTTAAAGCTTGCAGTACAGATTTACAATTCTGAATAATAACACACTTTGAACCTGGTACATTGGTATCACTCAAAATACCAACTTGATATTTCAGAAAGACAGTAACATTTTTGCATGCTGAGGCAAATATATATAATCAAGCCTTTCATGAAACAGAATAATTTAATTTACTGTATAAAAATAAAAATAACCAACCACAATTGGCTTATAATTGAATAGTTGCTCTCATGGTATAATGTCTGCTGATGTCTGTGTGTCTTAATTTTTACATGAATTGCAATCAGAATTTGTGACCGATGAGAATAGCGAGCCACTAGGCAACTCATGCCCTGTTTGGATCACTGTTTCAGAGATACTCCATTACTTAAATAGGGAAACAGATTGATCACAGGTGAGCAAAAAAACCCAGTGGGAGTAGGAGATGAGTGACTGCTGCTAGGTGGGGAGGGGTGAGAGTGTGCATGGGGTTGTGGGTCAGGAGTGATGTGTGGGGGAAATGTGAGAGATGCTGCATGTGTTGGGAAGAGTATATGGGTGGGTGGGGGATCAGGGATACTGTGTGAGTCAGAGAGAGTGTTCGGGGATGTATGAGAGGTTCTGTGTGGTTGGGAAAGGCACATGGGGTGGCCTGAATCAAGAAGGATATGTTGGAGTCACAGGGGGAGGTATTTAAGAGGTGCCATGCTGGTCAAATAGGGCACATGGGCACTGGCTCAGATAAAAAATGCATGGGGGTTGTGGGGTGTGTGAGCAGTACCATGCTGGTTGGTGATGGTGCATAGGGTGTGGTGGTGCGGGTTGGGAAGAGTGCTTGGAAATAGGTAAGACAGTTCAGGCAGCTCACTTCTGATGTGTGTGTATGGGGTGGCGGTGGTCAGTGCAGATCAAGAAGGGTGTTCAATCCTTTATTTGCTTGCACCAATGGACAGAATCTTGCCAGACTAAAACTATAACCTTCTAAGGTAGTAAGTATATCCTAGGAGATTTGAGCATGTGGCTATTCTGAACCTCTTCTTCCCTCCCTCATCTACCTCTTAATTTGGCTTTCTCTCTGGAATGTACTGCCTTCTCCCTGAGAAACCACACTGCTTGGGGATTCTCCCAGACTCTTTCTCTAAGTCCCCATTCCATCATGGTTAAGAAGGGTGCATGGGAGTATGCAAGAGGTGCTGTGGAGGTCAGAGACAGTATGCAGAGGGATGGTGCAAATTAAGGAGTGTTTGTCAGGCCTTGCAAGAAGTGCTGACTGGGTTGGGGAAGGCAATTGGGAAAGTGGCATGGATGGGGAAGGCTTGTGGGGCTGCAACATAGGTTTGGAGAATAGGCAGGGTGGCATTGGTTCATGAAGAGTGATGGGGGGGTTCCTTTCCTTTCCTTTCCTTTCCTTTCCTTTCCTTTCCTTTCCTTTCCTTTCCTTTCCTTTCCTTTCCTTTCCTTTCCTTTCCTTTCCTTTCCTTTCCTTTTTCCTTTCCTTTCCTTTCCTTTCCTTTCCTCCCAGTGTAGCAGCATAGCAGCAGTCAGTAGTACCGAACCATCCACTGTTCCCCAGATTTCATTCCCATCATCCATATGTAATGATGATTGATATATATCATCATTTTAGCCACTGTCCACTCAAGGCAAGATGAAGGCCTCTTCCACATGTTTCCAACCTATACAGTCGTGAGTTTTCTTTTGCCAATTGAGCCCACAATACTTTTTTTTAATTACATTTATATGCCGCCCTTCTCCTGAGACTCAGGACGGCTTACAATTTTTGGAGCACAACCCAATGCGCTCAGCAATAGCCTTCATTCCATTGTATATGCCTGCTTATTACTAAGCGCATTTTACAAGGTCAGCTAATTGCCCCCAACAATCTTGGGTCCTCAATTTACCTACCCCGAGAGGATGGAAGGCTGAGTCAACCTTGAGCCTGGTGGGATTCGAGCCTACAGTAATTGTAGACAGCTGGATCTTAAGAGCAGGCATTTACAGCCTGAGCCACCAAGGCTGATATCATCAATCCATCTCAATTTAGGTGTCTTTCATGGACGCTTTTTATCAAGTGGGATCCATTCTGTGACTGCCTTGCCTGTCCACCTGCCATCAGTTCTTCTTGCTATCTGACCAGCCCATTTCCATTGCAATTCTTTCACTCTCTTGATGATATTGTATATTTTCATTTGTTCACTAATCCAAGGATCCCCAGCCCCTGGCCATGGACCAGCACCGGTCCACGGCATGCCAGCAACTGGGCCGTGCAAACAAGCAAAATCCCATCCGCAGGCAGCATGGAAAACTGCGTCCTCTTTGGTCCGCGAAAAAACCTTTCTTCATGGAACCCGCCCCTGGTGCCCAAAAGGTTGGGGGGCTGCTACACTAATCCATGTGCAGGTCTTTCTATCTTGTCTTGTAATGCCAAGCATGTGTCTTTCCATGGCTCTTTGCGCGACTTGTAGCTTTTGTAACCGATTGTTAGGTTAGTGTCCATGTTTCACCAGCATATCTTAGGGCAGGTAGCACACATTGATTGAAAACTTTTCAGAAACAGGGGAATGCTTTTTTTAAAAATGCTTAGCTTGCCAAATGCCTGCCAGCCACATTTAACATGCCATTCAATTTCCTGTATTGAACCACCTTTCATTGAGATCCATTAGCCAAGGTATAGATAGTGGTGTACTATGTCTGGTTTTCTCCAAATATAAAAATTTAAAAAAAATTGGGTGAATTTATTTAATATGAGCTGGCTCTTTTTCAGGTTTATTTTTCAGCCAAATGGTTCCCCTGCTTTGTGCAGCTCTTGTACTTGTCTTTTAACTCTTCTGGGTCTTATGAGAAGGGAACCATGTCATCTACAAATCTTAAGTGGTTTAAATAGGTACCATTGATTTTTATTCCATCTTTGCCCAGTCTAGTTTGCAAAATACTTTTTCAAGGCAGGCTGAGAAGAGGATAGGTGGTATTATATTGCCTTGTCGTATGCCTCATTCTGTGTGTGTGTGCACACAGACACACCCAAACACAGACACACATACAATAACTTGCTAAACGCCTGTACAAAATCAATATCTCTTCCATAATAAATTTAACTGGTTTATGACTACAATATATTATGACTGTCCTGATGATTTGTTGTGCAGCTCAGGCACAAGAAAAGCAGCGACTTAAACAAATCACTTAAATAGAATGCAGCTATGTCTTCTCCTACCTAGATAAACTGCAAGCCACTAACAGTAAGTTCTGCATGGAATTTTCATTAACTCCAAATCTAGAAAATGTAAATATATTTATATCCTAATTCATAATGCGATCCATTTTGCTTTCTCGTTATATTAATTATGCAAAGTTTGAGATAAAGTCTTCAAGTCCAGTATGACTTTTGATGACAAAACACTTGCACATGTCCCCTTGTATTCTCTGAAACAAGACGGTTATACTTACTGATTTAGGATAAAGAAACTTCTAAATAGAATAGATATATTAGCAATATTAATAATAGAGTTGGGATGGAGAACCTAGAATTATTCAGGTATTTGTGACCTGAAGAACTTGTGACCTCCTGCCAGTTTCCCCACTGACTTTGCTTCCAGGAAGCCAGCAGGGAATATTGAAAATCAGATATCATGTGACTGACCAAGGTTTGCTGCAGTGTGTAATTGCAAGCTGGACTCTGAACTCCTGGATGATTACATGATTATGGGGATGCTGCCATGGTCAGAACTCTGAGGAGTGGTTGTAAATTCCCAACTTTCAGCACCTGCTTTGAATAGTTGCTGACATGTAGCCATAACCTCTACCCTTGAATCAGTTTCTAAGGTCAATTGTTAATGCTAGCCATTTCCCAGTATTCTGAACATTTTTTAAAGCAATTTGAGGAGTAAGAATTTTTACATATTAATGTAGCCTATAGCATTTCAGACAAATGGTTATCCAATCTCTTCTTAAAAACTTCCAGTGTTGGAGCATTCACAACTTTTGGAGGCAAGTTGTTCCACTCATTAATTGTTCTGTCAGTAAATTTATCCTTAGTTCTAGGTTGTTTTCTTCTTGATAGTTTCCACCCATTGCTTCTTGTCCTGCCCTCAGAGGCTTTGGAGAATAGGTTCATTTCGATCTTTTTTGTGGCAACTCCTCAGATATTGGAACACTGCTATCATGTCACCCATAGTCCTTCTTTTCATCAAACTAGACATATCCAATTTCAGCAACCACTCTTTATATCCAGCCCCCTAATCATCTTTGTTGTTTTTCTCTGCACTCTTTTTTACATTGTGGCAACCAAAACGGGGTCTTAAAAGAGAAGACCACTCGTGTGTCAGAGATAACCTGATAGGAAGCCTTATCTGTGCAGAGTTTCTATAGGAAGAGATGTATTAAAATGTTTTTAACTATGTCCTAAATTTCCCTCTTTTAAAGCTGACTCTGCTACTGTAACACTTGTTTCAGGATTCGGATTTGGGTTAGACCACTACATGCATCCTACACTCTGAATTGTGATTCCATGCCTGGTGGGAAAAATGGTTAATAGGGTTGAACAGACTCTTCTTCTTCTATCCTTGTCATAGAAGCAATGAAAAATATATGTCGATAGGAAGCTATCACCGCATGCAAAACTTTAGCCATGCCTAAACGTAAAAAAAGATAAAGCTTTCCCCTATCCAGTTGGGTCCGACTCTAGTGCTCATCTTCATTTCCTAGTTGAGGGAGCCAACATACTTATCTGAAGATGCTTCCATGGTCATGTGTCAACTTTAAATGGAATCTGGCAGCAGCCATTTTTCAGTTCCTCAGTTGTCACACAGAGGGGGAAGCAGAGGGGAGGAGGTTGGAATGCCTTACTAGACACAACAGAGAGCTTTCTCGGAAAACCAAGGTCATCTCTATGGGCAACGGATAAGGTCAGGGAAGAAGTGCCTGGAGCACTTGCCAATTTACCTAATTAGCCAACTGTGACACTTAGGGATGGGGTTATTTCTAGTTTTAATTATGCTGAAGCTGCAGGAAATAGTTAGAGTTGGTTTTCCTTTAGAGCTGTGCCGATATGATGTACTCAATAAAGAAGATCTTTGAGGATTCTAGTCTCAGAGTTCTGATTTGCTTGGATTTTTTAGTCAGAACCTTATCACCTACGGAACTTCTGACACCAAAGAGCATGTTACCTATTATGTAGTTGCACTTGCATGCTTTTGAACTGCTAGGTTGGCAGGAGCTGGGGCAAGGATGGGAGCTCACCATGCTTGTTGGTGCGGTTTTGCTGCAGAAATCCACAGAGATTGGGGACCGAGTAAAGGGATGCACCTGCCTGTATCTCCTTCCTAAGACACACGTTTACATTTTTGAATAAGGCCTAGATAGTGTTCATGTCTAGGTTATAGTATGAATTGGGAATCTCAGCCATGTTCATGGCCTGTGCATCCTTCAGGCATTTTCATGACACTCAAACTTCAAAACCAATGTAGCATCCACAAATACAAACACACTTCTCTTTTTAAAAAGCCATTCTTTTTTTTTCCTGTCATTTTTTTTTGCCTCATGTAAAGATTCAGTTTATCATTCCTAGAAGTTAGGAATAAGATCCTTGCTTGGTATTATCTCAGTGGCAAGAAGATCCCGTCTGATGAAAACTGAAATCTATCTAAGTCATGGTTTCATGGGAGTTTTCCATTCCAGCTTGGTAGACTGCGACCAAGCTGCAAGTCCCCTCTGGTGGAAAAATAGTGAAAGGTTTTGTTTCGTTCAGCACAATTCAACTTGCTTGCTAGGTTGAAAAATATCTGACAATGAGCCCCTCTGGGAGGTCACATCTTTCAGCTTTGCATCTTAATATTCTAGGGCTGTCAGCCTGGCACCACCTGCCAACTGAAGATAAATAATAAAGATGGAGGATATGGGTCAGAGGAATAAGGATCATAATTAACACTTGCTTATGCTTCCAAAACAACAACAGTGCCTTTAAAGTAGCATGTCTAGTCTGAAGAACCCTGATCAAACATCCTGAATTATTAAACACGGTAAGAAATCAATGCTCTCCAAAGTATTTTTATGTACAAAAACAATTTACAGCGTGATTTATCCCTCTGCATTGCAATGTAATAAATAATAGATTATCTGTTTTATAGTTTGCCCTAACTTGTATTTTGGCTCCTCTGTAAAAGTAAATCAATGTGCCAGAACCATTTTTCCTAGTCAGAGCAGGATTTCAATTTGTAAATCAATGCACAACTTTTCCCAAGAATTTCATGGCTTATATATATCCTTCCCCTTTTCCCCCAAATTGTGGAACTCATTTCTTTTTATCCAAGCAAGTAAAAGCTTCAGTTTATCCCTGCAGAGTATCAACTGCTTTTGAATCTCACTATCCAAATGTTTAATACCTTAGTTCCAAACTAGAGGCAGCTTTCAAAATGTAACTGTTTAAACCCAGAAAATAGACTTAGAATAACTTTATTGTCACTTTTAAATGTACACTAATCGGCATATATTAAAATGAAATTTTGTTGCATACAACTCTCAAAGGGTCACCACCTCTAATATACACTACATAAACATGTCAAAATTAATTAATTAAATAAATAAATACAAAATTATGCATATACCCACAGAGAAACAACACAGTCTAGTTCGGATATATACATGTACATGGCAAGAGAAATGAATCTTGCAAGTTTACCAGATGGATGGCATAGGGAACAAAGATGTTACAGAATATGGTAGTCCTGCTAGAAATACCTCCAAACCTCCTCCCAGAGAGGAGCAACAGAAACAAACTGTGAAGTGGGTGTGTGGGGTCTCTAACAATGCTTTGAGCTTTAAGCACATAGTGCTTACAAGCAGTATTCTGAGTGACATGAAGTGAGCTTTCTATAATCTTCTCAGCTGTCCTTATCACTCTCTGAATGGACTTTCTATCTGAGGCACTGCTGCCACCAAACCGAACAGTGATGCAGTTTGTTAAATGAAAGCTTTTGGGAGATAATGACAACTATATTCAGGGGCTGGGTGGCACAGTTCTGTGCTGGTTCAGCTCTTTTCTCTGTGGCAGATCCCAACTGGTAAGTGAGAGATCCAGTTGCTACTGTGTGGTGTACCAGAGGGCTCAATACTTTCTCCACTCTTTTTTCAACATCTGTATCAGAGGTTGTATTCAGCAGGTTCTGACCAGTTCTGGAGAACCGCTAGCCGAAATTTTGAGTAGTTTGGAGAACCAACAAATACCACCTCTGACTGGAGATTTTACAGTATCCTTCCCCTGCCATGCCCACCAAGCCACGCCCACAGAACTGGTAGTAAAAAAATTGAATCCCACTGATCTATATGAAACTGCTCCATCACCACAGGTTCAGATATATTTTGTATGCTGATGACACCAAACTCTATATTTCTACTCTTGGTGATCCAAGTGATGCTGTGGCTGCTCTTTTGCGGACGTGAAGGTTGTGGGGGCCTGGATGCAGGACAACAGGCTTTGACTGAACCTTGGATGGCTTTGGGTGTGTGGGACTCTGGGATCTGGGACTTTGTCAGCTTTGACTCTGGATGAGTTAGCACTGACTGTCCCAGAAACACCTGATCTGCAACTTGGGGGTTCTCCTGGACTCATGACTCTTGTTTGAGGAACAGGTGGCAGTCACGCTAGGAGTGCCTTTGCACAACTTTGTATTGTGCACCAGTTGCAGCCTTTCCTGGACTAGGATACCCTGCACTCAGTTGTTCAGTCCCTAGTCATCTCATGACTGGACTGCTGTAATGCATGAGGCTACCCTTGAAGAACATTTGGAAGCTACAGCTGGTGCAGAGTGCAGCACTGTGGGTAGTTTTAGGGACCCCAAGAATGGCCCACGAGCTGCATTGATTAAAAATGATCCCTTTTCACTAATCAAGCAGTTTTTGTTGACCTGTGCTGTGATTATTTCCAATTTAAATAATAAGGGAAAATATAGTTCCTTCCAGATCACAGTTTTGAGGTATCACAGAAGAATTATAAGGATTATATGCAAGGTTGATATTATTTTTAAAGATCTATTTAGAGCAGAGGTCTCCAAACTTGGCAACTTTAAGATTTGTGGACTTCAACTTCCAGAATTCTGGGAGTTGAAGTCCACAAGTCTTAAAGTTGCCAAGTTTGGGGACCCCTGATTTAGAGCTAGAGAATTCCTTACAGATTTTTAGAAATAGAGGAAAGGTCAGCAAAATAATTACTCAGCAGCTTCATCTGTAATCAGCCTGTTTAAGGATTGCTACTCAAAAAGTAAATTTACCATACTTTGTCCCAAGTACAAGTATTAACATTTTTCTTAGAAGAGGCATTTATAAATTCCACTGAAAACATGAAGATGCTACAGTGGATGATTGATAATAGATTGATGTAGTTACCTTGCTTTTCAAAAGGTGGCTTTATGGTCCATGCATTTTGCCAGAACTACTTCAAAGTGTTTTAGAAAAAATGGCCAGAGGGCAGCCAAAGGGCATTGCAACTAGATAAGTCTCCAGCCAGTATGATTGTATCCAGACTGATTTATAATACTTAGTAAATTCACCCCCTCAAGTTGGTTTGTACTCAGCTGTTCAAAATGTCTTCTTTTGGCAGGTATGTCTGCAGAAATACCAGAAACATCAAAGAGACCAAAGTAAGTAGCCATCTATTTTGTTTGTGTAAGAACAGGGGTGGGATTCAAATTTTTTAACAACTGGTTCTGTGGGCGTGGCTAGGTGGGCGTGGTCATGTGACTGGATAGGCATGGCTTCTCTTTTTTTGCAGTAAACCCTCCCCCCCATTTTTTTGCTCCCAGAAGGCTTCTCTTGGGCCCAGGAAGGCAAAAAACAGAGCCACACTCCTTTTTTGGGCCTTCTGGGCCTCAGGAAAATCTCCTGGGGGGTGTTTTTGCTCCCAGAAAGCTTCCCTGGGGCCCAGGAAGGCAAAAAATGGAGCCTGGGAGGATGCACAGCACCCCCCCACACTCTGTTTTTGGGCCTTCTGGGCCTTAAGGAAGTCTCCTGGGCAAAGCAGTAAGACAGTGAGGAGGATCCTAGCACAGCTGATCATTGGAACAGCTGATTTTCAGGAGGGAAAAAAATAAAATAAATACTTAAGGAGTGACTGGACAGGGGAGAATGCAGTCAGTGATGTTCGGCATGCGTGCAATGTTGCTCATGCACGATAAGGACTGACTGGGTGGGGAGGGGTGGGCAGAGAGGGGCGGGGCCAGCCAGGGGCATGATTTGCCGGTTCTCCAAACTGCACAGAATCATAACAACTGGTTCTATAGAAATGGTCCGAACCAGTAGAATCCCACCCCTGTGTGAGAACCTCTAGCACAGTGGTTGCCAACTGGTGGGCCAGGGACCACTGGTGGTCCACAAGAAAATTTTGGTGGTCTGCAGAGAAATGTCCCCCCCAAAGCACTCCCTCCAAAGCAATTAATCCAGGCTGCACAGGAACACAAGGCTGCACCACCCACATGGCCCATCCACCCACTGGCCCCCACCATTCAGCCAAGCACAAACCTTACCTTGAATAGAGCCACACGAGCTGGAACTGGAAGGTAAAACCAATGGTGGGGGAGGCAAATCCACCCCGGGGTGGCTTGCTCACGTTGGTGGGAGAGCCGGTCCCATATTCCAGAGCTGCAGTAGTCACAAGACTGGCCCTTTGGTCATCCTGGAGCAGCTCCTCCAGTCCATAGCAGGCCAGTGCACCCGGATGGAAGAGCAGCTGCTCTGGAATGACCAAAGGGCCAGTCCTGTGACTACTGCAGCTCTGGATATGGGACCGACTTTCCCACCAACGTCAGCAAATCACCGTCAGTTAAAATTCATATTAGTGGTTTGTGGGATTTAAAATTATGAGTTTGGTGGTCCCTGAGGTCCAAAAGGTTGGAGAATCCTGAACTAGCAGGAGTGGGAATACAAAAGCAATCCTCCCTCTGCATCACACCCGACCCTTCCTATTTAATGTCCAGTCTTAAATTTCAGGGTTGTTGGTGGGTTAATATGTAATGTCTTTTGTAAATATTGTTTAATAGCACAAGTGTTTTTCTGTTAAAATACAGAAAAAAAGCAGAACAACTAGAGTTGCTGCAAGAAAGAGCTGGCAGAAAAAGATACCGCCATTAGAGCTGTAAGTCATTCATTTCCCTTACCATGCTGTTTAAGCTCTTTTTGTCTTTATATTATATGACTGATATTTGCTTCTTGTAATTTCTGCATCTTAGTTGCAAGAAAAGAACAACAATTTAGCCAGCAAAATGGTTCACCTTATACGGGCGAATAAGGAGATGGAGGATGAAATGACAGAAAATCCAGAAAATGAGTATCACTTTAACTTAACAACATTTAATTGTTTTCACTGGAAAAAAGAAAAGTGATTTATTTCATCTTAAGTTTTACTGTACAAGTTCTAGTTCTTTTGTTATTTTTTTGCCAGGCGATCCAGACAGAGATGGGGAAGGGGAATATCAGGTGCTAAAGGAGAGACACGAGAAGTACCAGAAAGCCATAAATAGAATGAAAACAGTAAGTATCATACATGACAGTAAGAAATTAGAACAACCTCTAATGCATTAAAAGTTAATTTTGGTTGTACTTGATCGATTTCTTTTTACAGGAGATCTCAAAAGAAAATGAGAGAAAAAAAGAGCTGGCAATGGCTCGGGATAAGGCCATCGACGATGTCTGCTCTGAACTCGTTTCTCTGCCCATCCCAGGAAGACCAAGACGGTAAGATTTGCCCTTTGGTTTTTTTAGAGAAATAGACATGTTTCAGTTGATGACTCACTACTTTATTCTAAAATATTTGTTTTAACACTTTTCAGTCTCTGCCAGAGAATGGTCAAAAGAGAAACCTAATTGCATACAAAAGGTAAATAATACCGTTTTTAAGACATTACATATTTTTATTCTGTAGAAAAGTTATCATGGAACTTTGGTAATAAAAATTAAATCAATTTTGAAACATAGTGTTTATTCTTTTACAATATCTCCTGTAGGTGTCAAGTGGAACAAGGTGACTGTTGTGTCCCATTGGCCGTGGGTCCCTGCAGCAGCCAAATCGGAAGAGAAGGAGGCATGGGAGTCAGGGTCAGAGCAAGGCAACCTGAGGGCTCCGAGGGGGAAGAGCCTATCACGGTCACCACGGAACCGCTGCGGATGCGTATCAGCACTCATGAGGAGGCCATTCAATTCTACTGTCAGCGTTGGAAGTCATATTCCATGCTGCCACATAACTTGAGAGAGTGGGAGGGGTGATTTTAATTAAGTAGCTCTAAGTAGGCAAAATGAAATTCTTTTGTTAGTTCAAGGTCATTTAATATGGCGCAGGATGAAATAAGGATCTTACTTTTGGACAGATTGTGATTGGGTCATATGATGTGATGCGACCAAGGGGGGATGGATTCGTAGTTTGAGATATTGTGGAAAGCCGAAAAAACATTTAGATTTGTGTTTCCACAGATGTGCCAGATGCTATTCTAATAAAGGTACTTTTGAGATAAGTTTGTCTTGGAGTTACTGATTGGAATGGAGGTTTGGCTTTGAACTCATGATCCCCTCATTTACTGGTGCCAGAACTTGATTGTCTTCCCGATCCAACAATGTGCCCACCACACCCGGCAAGTGTGCACCGCCCAAGTCCCAAGGCTAGTTGGCCCATCCTTGCCACCTGAACTGACAGACTATGCTGATGTATTCAGTGAGAAGGAGGCAGACTTACTGCCGATCTTATGATTGCTTGATAGACTTGCTTCCCGACACCCCAATCCCAGTTGGTCACTTCTATTCCATATCAGAACTCGAACTGGCTGCGTTGCGGGACTTTTTAACTAAAAACTTGCCTAGAGGTTTTATCTGGCTGTCCGCTTCACCACTGGCTGCCCCATGCTGTTTCTGAAGGAAAAAACCAGGGGAACTGAGGCTCTGTTGTGATTACCACAAATTGAACGCGATCATGGTGCACAATAGATATCCATTACCTTTCATTCCTGAATTTTTGGAATGGCTCCAGGAGGCCAAAATATTCACAAAGCTGGACTTATGGGGGGTGTACAATTTGGTCCAGATCAGGGCCGGAGATGAGTGGAAGATGGCGTTTTGCATCCAATATGGACATTTCGAATATATGGTCATGCCTTTTCGCCTGACCAATGCCCTAGCCATTTTCCAACAGTTCATTAATGACATATTCTGTGACCTGTTGGACCAGTTTGTCATTTCCTTGATGACATTTTAATTTACTTCCCCTCCTGGGACAGCCATGAACAGCATCTCCATTTAGTTCTGCAACGGCTCCAGGACCATCAGTTATATGCTGAGCTGGAGAAGTGCTACTTCTGCAATAGCATATCCCTCGAGGGCATAGCCAAGGAACCAAGCAAGGTTGAGGTGTTGCATAGCTGGCAGTCCCCACGTCGAGCCAAGGATGTTCAAAGACTCCAGGGCTTTGCAAATTACTACTGCACTTTATCCCTGCCTTTGCTTTTTTGACCATGCATCTCACTCAGCTCCTTCAGAAAAATCCTCCCTTCCAGTGGAGCACCCTGGAGCAATGAGCATTCGAGAATCTGATGCAAGCCTTCAAGACAGAACCCATCCTGAAGCACCCTGCAGTGTCTGTTTGTCATGGAGGCCGATGCACCTGACATCACTGTGGGGGCAGTGTTACTCCAGGCACATGCACCCAGTGGTACCCTCTTCCCCAGTGCCTATTACTCCGGCAGAGTGCAACTACACCATTTGGGAAGAGTTATTGGCCATAAAGGTGGAATTTGAGACCTAAAGACATTACCTGGAAGGGGCCTGGCATCAGGTCGAGGTGCATATGGAGTTCCTACAGATCACCCAGAAATTGAACCAGCGCCATATCTGATGGTGGATATTCTTTGCATGGTTCAATTTCTGCAACCAGAAAGTGGATGCTCTTTCCCATAAACCTGAATACTCCCGTATGGAAAACAAACTTCCACCCAGGACCATCTTGCCTGTAGAGTCATTCATGGAAGTCCAGGAACCAATGGACTTACGGGCTTGTATCCAGAGGTCCAGCAACAGGATGCATGGATGGACCATTGGTGGGAGGAGGTGGGGCCAGACTCCCCATGGATTTTCACAGAGGGAATCCTCCAGTTTTGTGACCGTCTGTATGTCCTTGCAGGTCCGCTCTGCAGCCTCATCCTGTCTCAATGCCACGACAGTCCCGCCATGGGGAATTTCAGCGTATTCAAGATGCTGGACCCAGTCTCCCACACCTTCTGGTGGCCCCGATTATGGCACAATATCCATGCCTATGTCAAATGGTGTTGGCAGTCCAAGCATGCAACGGGTGCACCAACAGGGCTACTTCAACTATTGCCAACACCCAACAAACCCTGGGGGACCATCTCTAGGGACTTCTTTTTTTCCAAGTTTTAATTTTTTAAATATAAACATTCCATCTTCCATTAAACAGTGTGTCATCTGGGTCTCTAACCATTGATAAAATAATTCCCATGTCATATAATATTCAGTTTGTTCTTTCTCCTTAATTGCAAGCGTTAATCTGTTCATTTTTGCACATTCTAATATTTTTCTAATCATGTTCTCATCAGTAGAAATCTCTTCACTTTTCCAGTTTTGTGCAAATATAATTCTAGCTGCAGTTAATACATGAATAATTAAATATGCATTCCCTTTACTCTAGGTTTCAGATCCCCAACAAAAAAAATTCTGGTTTTAAATCAATACGCTGCTTTATCATTTTTTTCCAGCCACATATGTATTTTGTCCAATACTTTTTTTGCTTCTATGCAAGTCCCCCACATATGATAATGACCCAGGTATCTGGTGGCACTTCCAACATTTAGCTGACTTATCTTTAAACATCTTTGCCAACCTCGCTGGTGCAAAGTGCCATCTATAAAACATCTTATACAGATTTTCTTTATATGCAGTTGACATTGTTAATTTATAGTTCCTGTCCCACAATTTCTGCCATTTATCTATTGTGTAACTACAGTTTTTTGTCCATGCTATCATTGTCTCCTTCACTTGTTCCTCTTCCAGTTTAATGCCCAATAAGTAGCTGAACAATTTCTTTACCAATCTTTCTTCTGTCCCTGTTAATATCTTATCTAATTTTGTTAATTCTTTATAGAAACCATATAGTTTAGCATCTTTCTCATATCTAGAATGTATCTGCACTTGTGAATACCATGCCATATCAATCCCTTGATCATCTATTCTTGTTTAGTTTTGAGCTCTCCCTTTTCATTCAAAATATCTTTGTATCTAACAATATTTCTCATGTTAATAATGTTTGGGTGAATCAGTGCTTCCATTGTTGAGAGCCAGACTGGTATCTTCAAATAGTGTTGTTCTCTAATTTTCTCCCATACTACAGTAACAATAGTGCATTCCTTATGTAACCATGTATCTTACTTTTCCCATGCAACAAGAAAGCATGTCAACCCAGTTGCAGATCATGTCTCTCCCAAGTCAATAATCTTGTATGCCTCAATACAATCTATTCTTTCATCCATGTTAATACAATTCCCAATTTGGTAGTCCAAAACCTCCTCTATTTCTTGAGTCCTGCAACATTTTAAAGCTAATGCTTGCTTTTTTCCCCTTGCCAGATATATTTTAATGTTATTTCATTAGGTTTCTCAAAGTATTTTTTTCCAACTTTATCAGAATTGTTTGAAATAAGTACAATAATCTCGGCAATACATTCATTTTAATTGTAGCAATTCTCCCTATCAACGATAATTGCATATTTTTCCATTTTTCCAGATCTATCTTAATTTGTTCCATCACTTTATAATAGTTATCTTCCTTAATTGTTACACATTTTGCCCTCAACTGAATCCCTAAGTATTTTACTTTCTTGGTAATCTGAATATCTATTCTCTTCATTAACTCTTTTTTTCTGTTTATCTGTAAGGTTTGTCACTAAAATCTTAGTTTCCTCTTTATTTATTTTCAATCCTGCCACTTTGCCATATTCTTCTATTTTTTAAATTAATTTAGGCCTTGTTTCTTGTGGATCCTCCAAAATAAAAACTGAGTCATCTGTAAACACTTGTAATTTATATTTTTCTTTTTTAATTTCCATACCCTTTATCTCTGTATTTTGTCTGATATTTCTATTTAATACTTCCAGTATCAGTATAAATAATAGGGGAGACAAGGGACATCCTTGTCTTGTACCTTTTTTAATACTAACCCAGTCAAATCTCCATTTACTATCACCTTTGCAGTTTGCTTATAGTATCTGCTGGTATCACCTCTGTTGCCTCCCCTCCCAGCCAGCCATCTGGTCTTCAGCACGTGGCTTGTCGGCCTCTGGACATCAGATTATCACCACCTAGCACCAGTTCAGAGGTTCCTTTCCCACCCACCCGACCCCCGGGGACAGAGGGGGGGAGAGAGAGAAAGAGAGAGAGAGAGAGGGAGGGAGGGAAAGGGAGAGAGAGATGAGAGACAGAGAGATGAGAGAGAGAGAGAGAGAAAGAAAGAGAGATGAGAGATCCTGGTGTTTTGTTTTCTGTGGGAAACAGGTCCAAATGACTCTGAGTATTTAAGGTTTCAGAAACAGGCAGCTATGCTAAGTGCCTGAAAGACCCCATCCCATCAGTGGGAGTCCAGGCGCTTCAGCAAGCAGCATGCTGGATTCATATTAGTGGTCCGCAGAATGTAAAATTATGAATTTGGTGATCCCTGAGGTCCAAAAAGTTGGAGACCCCTGCTCTATATTACAGCAGTTCAGGCCTTCTGTCAACCTAGCAGTTCAAAAACATGCAAAACGCAAGTAGATAAATAGGTAGCAGTCTGGTGGGAAGCCAATTATGCTTCATATAATAGTAAAAAATCAACTGGCAGCAATCCTGCATGAATGCAAAATGAAATCAGTGTTCCCACAGTTAACAATCTTAGGCAGCCAAACTACTCTGTGATAACCTTGTAAACTCCCTGGCACTCAACGTATAAATGCCATATGCCAAGAAAATAAGTAAATAAATAATAAGCCTGCTTACGAATAACTTTCAAGCTGCTAACTGTGGTAGGTGATGCAGTCCAACACTAATCAAAAACAAGCTCTTTCCACCTGAGCAGAAAGAACATTGCCCTACAGCAGAGGAGCAAAAGTTCAACTCCTGATTGACAAAATAATTTGTAGAAACTGCAAGAAAAGCAAGACCAACTTCAATGTAGCATGGATTGATTACAAGAAGGGATCTGACTCCATGCAACCTGACTGGATAATCAAATGCCTAGAAATATCATGACAGCAAAAGCTTTGTCAAAGATCAATGACACAATAGAAGACACAGCTTCTGGTCGATGATGATAATAGACTGGAAAACGTTAATATCAAGAGACGACTCTTCTGAGGAGACAGTATCACCACTACTGTTTGTCATTGCACTAATTTCTCTGTCAACAATACTGAATAACTCAGGCTATGGCTATCAAACATCCAAGACATATGCCAGACTATTCCACCTCCTTTACATGGACTATCTGAAGCGGTATGGAAAAACACCATCTAAAATAGAATTGCTGCTCAACACTGTTTAGCCATGGTATCACAGTGGAGTTTGGACTGGACAAATGTGCCATTGTCACCATCAAATGAGGAAAAATAGTAAAACTGAAAAAGGAATCAAGCTGCTGTATAACATAAATGTCAGGTTTCCAAGTGATGGAACCCATTCAAAAAGAAATTAGCAAAATCCAACTTCCAAAACAAATTTCTTTTATTTAGGTAAGCATCAAATTGGCAAAGTCTGTTGTAATTCTGGATTTGACACAAACCGGAATTACACCACATAATATTATAAATTAGAAACAACCCACAAAAGTCACATTCCCCAATAGAAATAAATCAACATTGCCTGATGTCTTCAATCTTCACCTTCAGGTCTTGGCAGGGACAGCTTCTGTTCCCATGGGAAGGAAAGTCAGCTAGCCAAAACAACCCTCACTATCTAATCACTCTTCCCACCTTAAGAATGTAGTGGCCCCAAATCCTCCCTCCTTATATCAGCAAAGAGAAAGAAAAAAAAGGAATATATGATTAGAATATAGAGCTAAATAAAATGGCTACATATATGTCAATTTCAGGCACAACAGGCTGCCCCCCCTCATTTGAAAAGAAACTTCTGCAATGACATAGAATACATAAAGATTGCAATTAGGTTAAACACAATGATACAATACATATAATTAACCTCCCCTGCCACCCACAGAATCCCCCTTGGGTTTGTATGGATACTTTTCATGGAACCTTTGCACCAATCTTACAATGAGTCTAGATCAGGGGTGTCAAACTGGTGGCCTGTGGGCCAGATGCATCATGCACAGATCACACCTACCCCAGCTCTGCAAATGGGAAAAACATTGCAAAATGTCACATGATGGCAATGTGACGAAGAGAGTTTGACACCCATGGTCTAGATGAAGACAATCACTAGAAATACCTGGGCATTCTTCAAGCTGATAACATCAAGCATACTCAAGACAAAGGTTAGAAATGAACATGATCTCAAAGTTCAAACTCGTTGGAGGAAGTACCTTCAAGGCAATGAACACCTGGGCAATTCCAGGCATTAAATACAGAGTAAATAGTGTATTGGATTCAAGTAGAACTAAAGGCCATCTATAGGAAGATCAGAAACATAATGACAATGAATCATGCCGTTCATCATCACAGCAATGTTGACCAACTCTACATTCCAAGGAAAATAGATAGGCATGGAATGTTGTAAGTATATCATATGGTTGAAGAAGAAGAAAAGGGCATTGTAAGAACATCTCAAGGGGAGTGAAGAAGATGCACTGAAGCTATAGAAGTATCAAGAAGACCTAGTGAGTATTGGAGAGATGAAAGTTGTTAAATATGCAATGATGCCTCATTAATATTCATGTATGCTGTACATGGGAGTGGAGTCTGACATCAGATTCCACTCATTGGTCCAACCACTGGCAGGAATAATAAAGCGCCATCAGTGGCTGAAATGTTGGACAGTGGCTTGCTGTTTTTTGTTCCTGAACCTTAAATAAAGAGTAATCCTGCAATCTACAGTCCTGCCTCTTACTTCAGCATGCCCATTTTACACTGGCAATGAAGGTGGGATACTGAAAGAGAACAAGGGACAACCTTGTAGCACTGTGGCCATTTTAGCTGACCATTGGAACCCAACTGTTTCCAGCACAACCAGCTACCACGATGGCCCATCGACCAATGTCCATTCCTTTTGATCCAATGAAGGAGAAATGGTCATCCTACATGGGAAGATTCAAATTGCATCTGAAGGTAAATGGACTGCAAACAGCCTCTGATGCAAAGAAGAGGGCTCTTTTCCTAACTTACTGTGACTCTGAATTATATGAGTTGGCAGAAGCCCTCGTTGCAGACGAGTTGGAAAACATCTCCTGGGATAAACTGCAATGGGCCCTAAAGGGACATTTTGATCCAATCCCTTCATATCTGGCCAACTGGCATGACTTCTATATACAGAGCCAATGAGAAGGGGAGAGCATAAATGATTTTGTGGCCGCCCTAAGGAGACTTTCTAAGAACTGTAAGTTCAGCAATGCTGAAGATATGATCCGCGACTGGCTGGTCCTGTGTCTAAGGGACTTGACCCTCCAGAAAAGACTGGTGGAGAGAGAAGAGGTCTCATTCAAAGATGCCCTGGAAGAAGCCTGCGCCCACCGAAACCTCTGACAGCTCTGTGGCCCCAATTTTTTTTAAAATTACATTTATATGCCGCCCTTCTCCGAAGACTCAGGGCAGCTTACAATTTTTTGGGATACAACCCAGTGTGCTCAGCAACAGCCTTCATTCCATTGTATATGCCTGCTTATTACTAAACAGCATTTTTACAAAGTCAGCTTATTGCCCCCAACAATCTTGGGTCCTCAATTTACCTACCCCGAGAGGATGGAAGGCTGAGTCAACCTTGAGCCTGGTGGGATTCGAGCCTACAGTAATTGTAGGCAGCTGGAACTTGAGTGCAGGCATTTAACAGCCTGAGCCACCAAGGCCCTTAAATTAAAGGAAACAGGAAGGTGCACGCAACTCAGGCTGAGCGTTGGGCATACCGAGATACAACTGGCACAGAGAGCAGTGAAGAAGACGAAGAGGACATTCACTGTGTGAGATCCAGCAAACCAGGAGTGTGACAAGGAGCCAAGCCATGGGGAGGCTGTCGAGGAAACCACCCCCCAGTCCACCTACATTTTAAAGAGACGATTTGCAGATGATGTGAGCAGAAAGGCCACATTGCAGAGGTCTGTAGGGCCAGCCAGCCAACAAACTGACAAACCAGGAAGGCCTATTCATCCCCCAGGCATACAATCCTCAGAAGAGTGGCCAAAAACACCAGGGCGTGAAATTAAGAAAGAAAGAAGAAAGCACCCAGGAAGAAGAAACCCACTACACCATTGTGGGATATGCCCAAACACAGGTGAGGCACACAGATGCCTCTGAAATGAACAAGATCATGAGAACATAAGAATCGATGGAACCCTATGCAAGATGGAGGTGGATTCTGGTTCTTACATATCCATAATCTCCTGGGCAGCCCTAAAGAAGATCAATCCCAGTGTAATTCAGAATAAACTGCAGCCGCAGAGAATCATCTTCAAGGATTACCAAGGTTGCAGAATCCCAGTGCTGGGAAGGAAAACCTGCCGTATTGAATACTGGGAATTTTAAGGACTATTGCCAGTAACCATTGTGGACTGGAACCTACCCAGCCTCCTAGGAGAGAATGGTTCACACCTCTACAAATCAACCTCACAGGGATCCATGCAATGGTGACCGCCTAGCCGACCAGAGGAGATGACCTGGACACTCTAGAGAGGGATTCCATGAAGTCTTCAGCGACAAATTGGGCAAGTATAAGGGGACCCCAATAACATTTAATCTAGACCCCAATATAGCCCCTGTCTGACTGAAGTCATGCAGAGTCCCATTTGCTCTGCGGCCCAAGGTGGAAGAGCAACTAGACAAGCTGGTTGCTCAGGGAGTCCTCGAGCTGGTTGACTATGCGAGGTGGGAGATGCCTATAGTGACCCTAGTCAAGCCCTAGTCAAGCTGGATGGGTCGGTCAAGATCTGTGCAGACTACAAAAGCACTTTGAATCTTGTGCTACAACAGAGTGCATATCCGGTGCTGGTAGTTCAGCACCTTTTGCATTCCCTGAGGCATGGGAAAATCTTTGCTAAATTGGACTTGGCACAGGAATATCAGCAGCCTGTGGATGAAACAACCACGGAAGCAGAAACAATCATGACACACAGGGGCGCATTTAAATGCAACAGGCTCCAATTGGGAGTCAGCGTAGCCCCCGGCCTATTCCAGAGCATTATGGAAAGATTGCTGCACAACATCCCAGGGGTCATCCCATACTTCAACAACGTAATCATTTCCGCTGAAAATTGGACACAGCTAATGCAGAGAGTGAGGGTTGTGTTGGAATGTTTCCAGGAAGCAGGGCTCAAATTAAAGAAAAACAAATGGCACATTGCAGTACCCCAAGTGGAGTTCTTGGGTTTCTTAATAGATGGGTTGGGCATCTGGCCCACAAGTGGCAAACTAAAAGCAATTAAAGAAGCCCTGAAGCCACAGAATAAAACAGAGCTGCAAGCTTTCTTGGGACTGCTTAATTTTTACAATATATTTCTGCTGCAGAAAGCGACAATAGCGGAACCGCTCCATAGACTGCTTGATAAAAAAATGATCTGGACATGGGGCCCCATGAAGACACAGCATTTAGCAAGATAAAGGACATTTTGACATCTGAGACTGTACTTGTGATGACCCAAGGTGGGATACAAAATAAACACAGTCACGTAAACAGATGTAGCCCCTTTTATTCCTTCACTTTGCTTCAAAGCTCCAAATATCCTTGACTGGAGACAAAACAACTCCCTCACAAGCAGTTACGAAAAGGAGGAAATGCCATTTAAACTAAAAATGCCTATAAATTAGAAGAGTAAAAACAACACAAACCACACTGAAGCAATTAAGGGAACCAGGCAAGATAAGGGCTTGAAGACATCTACAGATATTGGAACACACAGTGGGAAGGATGCCAAACTCAGAGAGGAACAACAGACTAGAGATATTTCCACACTTTGTTTCCAGCACTGGTCCACATGCATGTCCATCCTTTTAACTAGTTCTCACAGCTGCAACCCATGAAGAGGATCAAGGCCCTTTCCTCCCCTGTAGACCATGCCATTCACATCTCTCCCTTATCCTCTCCTCCCTACATACCCTAGGATGGATAGGGGATGGGCCTGGGTCTTCCTCTGACTGCCCAGCCGGCCTCTGCCCTTTCCCAGCCTCCTCCACAACCTCCGGAGTCACACTTCCACTCCCTGTTGGCTGTTCCTCCTCTCCCTCGGAGTCAGTCTCCAACAGGGGTATGACAGTACTCATTCAGTATAGTGAAATGCTGCCACTGTCTTTAACCTGTGACGTGTCCCCGTATGGCATCAGCGCAGTATTTAGCCACAAGCTACCCAACGGGAGAGAAGCCCCCATCACGTACTACTCAAAAACTTTACCAAAAGCAGAAAGAAACTACAGCAGATTGATAAGGAAGCCCTAGCAGCCGTAGCCAGAGTGAAACGCTTCCACGAGTATCTCTATAGCAGACCTTTTGAACTGATAGGTGACCACAAGCCGCTACTTGGCATTCTTGCAGGGACAGACCAACACCCAACATCCTGTCACCAAGAATGCTAAGATGGATGGTCTTCCTGGCAGCATACAGTTACAAGCTACTCCGCAACCCGGAAAAGAAATAACACACGCAGACATCCTCAGCAGATGCCCCCTGCCCAACTTCTTCAAAGACCCAGCACCTTCTACTTCCATGTTGCTCATCAAGAATCTTGAACCCAGCCTACTAATGTCAGCAGAAATCGCAAGACTCACAGCTAAAGACAGAACCTTGGTGCAGGTTTTGAATTGGGTGTGGAGGGGATGGCCGGAATCAACAGAGGAAGACAAATTTGCACCATTTAAACATAGACAAACAGAACTTTCAGCGTTGAAGGGGTGTTTGTTGTGGGAGGAGAAAGTGATCATACCCCAACAGCTAAGGAAAAGGGTTTTGGGGTTACTACACGAGGGTCATCTGGGCATAGTATGGATGAAGGCTCTACCAGGAGCTACATATAGTGGCTGGGACTGGAGAAGGAAATTGAAACTTGGATCGCCACATGCCCACCCTGCCAAGAATCCCAACCAGCCCTCCCCCACAACCCCACCTCAAGTGGGAAAAGCCCTCAGCTCCAAAGTACACATCAACTTTGCGGGGCCATGCTAGGGGCAAATCTTCCTATTAGTGGTCAATGCCTATTCTAAATGGTTAGAAGTAGTACTAATAAAGTCTACTACAACAGAGACCACCATAAGAACCTTAAGAAAATTATTTGCCACCCATGGGCTACCCGATGTGCTAGTGTCTGATAACGGGCCACAATTCACAGTACATCCATTCGAGGGGTTCCTAGTGAGCTTAGGGATCTGCCATGCCCTGTCAGCACCAGCACATCTAGCAACCAATGGTCAAGTGAAGAAGATGGTAAGAACCACCAAAGAAATCCTAAAGAAAATGGGCCCAGGGGACTGGCAAGAAAAGATAGATAAAATGCTGCTGATCCAACACATTACACCCAGCACAGCAACCCACAGAAGCCCAGCAGAAATGCTGATGGGTACAAAACTAAAATCACCCCTTGACAGGGTCCACCCGAACTACAATAATGACACCCCGACAGATTCTACAGGGAAATGTAGGATTTTCACAACAGGGGACCAGGTATACTCTCACAACTACATGGGAGGGGCTACCTGGATTCCAGCTAAATTATTAGAAAGCACCAGGCCCAGGTCATACAGAGTAGAGGTGGAAGGGGGAAAAATAAGGAACTGGCACATAGATCAGTTATAGGGCCGAATAACACAACCGCCAAAAGAAACTGAAAACAAAAACAAAAAAACAAAACTGGCCCAGACTATGAATAGAGAAGACCCACCACAACGAGCTCTACACCTAGACTCAAACCCGAGTGGAATAGTGGGGGACTTATCTTTAGAAGGAGAAGTCCAGCATAGTACTTCTGGTGCCTCCAGCTCAACAGAGCCCACCACGCCTCTGGGAACCTTTGAGGCAGTTCCAAAGGTGGGGTCTGGAGCAGCAGCAGACCTGTCCACACAGGCCACTGCTCCAGGAATGAATGAGGCGCGCAGGTCCAGTCACACCCACCAAAGCCCCACCTACCTGCAGGACTATGTCTGCCAAACAGTTTGTGATTGGTTAACCTAACTAAGAGGGGAGGGGTGTTAAATATGCAATGATGGCTCATTAATATTCATGTATGCTGTACACAGGAGTGGAGTCTGAGGTCAGACTCCACTCATTGGTCCAGTCACTGGCGGGAATAATAAAGCACCGTCAGTGGCTGAAATGTTGGATAGCGCTGGCTATAAAAGCCAGTGCCTATTGCGGCTTGCCGCTTTATGTTCCCGAACCTTAAATAAATAGTTTTCCTGCAACCTACGGTCCTGCCTCTTACTTCAGCGCGCCCATTTTACAAAAGTGACCTAGAAGAAAGAGTAAATGAAGAATAGAAATGAAACATGGAAAGTCAAAGTATTACATTTTCAGCATGTTAAAAAAAATAGGCAGAGCTGATAATAAAAAGACTTGGCAATGGCTAAGAGCAGGAAAGTTGAAGAAAGAGAGACCAAGGGGCTAATTCTGGCTGCACAAGACCAAACCTTAAGAACAAATGCACACAAAACCAGAACTGAGAAGCTGAGAGTAGATAGCAAGTACTACCTTTGTAAAGAAGCTGAAGAAACCATGGACCACCTACAAGTGCTCCATGGTATAGCTCCTACAAGTAGATTGCAAAATCTGCCAAAACAACAACAACAACCCGTAGGCCTGCAAGCAAGAACATGAAATAAAGGCATAGAAAATGAAGAAGCTAAAGGGTTCTGGAACTTCAAAATTCAAACAGATAGGTAGCTGCCACATAACAGGCCAATTGTCGATAAGAAATACAAAACAGCCTGGAGAGTGAATGTGGCAAAGCTGGGGACAGTAGAAGAGAAGAGAAAGAAGGTAACAAAATATGAAAACCCGCAAGTAGAAATAAAATAATCACCATTGGTTAATTGCAAAAGGCAGCTTTACTCACAACAGCTTACCTCCAGTGACAATATCTCTAAAACCATCAGCTATTAATGTCTGCCCATCCTAGGTCCTTGGGAAGGACTCAACACATGAATAAAAATGCCAAATCCAGTCTGAACATCTGGCTGAATGTGCAATGAACCATTATAATAACTAACTGCAAAAACTCCATGCTTTCTCCCCTTTACAAGGATCCCATGTGTAAGGAGCCTGCCTTAAATATTATTAGCAGAGCTGGTGCCACAGGAAGAATATTTTTCTCCTTCCACCCAGCGGTAGATTCCATAATGTCAACTGTTGCATAAAATCTGTTAGGCTTTGTCATCCATCCATGTATGGAGGGAATTTAGATGACCACCAAGATTGGGAATAGAGTCAGGACTGGGATTAGCAATGAAGACAGGTATGGTGTATCTTTCTGCCCAGTCAAATATTGGGGGAGTGAATGAGTTAGGCGCATTAACAGCAGGGGTGGAGAAAGGTTCCAATGCAATTACTGGCTGTGACGTGCTCAGAAAATTCCACTAGGTGGAGGCAATCCATTGCTTTGCTACGTTGCTGAATTTCAAGCATGAGAGAGAATGTCAGCTGCTCTGGAAGTGTTTGTCCAAACAGCAAAAATTAATAAAATAGGAGAAACATGATGTAACTGAACACAAGTCTTGCCGACCAATGTTTTGAGTTGGGAGGGGGGAGCAGGGGAAATCTTATTTTCTGTGTGAAGATAAAGCAGTGGCTATAAATCACATTCCACAATGTCATGTCATTAAGCATGTATCTAAGTGCTTAACTGCAAGATGTCGTGCTGCATACCACAGTGAGGAAATGCAGTTACAGTTCTCGGTAAATGTTGATTGCTCAGGAGCATATATTATCAGAAATTCAACTTTTAACTTGACCTAAACTCCTTAAAAAAAAAATTGTAGGGTGATCCGAGTTGTTATCACACAGGTTTTCATTGGGGGAACTAGTCACTGAAAACAATTAGACTGTAAGAAAAAATATGTAAAACTATCCTGCAAAGGAGTTAAAATAATGGAGAAGGGAAGAACTACGAGACAACTCCACAACCTATGCATGTTTGTACGTTTGTAAGAAGTTCTCTGAGTTCCTGTATCTTGAAATCAGTTCTCCAATTTCTTGTACAATTTCTCCCCCCCCACCCCCACTGAATTTGGTTCTTTTTTTTTTAAATCATGTTTTAGACTTTGTTTGGGTTGTGCTGCTGAACTTAATTACTTCAGAGGGACTTGTAAATTGTTGTTTAAATTCAGCATCACTCTGGAGCCTTTTTTTTTTGCTGTCTCTGATTTCAAACTTTTCTCTTGCTTTTTTTCTGATAAAGATGTAATTGGATAAGATGATACAGGAAGCTCTCTTAGCACTTTTATATATTTGAGATATATAAATTATTAATTTCAGGGATTGGAGCTCAGTCTTTCAGGAAACAAATAATACACTCACTCACTCACTAGACTTTATTAATCTGTTTACTTATTTACATCCTTTATTATTTTTATAAAAAAACTCAAGGTGGGGAACCTACAAGATATTCCTAATTTCTCCTATTTCTTGGATCCTAAAGAATTCAGATTCTGTATTTTTGTAGCTCAAGACTCCTGGGCCAAAGAATAAACATTCCCATATGCATTGGTGAACTTCCCATAAGTTTCATTAAATACATGTATGGAGAAGAAAAGAGAAAATAAATAAATTAAAACTTCATAAAATGTTGAACATTCATATCAAAACATGTACAGGCAAAACCACAAAGTTCATGATTAAAAAAAATCTGAATAATTATTTTATTTTATTTTCTTCCAAGTATTTTATATATGCTGTTAAAATCACTTGGGAATTCTGTAATAAGATTAGAAAAGCAAAAGCTCATAAATCTTTTTCCTCTAGGTTTATTCTGAATGTCAAACCTGCTATTTGGTGATGAGACTTCGGCTTACAAAATTATGTAAGGCAAGTTTTGGAATTCAATCATTTTTAATTTATTTGAAGTCCATTCTTCAAACCACTATAATTTAATTTGAACTTCAGCCAGTTAACCATTAATTTTTTAAAAATGCACTTAATATGTCTCCAGTCCCAAATAAATAAATAAATAAAAATCCAGCTGAGTCGGGAGGAAAAATCCCACACTGTGTATATAAATCAGAGCTCAAAAAGGAGAATGAGTAAATTTCAGGGAGTAGGTACATTTGAAACAGAAGCTTTGAAAGTAAACCGTAATAAATCAAATCTCAGAATCAAAGGGAAAAAAAATACAGTGATAGTCTTGTCTCCTAAACTAAGGAAAAGCTACTCCCTAATGCTCTCAGGGAGATAAAGTCTCGGCTTCTAATATATTCTGATATATTTATGGATGAATAGACTACAAGCTAAAAGGGGGAAAAGCATGAAACCCACTGCTACAATCTAGACATGCTTGACATTAAATAGTTTAACAGTCCAGTAATTTGTAAGAATGTTTGGATAAACATAGGGCAATGAATGGCCCACACATTAAATGATGCCCTGGAAGGATCTTGGATATACCATAAATTATACTGATTTTTAATTAACATTAAAGTCACTTAGACTTAAGCAGTACCTGGATTGTTGTTTTTAGAGTGGAAACAAATCTTTCAGCTATTAAATGGTTTATAATATATTAAAGGGAGAGGAAAGATCTATTGAATTATTTCCCATTTTGGATGAAAACTAATGGTTGCTCGTTACAGTTTTACGATATTGCAACATTTCTTCCCTCAGATTTCATTTAGAGAACCTCACTAATAGCTGCTTATGTAATTTGGCGTCAATCATGGCTGACAAATATTACTGTTTGTAAATATAATTTGCTTAGATTTAGGAAGTAAGTGGTGGTTTTATTTCATTTTGCATTAATTGTTCCTTCTCAGCATAAGCTAGATAGAGCACATTTTATGAGAAATTTGAAATTTTGAATGTACTTTGAGCAACTATCATTGTTGTATGATTCTCCGTTTTGTGGCTTGGATTTACTTTTCCTTGAAAGCTAAAGTACAATCTCTGTCTGCTCACAACCAGATGATTATAAGGAATATAAAGCCTTCCATTCCCACCTCCCCTCACCATTCAGTCAGAACTGAAAAAGCTTCTTAGATGAGAAGCAAAATGTCTTCAAGGAAAAAATTAACTCCAACGGCCTTTTGAAAAAGCACCTTCGGGATACTCCATCAACTAGTACCTCACAAGAAAACTATATAATGACATCTTGCTTCTCTGTATCTCTAGTATTTACATAAAATTGTAGAGTGGTATAAAGTCTATTCTGATGTCTGAATACAGAGCTACATGCCTGACAGGTAACTCTGATATTGCTTCTTCTTCCTCTCAACTTTTTGGGTAACCTCTACAGTGCTAACATCATGGTGTTCCAGAACAACAGATTTATTTGGTTCATGCTAATGAAATCTGGTTGGACAAAGGGATGTATCTGTATCTTTCCCTGATTTGTCCAGGAAATTTGAGAAGCAGTGAAGTGCTGTAAATGTGTTAAAGTATCCAGCTTAGCGGCCTTCCAATTTCAATTGTCTATACCAGGTACTGGAAATCTGGAACAGACTAGGGATTCTGTTAATGTCTCACTTGCTCTACTGCCCAACCGTTTGCTTACCAAGGCTGACAGAAATGGTTTCCAACTTGCATTGAGAGTTCCTAGGGATGTCAACACTGATTTCAAGATAGCCTTATTTAGAGTGGCTTAGATTTCAAAGCTCATCTGATATTATGTCAGCCTCAGAATTTGTGGGTCTTCACCCAACATTGCATCTGATGCTATGTAATGCAGGAAAGAAGTTTTGTGGGAGAATAAGAATGCAATGACCCCATTGACATGGAGAGATCATGACCTGATCAGGTTGATTCTCCAAACTGTTGACAACCTCAGTGAGGAATGAATCAAGTTTGTAGGATTTGCTGCTTGGTGAATCCAGATGAAAATTAAGGAATCCAGATGGTTTTCTGACTACTCTAGAGGTGTGGGGTTGCTTGGAAAACAACTTTAGAGATGCATTCTTTCTGGCTTTCAAAAGAAAACTATTTATAGTAGTTGCAGCTGTTATCTGCAGCATTTGAAAATGTGTTGTAACCAGTTTATATAATTTCTTAAAATGATTTCTAAAATTCAATTCTCACATCTACTACTTTGAATTGTAAGATGCTTTAGAAAGAGGGTAGCATTGAAAATCTGCTAAGAAATGATCATACATGAACAACAATAAGATAAATGATAAAGAGTCCTTGGTGGCTCAGGCTGTTAAATGCCTGCTCTTAAGATCCAGCTGTCTACAATTACTGTAGGCTCGAATCCCACCAGGCTCAAGGTTGACTCAGCCTTCCATCCTCTCGGGGTAGGTAAATTGAGGACCCAAAATTGTTGGGGGCAATAAGCTGACTTTGTAAAAATGCCGCTTAGTAATAAGCAGGCATATACAATGGAATGAAGGCTATTGCTGAGCGCATTGGGTTGTGCTCCAAAATTGTAAGCCACCCTGAGTCTTGGAGAAGGGCGGCATATAAATGTAATTAAAAAAAAATGCACAAATGCAACTTGTAGACTATTAGAATTGGATGGAGATCTTAGAGGTTCTCTAGTTCAGAGTTCCCCAACCTTTCTGGCTTTGTGGACCGGTGGGAGTGGGGAGAGGGGATGGCCCCACATGAGCAGACAGCAAGCGCATCTCCACGCAGCTTCATTTGTGCGAGCAGTGTGCACGTGTTTCCACTGCTCCTGCAAATGGGCCACATGTGCATGCGCTCGCCTGCTGCTTGTGCAAGTGAGGATGCGCATATGCACGTGTTTGCCCACTGTTTCCATGGCCCGACTGCCAACAGATTACTGCTCACTAGTGGGCTGTGACCCAGATCCATTGAAGATTTGACCAAAGGCTGTCCGTCCCTCTCTATTTCATTATTTTCATTTTCATTATTTCCTGGTGGTTTTGTAACCAAGCAAGCATTTTTAGTCTTTCATCTGTCCAGCGTTTAAATTCCAAAGAAAGGGAATGTTTCTTTGCAGGAAAAGAAACTCCAGCTCTTCTGAAGAGAAAGTATGTACAATTCACCCTGTCTCATTTAATGGACTATAAACATTGGAACTGCCTTCTGGAACTTCTAAATCAACTTGAAGGTTACACATAACAAAATATGCCTTTAGGTGGGTCTCCTGAGCCTTTTCTACACTACTAAATTATTGAAATCCAGGCAGGGTCAAAGCTGATCTCTTTCCCAGCAATTCTGATGTTTCTAGCCTAAAAAAAAGTCAGGAAACTTGCAAAGAGCATTTTTTCTTTTATAATATTAAGGAAAATGTACAAAAGAGAACCAAATGCTTGGAGATTATAATTACTTATCAAACCTGAGCCAGATTTGGGGGTTAGTGTATCTTTCTCTGTACTGCTTCTACTTCTTGTGCCAAGATAAATCACCCATCTACTGTTTGAATGGATTTTCATAACATTTGCTCCAAAATTATCTTTCCCCCCATAGATAAAACAATTGTATTCTTTGGTTTATACTAAGGTGGCTTGGCAAACCCTTGAATCCTGGCAACTTACAGACTGGATGTTGGCAAGTTGGAGTTAAGTGAAGAACAGCCTTCACTGTACACTATATATCGATTGTGATCTCAAAGGCCTACTTGACCTTCCCAACTTCCACTGAATTTAGGGCCACCTCAGCCTTTGTCAGAGGTTTTTTTTTTTAAATTCATATTTATATGCCGCCCTTCTCCGGAGACTCTGGGCGGCTTACAATTTTTGGAGTGCAACCCAATGTGCACTCAGCAATAGCCTTCATTCCATTGTATATGCCTGCTTATTACTAAGCGGCATTTTTACAAAGTCAGCTTATTGCCTCCAACAATCTTGGGTCCTCACTTTACCCACCCTGAGAGGATGGAAGGCTGAGTCAACCTTGAGTCTAGTTAATTAACTTATTATACTGTTTTTAGTTGTTGTGTAGTCAGACACTCATTTGTTTTAGGTCATCTCATAAAGAACTTCCAGAACTTTAAAGTTATATTAGGTTGTGAGCTGGTTAAGATATTAGCAACAGTTTGGTCTAGTAGTTAAGGCACTAAACTAGAAAGGAAGAGATTGTGGGTTCTAGTTCTGCCATAGCCATGAAAGCCGGTTGGATGGCTTTGGGCCAATCAACAGGAGACTGTGAGTTCTAGTCCCTCCTTAGGCATGAAAGCTGGCTGAATGACCTTTTGCCAGCCTCTCTCTCAGCTCAACCCACCTCACAGGGTTTTCGCTGTGGGGAAAATAGGAGGAGGAAGGAGTACTATATTTGTTTACTGCCTTGAGTTATTTATAACAAATAATAAAGATGGGTTAAAAATCTAATAAATAATACTAATTAAATATTAATACTGTTTTTTATATTAATGCAGTTCTTTTCCAATGAAGTGTTTACCTCTCCCTGGCATAACATACATGCTTACGTTCAAGGACTACCTATCCCCACAGATCTCATTTGCTTCCCTGTCAAGTACAAAAATAAAACACAGATGCAAAACCACAAAGCTTCTCTCATCTCCTCTGCAGATGCACACAAGTCTCATATCCAAAGAGAAAGCTGGACCTGGAGGGATGCTATGGGCTGCAACTTTTGCATTTGCGCTTTACTTGTTGTTTGTTTCCAATATCCTCTTGAATACAAAAATATGTAATGTCCAGAGGCCCTAGAGATGCCTGATGTCTGATGTATTTATAGAGCGGATATATTTTACCCCTTGGGATCCCATTAGTCTGGTTTGGGGAATTGTACTGGAGATCTTTTTTTCCCCCATAAGGGCAAGTGGTTAGCATTATAGGAGACAAAGGATGTACAGCATACTTATACAATGAGCTATGAAAACTGTCTGAATTGGTTTTCCAGGAACTAAGTGCCAACACCAAAATCATTTATGCCTCAGGCTCTCAGACTAGTTTGTCCAGGTTATTTTTTTTCCCTCATCTTCCAAAAGGAGGAGGTTTTTGGTAATCAATGACTGATGAAATACTCTGATCTCCAATCCCAGTGAGGAATGTTGAGTCTAGAATCAGAATGTTAAATTGGACTCACCACCTGATTGGGAGCCAGTTGTGTGATTCACGTACTGCACTGATTAAGTGCAGTCTGACACTTAGGAGTGAACGTCCACATTTTTGGATGTGGAAAACCAATAAAGCTGGCTCCGTGTCCCAGCCGTGGGATGAGTGGGGGTTAGCTTCAGCTCTTTGGACTAGAAATTGCACACAAGAATGGGCTCCAATGTCATGTTTATGAATACTGCAGCACGGCCCAGAAAACACATACATTCCTATGGTATTTGAACTATTTGTGTTCTAGTCCTGGCTCTGTTGCTATAGGGTACATTTTCATATTAAGTCTATGGAGTCATCAACGTCAACATTTGTAAAGCCAACACAATTTGGGTAATAGCTTTAACCTGTGCATTCTAGGATGTTTAGAAGCTTATCTAGAATTCCATAACCATTCTGTAGGACAATGGAATTGTAAATAGAACAGTAGATCACTCGCTAATCATTACTCATTAGGACAGACATGCTCAAACTGTTGGTTGCAACCACAGAGGGGAACCATGAGCAACTTAAGTAAGGGACACATGTTTTTTAAAGCCAGTTGGGCTTGTCTATCAAGACAGGTGTGTTGATCAAAACTTATTCCTCTTCAGACTTGCTAAGGCATATTGTGGAATAAAACCTGGGGTATGTTTTGAGAGCGCTCTGGTTACCCGTGCATAAGGACTGCCAGTAAAAGCAAGGCTGCTGTCAAACCCTACCTTTGCTTCAGGTGATGTGTCCTATCTACTGAGAGGCAGCTTCCAAACCTGACAGGGAGGGTGTGGGAGGTTGCTAACTGCTCCTCCTCTCTCTTGCAGTTCTTTCATTTTTTTACAGTTTTAAGTTCCATTTTTTAATTCCACAAGTTCTGCCTTTTTAAATGCTTTTAAACAAGGAAGTGAAAAACCTGTTTTAACAAACCTGAATGGAGAAAAGAAGGAAGAGACAGCACTCTGCAGCAGAGAGTTTACCCAAGCCTTTAAAGCAGCAGAAAATGGAAGATTATTCTGCAAACGGACAGTCTGTTCCAGTAAGTAATTCATTCACAGGCATTTTATCAGATAAATTTAATTTATGTGACTCGTTGGAACGGGACTTACAAACCGAACTGGAAGGCAAACTGCGTGTAGAGCTATCCTCCTCCCTTTCGGAGAGTGGCCCCTATCCTTGGAGGCCAGCAGCAGCTCTCTTTGCTCAGGAGGGAGATATAAGAAATTTAAAGGGGGAAAATGTGACAGACTTCCTCTCCAGACAATGTTTGCTTACAGCTCAAACTATAAACTCAATATATGATCTTTTGTCAGTTGTCATAGATAAGGTCGACTTCCTGAAAGAATCTTTTGCAAAGTTTGCCAGGAGCCACTCAAATACTGTGGAAGGACTTGGGAGGATAACCATGGATAGACATGGGATGGCTAACTCAGAAAATGAAACTAGCGAAGGACCTTGTTTTCCTCCCAAAAATTTGAACATATATAGTGTTAAGTTTGCATGAAGAGTCAAATGCGAAGAGCTTCAGTAAAGAGTTTATTCAGTGACTACAGCTCGATGACCCGAGTTGGCTGGGCTACGGCTGCTTTTATAGCCAGCAGCCGGTTGCCAGCCAATGGGAGTGCAGGGTTTTTCCCACACTATTTAAACCAATACCATTTAACATTTTACAAGAACAGTTCAAATAAACCAATAACATTCAAACCTACATACATAACACCCCTCCCCACTAGGTTCAGTCCATACCAAACCCCAACCTATCTAATGTATTCTTTTAAATAGGTGGGGCTCTTACGTGTACGTTGAGACCTTCGTGGTTCAGAAGTTTTAACGTTCTCACCAGTGAGAGAGGAAATGTGTCTGCTGACATTTCCCTGCTGGGACTTCCTGTGAAAGGAGACCCTGTTAGACTGTTAGAATCTGGTCTCTCCTCCCAACCCATCTCCATTCCAATGTCAGCACCCAAGTCAGGTAGTGATGTGCAATCTTCCACTTCTAAGGATGGATCTTGGCATTGTGACAGGTTTTGGGATGGTTCCTGTTGTAATGGCTCGTTACACATGGGGTTGATTCTTGCTTGCTGATTTTCCTCCTGTTCCTCCCCTTCCCCCCTAGAAGTGACATCAGGTGAGGGAACCAAAGAGAGACAGGGGCGATGTTCCTGAGGGAACCTGGATCTGAGTTGATCAATGTGCCTGCTCCATCCTCTGTTTGTACCCTGTAAGAACGAGGGCCAGTGATTTGAGTTATTGCAGCAGGAATCCACAAAGGCTCACCTATAAGGTTCTTAGCATACACAGAATCACCCACACTAAATGAGCGAACTTTGGAAGTGGAATCCAGTGGTGCGTTGGGTGCGTAAGTGGGATGAAGGCGGTCAAGGGAAGACCTAAGTTTCCTACCCATCAACAACTCTGCTGGGGATAAGTTAGTAGATGGGCTAGGAGTGATGTGCTGGACACTAAGAAGTTTTTCAAGCTTCTCAGTGATGTCCCCAGGACCCAGTTGCTGGAGCTTCTCTTTGGTAAAGCGTACCATGCGTTAGCCCGGCCATTAGTCAAAGTGCCCAGGGGCAGTAAGGGCATGTCTGATACCCTGTTGTGCTAGAAAGGATTCAAAAATGTTAGATGTAAATTGAGGGCCATTGTCAGAGACAAGAACATCAGGTAACCCATGGGTTACAAACAGTTTTCTGAGCTGCTTGATGACAGCATCAGTTGTGGTGGATGTCATGGGAAATACCTCGAGCCATTTGGAATATGCATCTACTATAACAAGAAAAGTGTGCCCTCTAGTAGGACCTCAAATCAATGTGGATCCTAGACCACGGGCCCCAGGACATTCCCATTCCTGTGTGGGTGAGGTGGGGCAGGCCTGACTACCTGGCAATTGGGACAAGATGCAACCCAGTTTTCAACCATTTTGTCAATACCTGGCCACCATACATAACTCCTGGCCAACCTTCATCCTTACAATACCAGGATGACCTCATGTAACATTTCCAAAACCTCTCTTGCAGTTTTGCAGGAATAACCACCCTGTTACCCCACAAAATACATCCTCTTAATACAGATAATTCAGTTTGCCTGGACTTAAAAGGTTGGGCAGGTAGATCTTGAAGAGGCCAACCTTTCTTAATCCAGCCTATAACAGGAGCCAACACAGTGTCTTTGGCAGTCTCTCTGGCAATTTCAGCAGCATGAACTGGAAGCTTAGCAACAGTTTCTAGGAAAAAGGTGTGTGTTTCAGGTTCAAAGTCCTCCTTGTGGCAAGGCAATCTCTCTCAACAGAGATTAACACATCATCAAAGTAAGGCACTACCCCTGGCAGTCCTTGGAAACATTCTTCCATAAGACTTGAAAAATGCCTGGTGCCACTCCAAATTGTAACCTTACATTTGAAGGCACCTCTGTGAGTCACAATGGTTTGGGCCTCTGCAGTGGCATCATCAACTGTTAGTTGTTGATATGCCTGGGCCAAGTCCAATTTGGCAAAGACTGCATCCCGCCAAGTGAATGTAACAGATGATGCAACAACTGGTAATTGATATGCTTCTGCTGCAGCCATGGTTCAGTGTCCCTTATAGTCTCCACAGATTCTTACTGACCCATCAGCCTTGACTGGTGTGACTATGGGGTGTTTCCCATCTGAGTGATCAGTGGGCTCTAAAACCCCTTGAGCAATTAATTTGTCTAATTGTGCATCAATTTTTCCTTTAAAGCAAATGGAACCCTCCTGGGCTTTAAACGAATTGGGGCACCTTGGGATCTAGGTTGAAAGTGATAGGGTCCCCATATACTTGCCCAGTCCTTCAAAGACCTCTGGAAACTCAGACTTCAAGGCCTCCTCCCATTCAGAGTTGCTCACGTGATTGATGCCAGTCACCTCGATGCCTAGTGGCTTGAACCACTCAAGTCCCAGCAAGCTTGCATCCTTGTCCACCATGGTCAGGGGCAAACGTTTGTGGCCTTTAAACTGCACGTTGAAATCTCTTGCTCCAACTACTGGAATCTTGTTCCTTGGTAGTCTTTAAGAGTCAGTGCTTGCTTCTGGAAATGTTTCTTCTGAATGTTGGGAAGTAGCCGTGAATAGTGTCCCATGACACCATAGATAAATAAGAGCCTGAGTCCACTTCCATTTGGCAAGGCCTTCCTTCAATGAACACCTTCACGGTACTTTTCTGCTTCTCAAGGGTGAAGAATGACCAATGGTGATTGTTTGTGAGTTTCATTCTTCCCATTTGCTTCTGAATTTGCCCCATCTTTTCAATGAAGTTGTTAAAACTTTTCAGGAAATTTCTTCCTACTAGGTGGAGTTCTGGATGATTTGCAGACTCTGGCTAGGTGACCCTTTTCTCACAACGTAGGCAGATGGTGTCAAGAATTGCAGATTCAGTGCGGATGGCCCCCCCACAGCCTCTGCAATAAATTCTTGCCTCTTTCTCCCAGGGTTCTTCTTTTCTCCATTCTGAGTCTAAAATCCTTCCTCCACCTCACTGCAATCTGAATCAGAGTCTATTTGTTCGCAATGGGTTGTTGTGGATTTTCCACATCAGAATGGCTTGAGGCCTGGCTTGAGCCTTGTTAATCTTTTTCATGGCCGCTGCTGAGGACTTGGTGGCTTCCGCTGAAACAGCTTCTTCAATGGCCTCCTTAAACGTGATCTTAGGTTTCATTAACAGTTTGCTTTGTAAGACCTTGTCTTTGAGGCCTAAGACAAACCGATCACGCATGGCCTCTTCTGTTGGTAAAGTCACAAGCACCCCAATGTCCCCTTTAAACTTGCCACAAAGTCATTAACATTCTCGCTCTTGATCCCGGACGGAAACTCTTCTTTAAAGCTTTTCCAAATTGGCCATTCCATTACCTTCAGTTTCTGCAGCTCCCGCCAACGCTTCATCTTGAAGACTGCCGGACAGCAGGTGAGAAATACCGCCTCTTCCGCCTCTCTGGGAATATCGGCGAGGTCGCTTTCCTTCCAGGTACATCTGGAAGCGATCCGCATACGATTCCCAGTCTTCGCCACGGATCGAACGGGCTGGGGTGTTCAGCGCAGCCATCTCGCTCTTCTGTTCGCCTTCCGTTGTCTCTTCTTCAGGGCAATCCCACCTTGTCGCCAGTGTTAAGTTTGCATGAAGAGTCAAACGCGAAGAGCTTCAGTAAAGAGTTTATTCAGTGACTACAGCTCGAATGGACCCGAGTTGGTTGGCTACGGCTGCTTCTTATAGCCAGCAGTCAGAAGGTTAGCCAATGGGAGTGCAGGGTTTCTTCCCGACTATTTAAACCAATACCATTTAACATTTTACAAGAACAGTTCAAATAAACCAATAACATTCAAACCTACATACATAACATATAGAGAAAACACTCAATCAGGTAAAGGCCTAAGAGATGACCAACATAACTACAGTCTGCAACCAGGTTACTTTGCAAATTTATGACAAGAGAGTAATAGAGGGCATTGGAGTAATAGAAAAGCTATTAGGCTGTCCCTGAGCCAGCTGCTCTGCTGTGAACTCACTTTGATAGATCTACTACATACAGAGTGGCTCCCAGCAAGAATGCAATGTATGAGAATTCTCCTATCGTTCAAGCAATCCATAATACCTCCATGCTTTCAGAATGAAGCCCTTCTGAGCACCTTCTCAATATTTCCATAAGGGTTTGCTCAGAAAAAAATGCGCCCACTCCTGAAACAACATCACCAAGAGGGAACTGTCAGCAAATTTAGGCTGCAACAGCTCTCACACTACAAAACCTGAGGCTGCTGCAACTGAACTGACCTTGAGAAAGCAAAGAAGCAATATACAAACTGTGATACCCACAGCTGCAGGAATTGCTGAGGATGTGCCAGAGGAAATGTTGATTGACCTCTTCAGTGCATTGCCAGAACCTGAGCAAGTTAACATCATTCAAAGATTGATGAGCTAAAAGAGGCACTGACAACAACTCAATCTACAGCAAAGCCTCTATTTAATTTGGCTCCACTAACCAGGCAACCTTGTGACAATCAACAATCTGCCTTTACCTCAACAGTAAAAAAAGGTACTGTCACACAGGCTGACAGTGGGGTAATTACACTGATTGACCCAGCCTCTGAGAAACAACTGAAAGACAAAGGGCTTCATCATACAGTGCCCCCTAAGCTGACAAACACTAAGGATATAACCCAGCTTCCATCCTCAGTTGATTTAGAAGTTCCCACAACATCTTTCCACAAGACGAATCCTCAGCTATGCCCCTCCAAAAATGGACATAAACTACATTTATAGATTTAAGCCAGAGTACCTGTCCATTGGGAAAAAATCATTCTTGGTAAAGAAACTATTTTTAAACAGTGATTTAACAAACCCTAGAACTCCCCCTCTCCGGCCACCAGTTTCAGAAAAGGAGATACAGTCCATCATTAAAAGCTTAAAGAGAAATAAAGCCCTAGGAGAGGATTTTTTACCTGCAGAATTATTTTAAAAATTTCCCAACTGGTGGGGCCTTTTATTAGCAGGTCTTTTTACACACATAAATAACACCTGCCATATACCAGATGGGTGGAAGATGGCAATAGTTGTCCCCATATATAAAAAAAGGGAATAAAAAGGATCCTAGTAATTATAGGCCCATCAGCCTGATTGACATTGTAGCAAAAATATATGCTAGGTATCTTTTGAACAGGCTTGAAATCTGGGTACAGGAAAACAACATCCTCACAGAAGAACAAGCAGGTTTTAGACAAAGCAGATCTACTATTGATAACTGCTTGTTTTGAACCATCTAATTGCCAAATATGCCTATAAGAGGAGACCCCTGTTTGCTGCTTTCATAGACCTTACAGCAGCATTTGATATGGTAATAGAGACGCATACTATGGAGTAAACTGACACCTCTTAAAATAGAACCTAGACTCCTGGCTTTGATTAAAGCCCTTTACACAAGTACCTGTTTGAGGGTGCGGTATGGGGTTAATGGGGCCCTGACTAACAGGATTCACACAAATAAAGGGGTAAGGCAAGGGTGTATCCTGGCCCCATTATTATTTAATTTATACATCAATGACCTGCCAGGGTTAATGAAGGATGCCATGGTATACATGCCGATGATCCTAAATACTTACTCTAACAGCGTGCTTTATGCTGATGATATGATTTTATTATCATACTCACAAGTAGGATTACATAGGCTATTAAGAAGATTTAGCTCTTATTGCCAGGATAACTCCCTAATTATTAGTAAATCTAAATAAAAAATAATGGTGTTTGGAAGAAACCATCAGAGACATAAGTGGCAATTAGATGGTGAACAAATTGAACAGGTTAACACCTTTGTATATTTGGGTGTAACTTTTTCCAAGATTGGATCTTGGACCTGCCATCATCAACAGAGCACATTTAGAGCAAAAGCCCGTTTGAATTTATTGCTCAAACTAAAAAACCATAGTTACCCAGGGTCCCTAGCCCCAGTAATCAAGGTTTATAAGTCTAAGGTTACCACAATGCTCTTGTATGGAGCAGAAATTTGGGGTCTTTACTCAACCACAGTCTTAGAACAAACACAGTCCCAACATTTGAGATGTATTTTGGGTGTAGATCCAAGAACATCTGCTGCAGCAGTTAGAGCTGAATTGGGAATTCATACAATTCAGCCATTATCTAAATATTATAACTACTGGTGCAAAGTTAATGAAATGGAGACTGATAGACTACCCAAATTATGCCTACTAGAGCAAATGAAACTACAATCACAAAGCTCCTGTGTTGCTATAAGATCATTAATTGCCTTTGTATCAGCCATTATGCAGGCTTTTGTAAAAGCTGAGTTAGCAGCAAAGATCAAAGCCATACTGTCTGTCTGTTTTTCCAACCATGTAGCCTTAAAATGTAACAACTTGTTTGCTTCTCGCACACAGCCTTCCTCCACACATTTTGTAGCAACCTTGTTTGATGTTCTGCATTTCACCAGTAGATAGATAGCTTTGCACCCACCACTGATAAGGTGGCTAACATGATAGGTACATACCAGCAAAAGTTACATGTTTGTTAGAGCTGATTTTCTTTTCTTCATTATATGTAACCAATAAGAATGAGCTTCTTTGTACTATAACTGCTTGCTTAGAGAAAACCTAATAAAAGGGGCTGAGTCCACCTTTCGGGGCTCTCTCACCCCATGACAGAACTGGAGAGGTTTTGTGTGGAATTGGCTCACAGTGGGAAGCCCACCGGGCAAGGGGGAAAGCAATCCCTCACTCCTGGATCACCAAACTAACAAATTTTGTAAGAAGCTGTGGCCTTCCTGTCTCTTGTGTAACAGGAGAACAATCTAAAAAAAGAGTTGCTCAAAGAATTAAGGATATAGAAGCACAAACTGACATAGCTCTCCTTAGTCAGGTGGGTAACTTGAAATGGCTGAGTAAATACAAATGTACTTTTCAAGTAGACAGTTACTTGAAGTTACAACTCCCAAAACAGCTTAGGGAGATATTTACAAGAGCAAGATTCGAACAGCTTGACACAATGGTCAGATACGGGAGATTTCATGCTATACCGTACAATGAGCTTCTCTGCATTTGCGGAGCGGCGGAGGTAGAGGACCTGGCTCACATCCTATTTGACTGTTGCATATATAAGAGGGTGAGAGACAGGTATCTTGGTCTATATACCAGACGAATGACCCATTGGGATCCCCATGTCAAAATAACTTACCTTATGTCCAGCCAGAACTTGAAAATAACATTTAACATAGCACAGTACTTAAACAAAATGATGCAGTTGAGATCTGCATATGTGGGACTGATTGGGGTGGATTGTAGGGGCGACTTTGAAGTATGATGCTGTCATATTTTATCTATATCTTAAATTATTTTACATTATTACAACTTCATTTTAGATTGTATTTTATTATTATTTTATCTAAATTGTATTTTATTCTGATTCCATTTTAAATTGTATTTTATCCAATTCCATTTTAAATTGTATTTTACTAAATTCCATTTTGAATTGTTTTTATCAAATTTTAACAACAATTTATTGCTAGAACTTTGCACTTTGATATGGCCCAAGGGCTAATCAATAAAGACTGTATTATTGTACTGAGAGGCATGTCGTTCAGAAGACTGCAATTTAAGAGGAATAAATGGTAGATTATTTAGATCATAAATTAATGAATGACATTAATTATCTGTTAAAGGAAAGAAGGGTCTTAATGAAGGTGATCTGACCTTGTGGAGGGGAGTTGATGTATATGCAGGGAAGTTAATTAATCACAAATGAGAAGGCTCAAATAATATATCAAAAGGTATGAGATGATGTTCTTTAGATTGTTTGAGGCAGGTAGGAAAGGAGGTACCCTTAGGTTAGTCATAGCAATAGCAGTAGTATTTAGACTTATATACCACTTCACAGTGCTTTACAGCCTTCTCTAAGTAGTTTACAGAGCCAGCCTATTGTCCCCAACAATCTGGGTCCTCATTTTACCCACCTCGGAAGGATGGAAGGCTAAGTCAATCTTGAGCTGCTGAGAACTGAACCCTAGCAGTCAGCAGAATTAGCCTGCAATACATTATTCTAACCACTGTGCCACCACGGCTCTGGGTTAGGCTCCAGTGAATGGGATTAATAAAAGAATGAGATTAGTTTTAGTGAAAATCATGCAACTTTTTAAATGACTGTGATTCAAGGAGAAAAATACAGTTTTATCACAAGACAGTACAGTACAAATGATTGAACATACTGATTGGTGAGGTCCTGCTTAGAAAAAGATCTGTTTCAAGTACATGCTTTAAGCATGCTTGTATTCATGCGTATACATGGAAAAAGAATGAATTAAAACCATGATTGATTTGTTAGAATAAAAGAGAATTGGGGAAGGATCTAAGGAAGATGAGAGGTTAGGGTTAGGGTGGAAATGAATGAAACTCTGACTTTGGGTTTTACAGATTAGACTGATAGATCTTTATAGAAATGGCTTGTTCATACTATTACAGGAAAGCAAAAAAGTTGTGATTTGATGTCAATGCCTCATTTTACTGTAACAGAGAGTCGGAAGTCAATGCTTTTTTTTCTTTTCCTTTCTTTCCTCACTTCTCTTCCCTTTCCCCCTTCCTGCTCTTCTATTTACTTTTGTATTTTATAATACTCTATAACTCAATTAAAAATGTTTACAAAAAAGGAAGAAATGAAAAGAGGGAAAACAAAACAGAAGTAAAATAAAGGAACAATAAAATAAACAATGTGAAAGAAAACAACAACAAATGTTCCCACTACCACCCAGATCTTCCTGAAATAGATCCTTTGAGGCCTCCTTCATCAGGGAGGATGACTTCAACCCTGGCCTAAATCAGGCCTCTTCCTTTCCAAGATCTCCAGGCAATTGGATCACCAACAGCCAGTGAAGCAAGAGTTTAATCCTAGACTGTGTTTGATCATGAGGGAGAAGAAAACAGAAGGTCAGATTGCTTTGGCTCTCCAAGAGTGTATTGACACTTACTGGAAAGATTCCTCTCTGTTCCCACAATCAGCTCTTTGCTAGGCAACTCCAGCAAGGATGAAAATTGGAACAGTCTCTGCTTCACTTATGAATGAGATCAAGGCCTCTGTCTTAAGTCTGAAACATCTGCAAGCTCCCTCTGCTTAGACAAACTCTACAGAACAGGCAGAAAAGTGTGGAGGGCTTTTCTTACAGCAGTAGGTGCAGGGAAGACGGAGGTGCTGTCTAAAGACCTTGCCTAAATGGCTCTGGCTGGGGCATGTTATAGTGAAATTCTGTTGCAAATGGAAAGGCAAATAGTTGGCACCTTCTCCTTCCGTGCTTTTTTCCCCAGACAGACAAGGCTGCTGCAGTTTTCCAAAAGCTGCTGTTTGCTTTGGCAGGAAAGGCAACTGTTTGACTAGCTTCCAGAGGCACAAGGAGATGGACCTATCACCGGGCTGTGGGCCACTTGTTTTATATAATTCTGGTGATGTAAACCTCATTCCAGTCATTTTGGCCTGCTTTAGATCATGCTTTATTCCAGGTCCTGAAACTAGATAGATAGATAGATAGATAGATAGATAGATAGATAGATAGATAGATGATAGAATTTATTTATATATCAAACTTTGCCTATCTCCCTCATAGAGGGGCTCTATTTAATGCTACCATTAATTGTGGCTGTGAATCAGACATTTTTTTTAAATGGCAGCATCGACTGACTTAAAAAAAAAATCATCTTGTTCCATGTCAATAATCTCTGTGTGCTGGAATGCTCCTTTTTCTGTTTTGACCTGGCAACTGCTGCTAAGTTAAAAAGAACAGAAATATTTTAAATTGTTGTTACAGCATGAGAAGTGCCTTTGGTCAAATTTATGATGTTTGAGGGGAAAACAAGAAGTAAATGGAAACAGGTTTTGAAACAAAAGCTAAGAAGGAAACTTGCTTTCATTTATTATGCATTTCAGAAGACCTTATACTTGATGTTATCTGATAGAATCGTATTTTGGAATGCATAATTTATTTGTTTTATTCATTTATCACATTTTAAAATCACCTATCTCCCTCACAAAGGGAACTCCTGTCAATTGCCCCTGAAGGTGTGTTATGAAGGTGGTTTGCTTGTTAGTTTTAATTAGGTTATTGGGATGTCTATTTAATACCTTTTAAATTTTGTATTGTATGTTTTTTATTGTTGTGAGCCGCCCTGAGTCGTTTGGCAGATAGGGCGGCATAAAAATCCCAATAATAAACAAACAAACAAACAAACAAACAAATAAATAAATATGTGGTGCCTCTGCCTCTGATTGCAGAGGGGAAAAATCATCACTAGACTACCTCCACCCATTAGCAGAACGTAGTGGGTGGAACCTCAGAAAGGGGGCCTTATGAGGTTTGGACTATGAGGGAGCATGGTAGAACTTTGGAGCAATAGTTTCATCCCCGTCAGAGCCACAAGAAAATTTGTGTTGTTCTGCTCTAAATATATTTCCTCCTATTTCTCACAATGAGAAACATTTTTAAAAGGGAGGGGGAACCTTATTGCCTCTTCTTTCCTTTCTTTTGATCTGCTGATCTATCACACACTCCAAAGTATTCTAGTTTCAACTTAAGTTGCAATTCGTTTGCAAAAAGTAGTTAACTGATGGAGAGTGGACTTTCTTTTAAATATTGGTCTTAACAATTGGTTTACCAGTGCTACATTGTAAGGGACCCAAAGGTTCATATAATCTGGCAGTGTTTAAGAGGGTTTTCCTAACATTTTAATCCATGTCCCCCCCCTATAATTTGGAGTTCATTACTTTGGTTTTTCCTCTGAAATAAACAAAAAATGTTTGATAATCTGGTGGTGGTTCTTCAAATGTTTGAAGGTGTACTCTTAATTATATTTTAAGGTTTGATCATGCTAAGGTTGGATTCACTGAGATTTCATGATGATGAAATTTTCTATTTTATTCCAGAACTCTCTATAGAAAAGAAAATGAATGCAATTTAAATTTAAAAAGACCCTGGTATCTAAATACATATACATGTAGATATTTATTTTAAAATGTATGCTTAAACCAGGGATGGGATTCTACCAGTTCATACCTATTCTCTAGAACCGATTGTTAACATTCTAAGCAGTTCAGAGAACTGGTTGTTAGAAGAAATTACTGGCCTAATCCTGTAAGGAAGGCAGGAAGGAAACATTCTGGTGTTGCTTACAGAAACTGCCTCTCCATTAACCCTTATTACATTCTTGGCAGGACTAGACTTCCTGTCTCAGGAATGTCTCTGGAGTTTTTTTCCCCTCCTTTGCTGGTACTTTGCTTGTGTGGAGTGACCATTTAAAGTTAGAATGGCACTGAAAAAAGTGACTTATGACCATTTTTCACACTTAAGACTGTTGCAGCATCCCCACAGTCATGAGAGGCCAGGCGAGGAGATGCGTGCCTCGATGTGAGTGATATTGAGTTGGTCACACCCAGCCAATAACATGACCACCAAGCCATGCCTACTACCTAAGCCACACCCACAGAACCGGTTGTTAAAATTTTTGAATCCCAACCCTGGCTTAAACCATGCAATTTTATTCTCAAGAGCGAGGTGTTGAAAACTTACTAGAATATGGAAATTCTATTTCTCTGCTTGTGTTTTCTTTCTGGAGCAGTAAAAATGAGAAATCTTCTGAGATAAAAAGTTTCCAGTAGGGGAATTATTGGAAGAAAATAATCCAGATTTAAAGTATGCTCTAGACCAGGTTGCTGGATTTTATTTTTAGCTTTCAAAATGAAACGATCTCTTATTAGATTATAAAACATGACCCTTCAAAAAGCAGTGAAGTAGAGAAGGCTTAGCATTAAACATTCTCAATAATGGAGCTGATTCTATGGATGTATATTGTGAAGTAAGAGCCTTGGTGGTGCAGGCTGTTAAATGCCTAGCACTTAGTTCCAGCTGCCTGCAATTAGTGGAGGCTCAAATCCCACCAGGCTCAAGGTTGACTCAGCCTTCCATCCTCTCGGGGTAGGTAAATTGAGGACCCAAGATTGTTGGGGGCAATAAGCTGACTTTGTAAAAATGCCGCTTAGTAATAAGCAGGCATATACAATGGAATGAAGGCTATTGCTGAGCGCATTGGGTTGTATCCCCAAAATTGTAAGCTGCCCTGAGTCTTCGGAGAAGGGTGGCATATAAATGTAATAAAAAAAAAGTATATCCTGAGTTAGTCCCCCTTAAAATAAACCTAGTGAAACCAGTGAGACCTAAATTGGAGTCAATTAACTGAAGATTTATTGGATATGAGTTAGTGGATACCTTTTAAGTAAAGCTACCTTTAAATTTCAACCAAGAAGGATAAATAAATTGACATCTCAGCTCTGAAGTATGGAGATTCAGTTTCCCTTTGCAATCAAATTGGGGTCTGAAACTCTGGTTTAATAGGAAGTTATGGAAAGTATTAAAGTGATCAAGTTGGTGTCTACAGGTGATTGATACCATTGAAAAACATCAGGTAAGTATATCAAGATATGCCAAGGGAGTACAAAAAGTTATTGAATGACTATACTGTGTGCTATGAATCATCTGCAGAGACTATTTAACAGTTCTCACTATTAGGGAATTTCTTCTACTGTACTTCCTGAATTTTCTTTCTTTTAAACCAGGGGTGTCAAACTCACATCATCATGGTGGCATCACGTGACATATCAGGACTCCCCCCCTCCTTGCTAAACTGGACGTGGGTGTGGCCAGCGTATGATGCAACTGGCCCATGGGCCAGGAGCCCTGTTTTAAACCAACATGTTAGCTTGCCCTTGAATTCAAAGCTCTTGTAGGTTCCAGACTCTTAGGTATTTTGCAGCACGTATTTTTTTTATGACAACCCTCCTTTCCATATACCTGTTGTATATGAGTTTTCCATTTCAGAAGTTCATCAAGCTTCATAATGACTTCCTCTGTTGTCCTCTCACTAGAAGTATTTTCGATTCTAACTTTTTGATTGTTTAATGTCTTGAAATCATTCCAGCCTCCAAGCATTGTCATGATGAAATCACACATTGCTGGTCCGCATTGTCCAGTGCATAAGTAATGCAGGGAAATGTATTAATATAATGCAACATTTTTTTTTCTTAACTAAGTTATGAAAATGTCAAGAAGTTTGCAGACTTGCAGGACATTTTTTTTTAAAAAAGTGAGTAGAGATTGTTAGGGCCAAGTCAGGGTATGCAATAAAATAAATATATAAAGTGCGTTTTGTTCAGTGGTGGGATTTAAATTGTTTCACCATTGGTTCAGTGGGCATGGCTTGGTGGGTGTGGCTTGGTGGGCGTGCTTTGCCTGACACCGGCATGCAGCTTTCCCCACACCAGCTGAGACCTGAAGTGCCAATCAGCTGAGAGGATAAAGAAAAGTGCAGGGGCAGGTGGGAGGGCCAATCGTGCGCTTTTCTCTTCATTTTCCTCTCAGCTGATTGTTGGAGGATTTTTCCCTCCTCTCAGCTGATCATCGGCTTTTTTTTACTACCTGTTCGGCCAAATGGGTCCATAGTGGTAGCATACCACCACTGGTTTGGTTCCATTTCAATTTCCCCAAAATCCCCACAGCGGAGTGGAAAATTATGTAAATCTCCTTGTACAGTATCAGATTAATCCACGTGTTGTTGGTGAGCTGCAAGGATGCTTCTGCTTTTTCAGTTGACCTAATAAGAAGACAGGGAATTGTTTCTGAAGTTTTAAGGATACTCTCTTCCAACATCTTTTTCACATCCGACTCTTCAATGAATCTCTCTGCGAAGTAGAGTATGAAGGACAGCTAGGAGATAACTGAGCTTTCCAATTGTGGCACCCAGCTGATGAAATATCTTTCAAAGAACTTCCTACTTGTATCTGGAGACAGGGAAAACTCTTTTGATTTTTCCCAAACCACTTTAATTGTGTTATAATTTTTATTTTAGCTCTGAGGATATTTATTTGTCTGCTCTCTTTGATTAGTTTTGAATTTATCCAGACAACTGCTTGTATTTTGGCTTCATCAATCAAACATTCCTCCCTGAGCAGGGAGGCTTGTTATATTGTTTGGACAACAGAAAATATTCAGCATCATATGGCATGGCCACTGATGTATCAGTGTTTGCCTTTAAAAATAGTAAAAAAAATTAAAATGCAAGAATCTTACATCGTCGGAATAGACGATGTTTAATATTATCCCCTGAAGGCAAGAAAAGAGAGAAAAATCTGTGATAAACACTCTTATTTATAAACATAAATAGTGTCTTTTAATGAAATAGTGGGAGATGAAATTCATCGTCTCCTTTCTATGTACATGGGTTGATCTGTAGTCCAACTTAAATAGCATTAATTGTGACTTGTTGTAGCAGAAGCACAGATAGAGCCTGGGGGTGGGTGGGTGGGGGTGGAGTCGAGAGAGGAATCAGCATGGAATTGTTAGGTTCCACAACTGGTGTAAGTCCAACCTCTCTTAGATTCCATTAACTCTTATCTAGTGCCAATTAAGTGCCAACTGTTAGTTGAGTAGATTCCTGTGCATAGGCTTGAGCAATAAATCATCTTGACTGAAACTTAATGTGTGGTCCTGGTTCTTCTTTGCACCTGAGACTTGTGCTATTTTGTCTGTTAAAATTTGGCTTCTAGATCAGTTTCATTCAAGACTACTAGCAGTACATGGTTGAGGTTAGATATTGGGAAATGAATTAACAACTAATGTACATCAAAGGTTGTGTAATTGTATCTCTCCCTAAGTATTTTTAAACTGAGTATTCATAAACAGGAGAAAAGAGACAATCTAATTGCCTGTCTAATTCCATATTAATGGACAACTGTTCTTGAAAACTAACTTTCCCAATTGCATGGAAGGACTTCATGCTCTGGTTTGCATGCAGTTACCTCTTGCATGTAAGCAGCAAAGATATTACCCAACATAGGAAGAACTGAAGGGAGCTTTTGATGAAGAACAAGTGCCAGGTTTGTTTTATTTTGAATCTGATGCCCCTCAAATCCTACTATCAGGTTTTCCGTTAATCATTTTTCACACTAAACATGTTCTGGATGTTTTTTTCAACAATTGCTTGAAGGAATTGATTTCAAAATAGTTTACTTTCTCAATCACTCATCTTTGGGGTGTATGGTTCTTAAAATGAGATGATATAAAGAGTAGTATGCGCATTTGTATATAGTCTCTGTGTGTATATAATGTATGTATCTATATGTATGTATTTATGGTTGTGTTTGTGCATGTGCACTCACGCATACCCACCCACACCCACCCATACACAGGCATGCATACACTGCTATAAGAGCCTAGTGGTGTAGTGGCGAAGCTGCTGGTTTAGAAACCGGAATTGTATTACTTCTAAGCCTCTCTTAGGCATGAAAGCCAACTGGGTGACTTTGGGTCAGTCACTCTATCTCAGCCCAACCTGCTGTTGTTATGGGGAAAATAGGCGAAGGAAGGAGCATTAGGTAGGTTCGCCACCTTAATTTGACCAATGTATATATAAAAGATGAAGTGAAGATGTAATAACAATAATAGTAAGGATGTTTGTGCATGTATAATAATTTGTGTCAAAGGAAAAAGTGCAAAGAAGAGCAATTAAAATGATTAAAGGCCCGGAGACAAAAACATATGAAGAACGGTTGTAGAATTTGGGTTTGGCTAGTCTAGAGGAAAGAAGGGCTAAGGGGGGCATGATAGCAGTATTTGAGAGGCTGCCACAAAGAGGAGGGGGTCAATTTATTTTCCAAAGCACCAGAGGGCAGGACAAGAAACAATGGTTGGAAACTAATCAAGGAGAGAAGCAACTTGGAATTAAGAAGAAACTTCCTAACAGTGAAGACAATTAACCAGTGGAACAGCTTTGCCTTCAGAAGTTGTGGGTGCTTCATCACTGGAGGTTTTTAAGAAGACACTGGACAGTCATTTGTCAGAAATAGTACAGGATCTCCTGCTTGAGCAAGGGGGTTGACTAGAAGACCTCCAAGGTGCCTTTCAGCTCTATTCTGGTTGATTGGAATATTACATGTAAAGAAAGGCAGCGTTTTGCTACTTGTCTGTATTTTGCAAATTTATATTCTTTTTTGCACTTCTCTTTGCACTTCTCTGCTTCAAAGTCATGAAAATATGCTATGCATTTTTAAAATGTTCTATTTAAATTTTTGAACAGGTTTATTTCAACAGGGTTTTTTTAATAGCTGCCATGAAAATTGTGTTTTCTTTATTTAGTTTGCTTTTTTATTGTAAGACATTTTGTAATTAAGTTCAGAATGAAGTTGAAACATAGTGCAAGGTTTCAGAATTAGTTGAAAGGATTTTTTTTTTGTAAAAGCATAGGATTTTTAGCAGGTCACCTTTTGCAGGCTACTGAAGGATTTTTTTTTACTGAAACTAAAAAGGAATCTTCCTCTGATATTTGAGTACAAAACCTGATTTGTAAGCATGGTATTGTGTGTTTTATCAGACCTCCAACTATCATTCTATAAAGAAATACTGTATGAGTACAAAATGCATTTTAATTAATTATGATCGCTGAGAAGTTATGTTTGATAATGTAAGATGAATTTGAGTCCTCCCACAAGGTTTTTTTTAAAGTGATTTGTATAGACCATCTACATTCCTCCAAAGATGAATTGCTTAAGATTGTAGGAATAGTTTCCAAGACTTTGAGCCTCCTTTTTCTCTGTGGAACTGACTGATGAGATGGATGAAATACTCTTTAAAGTGCATCACATTCCCCAAAATGTAACTGAAATAGGTTGTTCTCCATTTTCATGGGTTCTGAATTTTTGCTAATGAATTAGTGAAATAAGATTTAAACATCTGAAAGAGCTGTGCTGACTAGGGCTTTGTTTTGTATATGCACTGATTGATTTGACACATAGGAAGAATGGTTACAGGAACTGGGCATGGCTGGTCCAGTGAAGAGAAGAACTAGGGGAGACATGATAGCAATATTCCAATATTTGAGGGGTTGCCACAGAGAGGAAGGGGCCAAGCTATTTTCTAAAGCACCTGTAGGCCAGACAAGGAATAATGGATGGAAACTGAACAAGGAGAGATTTAACTTGGAAATAAGGATAAACTTTCTGTCAGTGAGAACAATCAACCAATGGAACAGCTTGCCCTTGGAAGTTGTGGGAGCGTCATCGCTTGAGACTTTCAAGAAGAGATTGGACTGCCATTTGTCAGAAATGGTGTAGGGTCTCCCGCTTGGGCGGGTGATTGGACTAGATGACCTACAAGGTCCCTTCCAACTCTGATTATCTGTTATCTGTTATTTCTGCCTTTTGTAATTATTGGGAGAGGGGAGGCCTATTAAAATGGTAGCCAAACATGGCTCTGCTTTTGCAGAGCTAATATTTTGGTGAAAAGAGAAGCTGGTAAATGGATCAGCTCTTTGAAATTCCTCTCTGAATTAAGGAGAGGACAAGGCTCATTCACAAGTTTCCTCATAACAAAATCTAGCTGAGAAGAGATAATAAAAGAGTGATCTCCAACAGGTTTAAGAATTCTGGGAGCTGGGGGATGGGAAGGGGAACCATCTTGTCTAAGCCATAGTTAGTTAAGAACCTTCTGAAAGGCAAGTTTTATTTTGCCAGGAAAATCTCCTTTTATCCTGGATGAAAGAAATTTTAAAGATTTGAAAGATTTGAAAGAAAAACTTTAATTTCTGGAAAACAGCAAAGGTGGTTCTAGAATGTTGATTTTAGAAAGTTTAGGGGCTAGATGGACTTGGAAGCGTATGTCCTGGGGGATCTTTAACATTTTATAAAAGACTATATGAAGACTTTGAAATTAATTGTAAAAAAATCCTCCTATGGAAAAGTTTTGCTGATTGGAAAATAAACAAGATGATAAGAGGGGACTTTGAAAGTTGCCTAGAAGTAATCAGAGAAAACTAAGGATTATAATGAAAGAAAACAATTTATACAATGGACCAATAATATTTCGTTATATAAGAATTCAAGGGTATTTGAAAACAATGCACTCAGAAATAACTTACAAGATTGTCTTTCTATTAACTCATGTGTTAAAACAATTTCGTTCATCTGTTGATGAGTTAATATTTCAGCTACCATTATTGAATTATTTCTGGTAAAGATTAGAAGGTAGGAGCTTTTAGCAAAATGTAAATCTGAGGACCATTTGTACCTAAAAATAAAGGGAAGACACTTACACTGTCAATCATAATAACTTTGGTTTCCTACCTGAGAACCCTGAGACCAGGTTAATTAAGAAAGAGTCCATTTATGTTAATTGCTTTTTCTCAGATTTATTATATTGGTGAGTGTCAGGCATGTCTACTAGGTAAGCTAAAAGTAATTTGACATCAATTTGTCATATGACACCAGACAAAGCTCATAACTTAGCAAGAGGGCACAGGACTGACTATAATTTAATCTCAGGTGCCTTCAAGCAAGATTGGCTGGGTTTGTGCATAAAGATAAATTATAATGGCATCTGTTGATTTAGTGCCATATGTAAATCAAGTTGGTTGTGGTTAATTCAACAAACCATGTTAGAGTTGCCATTTAATCACAGTATTTTGTCTTTTAATCCTATCCACCTTGAGTAAACAGAAAAATGGGATAAAAATGAAATAAAGAAAACAATCACCATGAGAATTAATCAGAAGATAGTTCTTGATTTCCAGTCAGCCCTGTAAATACAGCAAATCAGTCCTGAATATTTATACTGTATATTCCCCTCTATTTTACCTGAGACTAATGTAGCTTAATGTCAATAGCTCAAAGCTAAAGGCAACATTCCTTTCCTAGTCTCAAGCACATCAGTCCACACTGTTTTAAATCACCATGCCTCTTTAGAATGGAAATAATATTTCCATATCAATCTGTAGAAAATCAGCGAGGAGAGACAAAGGAGCATGTGCTTACAGTTGAGGTTTTGGCAGCAGATATTCTGTGCAATTGATGGTTAAGATGTTGTGGTTCAGAACTGGAGAGCAAATTATTCCTGAGTGGAAGGATTCTTCAGTTCTGGGCAGCTGTTCCTGTAATAAAATGAATCAGTAATAAAAATCCACTTCCTGTTTTGAGAGTTTGTATTTCATACTTCCAACATTTACCTATTAAATTCAAATTTCATGCTTCCATAAATAAACCTGGCACCTTGTAAAATACTCTCCCAGCTGTTTTAAAGTAGAATCGTTTTATTTAATGTCCCTTTGGGATCTAGACCAATAAGGAGAACCTAACTTTTTGTGAAGAACTTAACATTTTGACATGGAAAGAACACAGCAATATAATGAAGTGTTTCCCAATATTCTCTCAAATTTGAATTCTTTCACAAGTAATAATATTTTTGATCCTTAATTTATTTTTTAAAACTTTTCCCAAGTTTTTTTGTATGTTCAGTAAAGCATTCTTTTCCAAGTCATTCTCTTGGCCTGTCATTTTGTACTTTCTTTGTCTTGTCAGATAAAATTCTTTACTTTCTTTGTCTTGTCAGATAAAATTTGTTCTATATCTGTCACTCCTTCATTAATGTCTTTTGGACATGGTCTATCCAGAGAAGCAGACATCATTCCTGACAGTGTTAATATCGTAGTCACTAAATTCTGGCTCTGTTCTTCAGAGATCTGCTTTACTATTTCTGATGTTATAATGCTAGGTGTCATTTTGAAAGTCGTAGTATTAAGTGAGATCAAGAACAGGGTTGTATATTTTTTCTTATGTTTAAAATTTTTAGTTCTCTCTGTATCCAATTTTTAAAATCACCACTTATTTGTTATGGCTTCCAATAACCAAGACAGCCAAAATAAGTCTTTCCCATAAGTTCTCTTTTATAGTTAATTCCAAAATCTTATACTGTAGTAAAAATCAATATTCCAATTTTATCTGAACCCTTAATCCATTTATAATGTTCTTGGTTCAAAATCTTATTTAGTTTTTGTTGCTTATTTCAAATTCTTTTAGATCTTACACTTATAATTAATTTTTCTTTTGTTCAGAGTTGAAGGTAAACTCACCTGATGAAGTCTTTTAAAATTTGTCATTCTGAAGGTCTCTAGCAGCTTTAAGATGGTTACTAGACAATTCCTGAAAGTCATTAGAAGAAGCTCGTGAACATCGTGTCTTTTCAAAGTCTCCACCATGGTTACAAACAAGATGGCTGATCCTGTTGATTCCCAGTGCTCAAAAATGCAGAAACCACTATCCTGTGGTCTCTTCATGGTGAGCAGTGTCTGGAATAAATGTTGGCAATCTCTCATCCTCTCTTGATCTGATGAGGTTCCAAGGAATTGGTCTACTCAGCAGTTCCTTAGTCTTTGCTCAGTTGTAGCAAACAACATCCAAATATGGTTTCTAACACTTTTGGTCTTGAAGCTAGTAAAAACCTGGCTCTTTGGGAGGATTTTATTTATTTATAGACCGTACATACCAGTGGTCGCCAACCAGTGGGCTGGGGATCACTGGTGGTCCGCGAGAAAATTTTGGTGGTCCACAGAGAAATGTCACCCCCAAAACACCCCCCCAAAGCAATTAATCCAGGCTTGTGTGGGAACACAAGGCTTGTGTCGCTTGCATTGTGAACAACACAAGGTAATGTGGGGAGGAGGGAAAAGCGGAGGGGGGAACTTGCCCCACTTCCCCACGTGCCTGGCCTGGCCACCGGGCTGCTTCTTTCCGCTTCTGCTTTTGGCTGCATGCAAGGAAAGCAGCAAAAGTCTTTCTTTCTCTCCCCCAAACTCCACCAGAAATGAGTCTTTGGGACCCTGCAAGGCATCCTGCTCCAAGAGGCTGTGCCAGCATAACAAGTCACACAAAGACTCATTTCTGGCGGAGTTTGGGGGAGAGAAAGAAATACTTCTGCTGCTTCTGCTGCTTTCCTTGCATGAAGCCAAAAGTCTCTCTCTCTCTCCCCCTGAGAATGGAGCTGGAGATGGTATCCTGCGACCCCAAATAAAAAACGATCAATCGGTAGGAAAACAGGATGGGGAATTTTCCTGCAGACTTTTTTTGGGATTTTCCCAGGGTCTCTGGTCCGCAAGATTTAAAATTATGAGTTTGGTGGTCCCTGAGGTCCAAAAGGTTGGTGACCCCTGATATAAACTGTAGCTTCCTATATCAATCTTTGCATCTCACAATACAAGCCCCTAAAAATTATAATCCAGTTAAATTACATATGTTGGGCTTTATTAACAACAACTTGCCCCAAAGCCTGAAGAAAAAGCCAATAGGGTTAGGGCTATCTGAATCTCAGGGAAGGAAACTGCCCCATAAGGCTGGTCCTATGATAATGCATACATGATGGAGTGCCTGCATTCCAGAATTCAGTGCCTGCATTCGTTAATGTTTTCAGACTGTTATTGCTTCAGTTTATTATTGTTGCTTTGTTTTTTAATTATTTGCAACCTGAAAAAGTCCCTCTGAATGAAGATAGGGATAAATCACGTAAATAAATAACATCGATGCTTTCCAGATATTTTGGACTGCAACCTCCCTACAAATCCTTGCCAGTGGTAATAATGAAGAGGCAATGTTTTAGACAACAGTATGAGGAATGTAAGCATTCAAGGGAACAGTTAAGAAGTCTGACCATCTGTGACTCAAAAAAATGGAGGGAGTAGAATACAACACAACAAAAAGTAAATGCAATTTGAGAGTAGAATAGTATCATTTAGAGCAGCAGTTCTCAAAATATGGCCTGGGAACCACAGGGGTCTCTGAGACCCTTTCAGGGAGGTCCACATAGTCAAATAAATATTTTAACATTTCTCAATTTTAATTTCTAATACAGTAAATATTGCTATATATAACTAACATAAACCAAAGCTCTTTAGGGTCATCAATCATTTTTAAGAATGTAAAGGAGTCCTGAGATCAAAACGTTTGAGAACTGCTGATTTAGAGTGTTGAGCAAATTTAAGGTGGATGGGGGAGGTTGTGGTCTCCTCTTTAAAAATAAGGGAAAAAAAAAGATCTTTGGAAAAGTAAACAACATTCTTTTCAGAAATGACTATTAGTAAGCCATATAAACTATTACAGTATGCAGTAACCGGTTCTTCAGAATCTGAAAATGATTCATAAAAGATATTTTGCAAAACCCTAAAAAAAAAGGAAAAAGGAAATACACATTTAATTTTAAATTGCTTTCAAAAAGAATGGAAGTGTAGGTATTTCTGGTGGGTGCTTTTTTGGTATATGAATTATAATGTTATTTTAGGGCTCCTACAATTTTCAGCTAAAACCATTCAGATGCTGTCAGTCATTTTCAGAGCATCCTGGACAAAGGTAGTTTCCTTCATGCTGGGTCTGTATTAGCTTACAGTCAGCCACTCAACCAAAAGCAGCTTCTTAGTAGCAACAATAGACCATGTCATAGTTTGCATAGACCTGGGGTCCCCAAACTTGGCAACTTTAAGACTTGTGGGCTTGAACTCCCAGAATTCCTCAGCTAGCTATGTTATGCTGGCTGAGGAATTCTGGGAGTTGAAGTCCACAAGTCTTAAAATTGCCAAGTCTGGAGACCTCTGGCATAGAGGAACCAACTCTGTGGCGACCCAGATGCTCTTTCTGTTCCTGCATTTATTTTGGCAATGCCATTACAGCATTTCATAATGTCATCAGGACATCAAAAAACATGCATTGATTCATCCTCCAGTGGGTTGCATATTACCGTGTTTCCCCAAAAATAAAACACTGTCTTATTTTTTTTGGCTCCCAAAAACACACTAGGTCTTATTTTCGGGGTAGGTCTTATATATATATATATATATATATATATATATATATATATATATATATATATATGAAAAAAAACACCATATTCATGTAGAACAATGTACATTTATTCATGTACGAAACCACGAACAAATCGCATACCATGTTTCCCTGAAAATAAGACACTGTCTTATATTTTTTTGGCTCCCAAAAACACACTAGGTCTTATTTTCGGTGTACGTCTTATTTTTGGGGTAGGTCTTATTTTGGGGGTAGGTCTTATTTTCAGGGTAGGTCTTATTTTCGGGGAAACACGGTATCTATCAGCAATGCCTGATACACTTGACATTGAACAAACTGATTAAGAACTATGCTGGAAATAAATGGATGCAAACATTAGAAAAAAATGAAAACATTAATTCAAATTGCATTTAAACAAATAAAGTATGTTCGCTTTTAATTTTATTTTACATTTTTATTTTTATTTAAATAAATAAAGCTAAAAAATGCAAACAGTTAACATTCATAAACTGTGGGGAAGGTTCAGCTAGCTTCTTCTATTTCCTAGAAAATACTGGGCACGTCCATATGAAGACTCAAATATAGGTTTTTTGAAATAGGATTTTGAAAAGTAGCTGTAGACTTCAATGGTTCTAAGGTATCAACCCCATGTAGCAGCTGAGCTGATTTATTTCTACAGTGTTATTGTCCTGGACTCTATAATCTCTAACCTTGTGGCTGTATGGAAAGCTATCCAGACAATTAATCTTTCTTGCCATCCAGGAAAGATCTGGTAAAACTAGAAGAAAATAAACAATGGCATATGATCGCTATATGAATATGTAATAACTAGCAGCCATGCTCCATAAAGGAGACCATGTGCTGTTAACTATAATGTGACCTACTTACAATCTAGGCAAAAAATATAACTGGCCCTGCGCGCGCGCGCGCGCGCACACACACACACACACACACAGAGCCTAAATTGCCTAAAGGTGTGTGACGATACGCTGCTCACCAGTGTATACCCCCAGATGGGTTGAGATTTCATCTGAAGAACTGTGAATGGCTTCTCTGAATGGAAGATGGAGGCTGGCATGGCCTCACTTGCCTACTCTTTCCCATAAGTGCTTCTAACAGGAAGTGATGAGACAGGAAAGGAGAAATATGTAATAATCCCTGAACATGATTCTGTGTCTACTTTGGCCAGTAAAGTGAAGGCTGCCAAACCTATCCATAAGCTAGCAAAATTAGAAAAAAAATTAACCCTGTCCTGCCAGAGCAGCAGATGCTCTGGGGACACTATTTGCAGGTTTTTAATTTTGTACTTTTCTCTAGTTCTTTCTATTTATTCTGCTGTCTCCAGGTACTGCAGTGTTTACTATCTAGACTCCTTTTGTCTTTCTTATGAGCTATTTTTAAGTACAGGTAGTGCTTGACTTACGGCCACAATTGAGTCCCAAATTTATGTTGTTAAGTGAGACATTTGTTAAGTGAGTTTTGTCCCATTTTATGACCTTTCTTGCCACAGTTGTTAAGTGAATCACTGCAGTTGGTAAGTTAGTAACCCGGTTATTAAGTGAATCTGGCTCCCCTATTGACTTTGCTTGTCAGAAGGTTGCAAAAGGTGATCACTTGATCTTGGGACATAGCAACGATCATAAATATGAACCAGTTGGCAAGCACCTGCATTTTGATCACATGATCAAGGAGATGGTATAAAGGTTGTAACTTTGAAGAACGGTCATAAGTCACATTTTTCAGTGCTGTTGTAACTTTGAACAGTCACTAAAGGAAATGTAATTGACAGATGGTTATTACTATCTGTTCACAACAATGTGAAATCACAGCTACCAATTCTTTAGCTGCTGTTGGCCTTCATACACACACAGATCTTCCCAGGATGTCATAAGGTGAATCCAAGCAGTGCGGCATTTTGCAATTGACAAATGGAAAATTTGTCAATGTGCATATTTTCTAAATGCCATTCAAGAGTTTGAACGGAGGGACCCCATGACTATTTCATATCTTTCAACGATTTTTATAAATTGACTCTTTCTGATCAATGCTTTATCCAATCCAATGCTTTGTCTTCTATTATTCTCTGGTACTGCCACATCAAATATCCTCACTTTCTTCCTTTCAACCACAGTTATATTTGGTCTATTATGAGCCAAGATTTGATCAATCTGTATATTGGAAAACTCTCAATATTTTAGCTTGCTCATTTTCTACTACTTTTTCATCTATATGTTCCCACCAATTTTTCATTAATGGTACATGACAATTTTACAGATGTTCCAGTGAATTATTTTGGTGACTGTGTTAAATCATTGCTTATAATCAGTTTGTGTAATCTGCTTGCATGAGATAAATATATGATCTACTGTTCCCCTCCCCCCTGCTCCTTTGCACAATCTGCATTTTGAATCATTTAACAATATTTCAACTCTGGCCTTGATTGCATTTGTTCAAATACATTGCTCTTGAGCAGCCCAAATTAAGGCTTTATTATTCGTTTATTTGCAGTGGTGGAGATGTGCAGAGGTGGAAAACTCTTATTTCTCCTGTCCCTCTAGATCAGGGGTGGGCAAACTTTTTGACTCAAGGGCCACAATGGGTTCTTAAACTGGACCGGAGGGCTGGAACAAAAGCGTGGATGGAGTGTTTGTGTGAATTCAAAGTTAGATTACTTCACGTAGCCTTCTGGGAGAGCAAGAGAACCCTCCGCTCTTTCGGCTCCGTGGGCCGGATAGAACAGCCGAACGGGCCGGATCCAGCCCCCGGGCCGTAGTTTGCCCACGGCTGCTCTAGATCTTGATCTCCAACTTTTTGAGCAAGTTCTTTATCAGAGTGCAGACTTTATTTCACATGGATGAAACAGAGAAAAATTCTGATCTCTCTTCCCTCCCTGATTTTCCAGTAGGGGATCAGCAGCTGCATAAAAAGCTAGGCTGCTTAGTTTTTAAACTGCTGTTTATTTTCTGCTGTGTGCTGTGGGGATGTTGTTTATTGCAGTACAGTAGAAACAATACTGGTGTGGAGGTGTCTTTATATTGTGTTCTTGCAACCTAAAAATACAGATTTTCTTTACAATGTTATCATCTCTTTCTATCATATTCTTATTGCCCAGACAGTGAACTAGGGGCAGAAAGAAAACTGATGATTAGAGTATCAGTCAGTTCTGTAATTATTATGCCTAAAGATCAGCACTGGGATTCTTCAGACAGGGTAACTATTGTAATTAGATCCCTTCTGTCCATTATGAATGCTCAGATATGTTGTTTGCAAAGAGTGAAAGAATAGAAACAGGAAAAGGGGAGAGTGCTATCAATTATGTGTTTGAGATAAATTTGCTCCACTTCTAGAAGTTAGTGTGTTCTATTTTGGAAAGATTAGAGTCTAGATTCATCCTACGCAGAAGGACCATCTGTTAATGACCACAATAGAAAAGGAATTGTCCCAATTGATTTCCTCATAAAATAGCCATAGTGACAAAGAGCACATACTTTCTTATGTTCATATAGTTAAATATATCACCAGCTCAAGGTTGACTTAGCTTTCCATCCTTCTGAAGTCAGTAAAATGAAGATCCAGATTATTGTGGGTAATATGCTGTAAAACACTGTGAAGCGGTATAAAAGTCTTCAGTGCTATTGCTATATGAAAACACATACAGACATACACACAGATATGCAGTTTGGCCTAGAAAAGCAATGATCTTTGGGCAACCATGTGTTTTAAGACTAAGACTTTTAAGAAGAGAAGCTGTTTGAAAAAGCTTTTGAAAACTTCAATCATTTGGACACAAAATTTTAAAATTGAAGTGACACCAAATCCTTATGTCAGGGTCCTTTGATCTTGACTCTAAGCAGCCAGATTATAGTTCCAAATTACTGATTTTGCAAGACACTGCTTAATTTTTAAAAAATATTTTTACACACACACACACATACACACACCCTTCTATAATTGATACAATCCCACCATTTCCATCACCCTCAGATCAATTTTTCTTGGCTTTGGATCTCTAGAAATGATATAATACCTTTTATACCCCAAAACATCCAACATACTGTTCCAACAACTGAAATCATTTTTTTTTGTTATTGTTGTTGTGGTTTGGTCTTGCCTTTTTAAGATCGCATTCAGCTGAATAATGTAAGGGCTTTGGTATTTCATCTATGGAAATTTGTAATGAGATGACGGTCTTGAGTATTGAGAAAGAGAACTGAAATAAAGGACCAGGGCACAGTTCTATGTTTTGCGATAAAACAAACAAACTAGCCTCTGATTGGAATCTAATCAGGGGTGGGCTGCTACCGGTTCTCCCTGATTCAGGCAAACCAGTAGCTAATTTTATCATTTTTAATGACTGGTTCAGTGAACCAGTAAATCCCACCCCTGGCTGGCCTTGCCCACACCTCCGCGCCCCTCCAAGGAGTCCCCATGTGGCCCATTTTGGATGCCACATAAGTACAGGGCCTGCGTGGATTCTTGGGGAGGGCGAAAAATGGGCTTCCCAGAGGCTCTGGAAGGCCAGAACGGGCCTCCAGAGCCCGGGGAGGCTGTTTTCGCCCTCCAGAAGGCTCAAGGAAAGTCTCCAGAGCCCAGGGAGGGCAAAAAACGGACCTCCCGGAAATTCCGGAAGGCCGGAAATGGCCCCGTTTCTAGCCTCCAAAGGGATTGGGCTATAATAACAAATCCTACCTTTTAAAAACCTCTTGACTCATTTCTTGCTTTCCTTAACTGTACTCTCATAACTTTTGCTTCTAAGCTCTTATAGTGAGTTTTTGTTATTTTCCAGCTTCCTCCCCTTCCCTTATTCATTATCAAATCTCCATCTTTACTTCTGATCATGATTGATCTGCCAATCACCTGCTTCCTTCCGTTTCTGCAGCTGCTTCAACAAATGCCACCTATGATGTATCTTAATGCTGCTCACTGTCAATGTTCTTTTCCTGATGCAGGTAAGAAATCTTATGTTTTTTATTTGTCTCAAGCTGGAGCATTATTTAACCTGTCACTGAAACGAGAGTCAGATTTTTGTCTGCAAACGCTGCTTTTTGTGACCTCATCTTAGCTGATGTTTCTCAATTACAGACTTTGCGACAATTAGTGCTGCAATATCTGATATGAAGATTGACACAACGTAGAACTTTTTTAAATGAAAAAGAGCTGAATGATTCAGTTCCACCTCTACAACTACAAGTAACCCAGAAATTTTAGAATCTCATTATTGTTCATTTCATTGCTGTTCGTTATGGCTCAGAGTGCATTGCTACATTGGCTCGTTCCCTTTTAATGTTTTTAAAGTAATGGTTTATTCTGATCTTTGTCTCATTTTTAAACAGCTGTGTACAAGAAACAGGAACACCTGGCTAAATAACAATAATAATGCAACTTATTCTGTAATTAAGTTTGCCTACCTTTAAAAACAACTTTAACTCTGTGCTTTCATGAAGATTTAACTGGAAGGGTCCACATTCAAAACTAAACAAATGATTTGTTTCAAAGGTGAATAGATACGTTAATTAATAAAGGAGTTTTTGAATGATGGGGGAAGTGCATATAGAAACTCACTCACTTACATTTTAATGGGCCTTACTGATATCAAGAAACACATTTTCATTTTTCTTAAGATACTGTGATGTTCTCCCCTTACCTGAAAGCTTTAAAGTTAGATGTAAGTTGAGACCTTTCTATCAAAAAGAGCTAGAACTGAAGGTGGATAAGCTTTTCTTTTAATATAGTGAGGAGGTACCAGTGCACAGATTTACAGAACTGGTTTGATCTGGTTATCTGTGGAGCCAGATTTTGTTTTTTGAGGTTTTTTTTTAAAAATAGGCTGGTCAGTCTTCTGGTTTTCTTTCTCCAACATGCAATCTTCTCCTGTAGAATTTATGCCAGAGTTTGCTTGAGGAGTCCTTGGTGCTCTCTGAGCTGGGTTGTTTTCTTGGAGACGTTTCATTACCCAAACTAGGAAACATCACCAGTGTTAGTAAGGAATGCAGTTTGATGTCAGTTTATAGTCTAGTGGCCTGCCTGTCAGTGCTTGTGGGGATGGTCTTAGAATTTATTTATTTATTTATTTATTTATTTATTTATTTATTTATTATTTGAACTTGTATGCCGCCCCATCTCCGAAGACTCGGGGCGGCTCAAAACTAAAAAACAAGACAATAAATACTTAAAAAACAATTAGATTAGTTTACAAGCCCAAATACTAAAACAGATTTACACAATTGACATTAAAAAACCTATCCCCCCCCCAGGAAGGGGTCACAGCCCGGGTTGGTCAAATAACCAGGTCTTTAAATCATGGCGGAAGGTGTGGAGGTCGGGGGCCAGGCGGAGCCCCAAGGGTAGTTGATTCCAGAGGTCGGGGGCCGTGACAGAATAGGCTCGCCGCCGGGAGACCGCCAACCGGCATTGGCCCGCCAACGGGACCCCGAGGAGTCCTTGCCTATGTGCTCACACAGGGCAGCTGGCATTTGGTTGACCATCCTTACCAACACTGACAAGCAAGCAACTAGAATATAAATTGAGAACAAACCCCACTCTTTAATAGTACTGATATTGTTGACTAGTTTGGGTAATCAAATGTCTGCAAGAAAATAACCCAGCTCAGAGAGCTCTAAGGATCCCTCATGTCAAATCTGAGGTACAAATATCCTCCTTTACTACTTGAAGGTCTGTTTCCCACCAGAATCTCTACAGCATGCCATATTGCTGTTCGTAAGAAATAGGGATTCCCTGGGATATGTGCACATTACAATGTTGAAAAAATGTCTTACATTTAATATCCAAACTTCTGTCACTCAAAATTAAAATAACGAAGTCCAGCAAGTGACTGAAACTCTTTAAATACAACAGCATTAGTGGGCCAGTTAGTCATATTGAATATTCAGTGTTTTAACTTATGTATTGATATCAAAAAAAGAACCTGGAATTTCAGGGTCGTGTTTCAGTTTTAAATCCTTAGTGAATGTTTGTTCAACAGAGTTGTTTTCAGCAAGCCTGCATGTGCTTAAAATGTTTTGCTCACCAGATTATTTGAGCTTCAGGTTCTGCAGAATAGAATTTTCTCCACACTTTCATTCTAGAATATAAAGGAAAATCAGTATTTCCCCACCAGATGGCAGCAGAGCATTTTGTAAGCTCAGCTGCCTCTTCTGGGCTCATAGAATTATAAGTTTTTACACAGAGAAGTAAAAAAAGCAAACCAAAAACACCAAAGGGTGACCAAAGAAGCAATGTACAAAATGTTAAAGGATTGGAAAAAGAAATAGTTTCCTCTTTGAAGCCAGTTTCTGGATCCATGTTTCCTCACTTGTTTCATATCAATAACTTAAATAATTATTTTCCATCAATAGTAATTCCAACACAATCGAAAACAATTTGCTCAAGTATCTGAAAGTCAGCCTCAGTGAAATGAATGGTGGATTTCTTAGGTTGCAAGTGCCAAAATCATATACAATTCATAGATTTAAGAGGGTGTAGGTGTCTGTCAGTAGCCAATATTTTTCCTTACCATAAAAAATCTGGAGCCATAGTATGACTCTTGATTGATGTTACTTGGAGCCCCTTGTCAGGAAAGGGCCTTGTCATTATAGTTTGAGGGCAACTAGTTTCTTCACCAGAGATGATTGCGGCCCATAAAGCTTTTCTGAGGAGGTAGGGACAGTTCTTAATGTATCTTGACCGATCTCAGGATGTCAACCCTGGTTAGTGCTTGGCTAGATCACAGCATCTGAAATGGTCTCAAGGAAACTGCACAGATACAGTCACTAAGAGGCAAATGTGACTTGAGGGTATCTTTATTATTCAGCTGTACCTGCTGTGTTACAGCATTCAGGTTCCTACCATTCTTAAACAGGATCTACAGAAAATGAAAACTTTAAATCTAGAAATTATCAGGCAGGGCAATGCACAACTGATAATTTTAGTGCTGTTGTTAGCAGCTCAACAATTACAGGTAGTCCTCAAGGTGTATTGTTTGATAAGTGCTATATTGCTTATTCAAATGCATCTGAAGGTGTTTGGGGAATTAGATTCCATACTTTGGTATCTATGGAATAAGTGTGTGCAGCTTTATCACATACACTTCTGGTTTGGAGCAATATTTAAATATGTTGCCAACTGTAGCGAAAATCATCTGCCTACTTTCTTGTAAGGTAAGATGCCTAATCTTTTTTCTTTGCCACTGCAGTTTAAATAGAAATAATGTTTTCAAATGCTTCTTTCTTAGATATGCATTTGAGTTTTGTCCATACAAGCTATATTTTTCTAAATGTCATATACAAGTTTTACTCTGGATGGCAGTATAATATTTAATATAACACATGTAGTAATATTTCCCAGAAATTGCCTGCAATTTACAAATGTCTGGTTTTGTACGTTTCTTATACCCCAAATTCAGTGACCCTTGTCATAGGGAATATCATTGCTTGCATGGGGCTAGTTCATCTTCTTCCAATTCATCTTTTCATAATATATATCCGACATATGGGCTGCATAAATAATGAGAGTATAGACTAGAGCCGTGATGGCAAACCTATGGCACGTGTGCCACAGGTGGCACGCAGAGCCATTTGTGCTGGCACGCGAGCTGCGGGCAAACTTACCTCACTGCGCATGCGTGTGCCTCACAGCTGATTTTCGGCTGGTTTGAGGCCATTTTCGGCCTCCCAGAGGCTTTAGGAAGGCTTCTGCAGGCTTTTCAAGCCGAAAACTAGGCCTGTTCTGTCATGCCTGTTTTTCCGGTAATACTGGAAGTGATGAACCAGGCCTAGTTTTTGGCCTGAAAAGCCTGCAGAAGCCTTCCTAAAGCCTCTGGGAGGCCAAAAAAGGCCTCAAACCAGCTGAAAATCAGCTTTGAGGTGCAGTGCAGGTAAGGGGGTGGCGGGGTGGAGATTGTGCATGCATGCGTAGGGGGTGTGGTGGGGCGCATTGCCTTCTGGGTGCTGACATGTGAGCGCGAGTGTGCAAACACACGCACAATTTTTGGCACAGGAACCCAAAAAGGTTAACCACCACTGGACTAGAGCTTTGTCTCATAGTGAAATGCCGCTAGTCTGTTTCACCATGTTGTGTCCAGGATATGGCCTCCTGATCTGTCCATAGATTTGCATGAGATGTTCTGGATCCCTCTTTCCCCCTCCAACCCCCAAACTAAGCAAACTGACACACGCTATAAACACATAGCCAGACCTCAAACTCGGAGCCAAACCAAGGCCCAGAATGTCACATCACAGCCTTCCACCCAGGATACTACATCACAGAACTCAGGAGATCACAACACAAAACATCAGGAGGTTGCACCACAGACAACGACCCAGGAGATTACAGCACCACACCCAGGACGCCACAACAATAGAACTCAGAAGGTCATCACACAGCCCATTACCCAGGTCGTTACAACACAAAAGGCTGAGAGACACACAGCCAGCACCTCAGCCACACAGGGTCTCAGGAAAAAGCCATCCAATCTGCATACATCAACTCCACAAACCAATCAAAAAGTAACAACACATCCAACTCTAGAGTTTAAAAGGGAAAAACAGCCACGATCACACACTTCTCCCAGGAGAACGAAGCTGAAGACACCAGCCTGAAGATGACGGATGAGATTTCGTCGAACGTTGCCAAGTATTCTCAATCTTACATGGGACAAGACCGAATACACCAAGACCTACATACCTTTACCCGTGAAAATCTACGAAAACAAATATATATATATATATATATATATATGTGTGTGTGTGTGTGTGTGTGTGTGTGTTTTCGTAGATTTTGTTTTCGTAGATTTTCACGGGTAAAGGTATGTAGGTCTTGGTGTATTCGGGTCTTGTCCCGTGTAAGATTGAGAATACCTTGGCGATGTTTCGATGAGATCCCACTCACCATCTTCAGGCTGGTGCTTTCGGCTTCGTGCTTGTGCCAGCAAAGCGTGATCTGAGCTGCCTTCTCTCTATAAATACTGGAGTAAATACTCAAGCCAGCACACCACACCTCCCCTCCAGTATTGGCAGTGGTCCGATGATGGGGTGGCGACGGGTCTGGTGGATTCTATCTGGGTTGAGTTTGACCTGGTCTCCCTTGATGAGGTGGACAGGATTATGCGGAGGCTGTCTTCCACCACGTGTTTATTGGACCCATGTCCCTCCTGGTTGGTGTATGCCTTCAGGGAGGTTACACGCGGCTGGCTCCAGGCAATTGTTAACGCCTCCTTGAGTGAGTGAGTCTTTCCCGACGCCTTGAAAGAGGCAGTGGTGAGGCCCCTCCTCAAGAAGCCTGCCTTGGACCCGGCCATTTTGAACAACTATTGTCCAGTCTCCAACCTTCACTTTTTAGCAAAGGTTGTGGAGAGTGTGGTGGTTCAGCAGCTTCCCTTGTTCATGGAGGAAGCTGATTATTTAGACCCGTATCAATTGGGCTTCAGGGCTGGACACAGCATGGAGACAGCATTGGTCGCACTGATGGATGATCTCTGGAGGGCTCAGGACAGGGGTTTTTCCTCTCTCCTAGTCCTGTTAGATCTCTCAGCGGCTTTCGATACCATCGACCATGGTATCCTTCTGCAGCGGCTCAGAGGACTGGGGGTGGGGGGCACCATTTTGCGGTGGTTCTCCTCCTTCCTCTTGGGCCGCTCACAGTCAGTGTTGGCTGGGGGGCAGAGGTCGGCCCCAAGGCCCCTCACTTGTGGGATGCCGCAGGGGTCCGTTCTCTTGCCTCTCCTGTTTAATATCTACATGAAACCGCTGGGCGAGATCATCCGAGGTTTTGGGGTGAGGTATCATCAGTATGCTGATGATACCCAGCTTTATATCTCCACCCCAGACCAGATCAGTGATGCTCTCTCCGTGATGTCCCGGTGTCTGGAGGCACGGGTCTGGATGGGGAGTAATAGGCTTCAGCTCAACCCCACCAAGACTGAGTGGCTGTTCTTACCGGCATCTCGGTCTTTACTGGATGTACCATCTTTGGTCATTGGGGAGAGGTGTTGCCCCCGTGGATAGGGCGAGGAACCTGGGCGTCCTCCTGGATTCACAGCTCGGTTTGGAGGAGCATGTGGGAGCTGTGGCCAGGGGGGCTTTTGCCCAGGTTCGGCTGGTTCGCCAGCTCCGCCCTTATTTGGACCAAGTTGCCCTTCGAACGGTTACTCATGCGCTCGTCACCTCTAGGATCGACTACTGCAACGCTCTTTACATGGGGCTCCCCTTGCGGACGACCCGGAGGTTACAACTGGTGCAGAATGCAGCCGCGCGGGCTGTGATGTGGGTATCCCGATACTCCCATGTTACACCCCTCCTGCGTGGCTTGCATTGGTTGCTGGTCGCCTCTTCGGTCGCCTTCAAGGTGTTAGTAACAACCTATAAAGCCCTTAATGGCTTGGGTCCAGGGTACTTGCGGGAACGCCTCCTGCCAGCATCACTTTCTGATCGCCCTGTTCGCTCTCATAGGAGGGGCCTCCTTGGGGTGCCGTCAGTCAGGCATTGTCGGCTGGCAGTTCCCAGGGCTAGGGCCTTCTCCGTGGGAGCACCTGCCCTTTGGAATCAGCTCCCCGTGGATCTCTGTTTGGCCCCCGACCTCCGCTCCTTCCGCCGAGACCTGAAGACTTGGTTGTTTCAACAGGCCGGCCTGGAATGACCCGAGGGGGGTTGAGGGTTTTAATTTTTACTTTTAATTGTATTCGGCTTGTTTATTTGTTTAATCCTCTTTTTATTGTAAATTTGTTCAGTTTTAATGTTCACCGCCCTGAGTCCTTAGGGAGTAGGGCGGCATACAAGTCAAATAAATTATATATATAAACAATGAAGTAATATAATCATAACATGATACCAATAGGAGAAGGTAGTAGAAAAGATGAGAAGGATAATAATAATACAGCCATATTACATGGATAAATGTCCTTAGACATAAGATTATGTCTACGAATATCAGTATTGCTTGACATCCTGTGAAAAATGGCATACCAGTACTAGAAGACTTCTCCCTGAACTGTGCTAAAAGAACACTAGTTGGATGTATGGAAGATAATCCTTAAATAGGACATCCAGAAGCACAGAGTGATCTGACTGGGATGTAAGTTCCATTGATCTCTGAAGGCAGGGAGAGGAAATACAAATAGTTTTTCCAAGGGCAATGAGAGGTCAAAGGTTTGCAAATGTGTGTCTCTTCAGCCCTGGCTTACAAACATTACTGTGCAGTGAAGGAGAGTATGTGCAGTAAAAGAGATGGGGAGGGAGAATTAATCCCTGGGAATGTTCAAGAAGAGGAAAGGATCAGCTAAAACAAGCTAAGGCAGAAGGAGCTGCGGGATAAAACAGAACACAATCAGATGCAAAACTATGAAAGAATGCTATAGTTATATTCCCAACCCCCTGGACAACTGGCCCAATTTACTTCACCCTTTTTCTGGCTCCTCTTAAAATCCCTTTCTTTTGTGTGTAATGACTTTTAAATTGTAAAATGGGTTTAGTATGTTGCTTTGAGAGCTTTTTTTTTTGCTCCAAATTCTATGGCATAAATAAAGAAACAAGCAAGCAAGGGAACACAATACAGAAACTGCACAAAGTCACGGAGTACCAACTATCTTGGCATCAGACAGTCAGAGAGCTCACATTTGCCTTTTAGTTATGATTGGTGGTGATGGGCTGCATGTGTGCAAAGATCTTCAGAGCCATTAAATCATGTTGCACAAATGCTTTGTTCAACAAAGGCAGTTTACAGATTCAGCTGTGAGTCTTCCAGTAACAAAGAGAGCTGTGAGATTGAATCCCAAATTAGTACTGTAGATAACTAGATTGTTCTGCATGAGATATTTGTAGTTTGCAATTCACCAGAAAATCAAAGGTAATGTTAATTTTGGAACTATAATTATACAATAAGAACAATAATCTAATAATCATAGTTCGAAAGGTACAAAGCAGTGATGACCATTTTGATGAAATGCAGAAAATAGAGAACCTGCAATGTTCTCTGCCAAGGTTATTCTGCCAAATGTTATTCGCTGCTCGGTACAAAATGTTAGCCTTAAAACTTTGCCAGTTTTAGAGGAAGCTGGGAAATTTCTGCTATTGTTTTGGTTTCAGCTGCTAAATTAAAATAGTGATAAAATCAGCGCAAAAGAAGCTGCTTCAAGATTCCCTATGAAACTCCATTGCTTCTTAATAACTTGATAGAATATAGGCTTATTAGCATGTGGGTGCTTAAACCTTCTAGAATCCTAAAAAAAATAACATTATATGGCTGAAGTCAGAAAGGAAAAATGGGAGGGCGCTTGATAGAACTTGGCAGGTAAGAGGTTTTAGAGTTTCTGAAATTTAGAGCAGTTTTTCTAACTTGGTACTCTCCAGATGCAGTACTTTAAAGCCCATAATCCACATCTACTTGCCTGTCTTGTAACACCCCCTTGAGGGTTTCTATGTGTGTGCCTTATGAGCCCTATGGGATAAGAGTATTACTTATTTTCATCCTACCAAACGGATGGTTTATGAGTCAGATAAATAAGGGATGCAAAGAAATACAAGTCAATTATGCTAAAGAAGTAGTTACATCAGGCCCGGCATCTGTACTATACATCCATCTGCCCTATACTGCTCATTTGAGATGATGCTTTAGCTATTAATTAGCCATTATATCCAAGTCAAGTTTGCAGATAGCTTTGTTTAAACCCAGTTACTTTTCCTTGGGATTGTTGGCATACAAGTCCCAAAATAAATAAATAAATAAATATGATGATGGCTCTGCTTATGTTTGGGGGACATACGCAGAATACACTAATTTTGTTGGATGGTTGCTATCCTATCAAATGTCCACTGTTTGATGGGAATTGGTATTGACGGAAGCTGGGCGGTCCTATTACCGGAGGAGGAAAGTGATGGACAATGCAATATCTGGGATCCAGGTTATGGTGGATGAAGGTAACAATGATGGTCAAATTGGCTGTAGAACTCGTGAGTGGCAGAGAGTTGGCATGAAGGAGATATAAGTTGCACAACGCTGAAGATCCAGCCCAATCTGGGGTTAAATCATATGTGGAGCAAGAGAAAGAAAGAAAAAGTGAGGTGGCCAATTAATAAAGGGAGAATCAAGTTCATGACAGTAGGCTTTGTCAGGTACCTCTTCATGCTGATGAATTCTGCATATACAGATCTGTGCATGGATTTAAATATGTGCATCCTTTCTTCCTCTGATATTTTTTAGGGCTTTGGCAAAGGTTCAGCTTTTAAGTTAATGAGAATGGTTGTTTTCCAAACTACTTTTAGATACTATCTGCCTTCCTCCAGAACCAAAAAAAAGAGAGGGAGCTTTCTCCTAGAAATAAATGTTCACAGCTGAAATGGGATAGAACACATGCCAGTAAATCACACGTGAAATGAAAGAGTGAGATACGGTTCTGTAACATTGGACACATCTGTTTTAGGTGTTCATAAGCAAGCAAAAGTTGCTATGTTCTTGCATCACTACAGGAAATATTTTATCAAAAAGCTGGCTACACTTCTGCAGGTTAAGGAGAGATTGCCATATCTCTTCCAGATGTGCTGTGTTTCAGATCAGAAAACATTATTGCTTCTTCGTGTTAGTAGAGCAGCCCCTTTTGCCAGATAGAATCTGACTGGGGGCTGTATAGATTTTATTTAGTTACTTTTGCTCCAGTGGGGAAATCCTCTTTGGTTTGGGCCCGAGGCAAAGTCAGTTGCAGAAAACTTCAATCCTTTGGGAAGGCTGTAGAGACAATAAATATACATTATTCCACAATTGTGGAATAATTCCAATTGTGTTTGGAGCTTCTGAATTCTAATAAACACATGGTGCCAAATTAGAAATGGGGAATATTTGTGCATGATAATTGTCTGGGAGAAAGAGCCTGAATGTCTGGAAGCTAAACAGAATACGTTTGTAATGTTAGTCCAGAACACTTTCAAAGCCATTACTTATTCATCTGGTCTATTTTTTAAAAAAAATGTATCAGGTCAGAATAAGGGGTTTATAAATATAAAATTTAAACCACTATTTCAGATTGAAGCAAGGGTGGAAAACCTGCACCCATCAAATACCTAATTACAACTTTGGTTGCCTCTTCCCATTGGCCACTTTGACTAGAAAATCCTTTTGAATTATGATTCAGCAATAGTTGGAAAGTCAAGATTCCTGACATCTAGAGCAAAGGCTAAAATTGTTACTTAGCAGGGTAGAGAAAAATGGATATAACAAATGAGGTCTAAGCATCCTTCCTTGCTGTAGCTTGGATGTGGCCCCGGTCAAACCTAGCTCCTTTCTTTGCTTCATCCTGTCAGAGAATCTCCACTGTTTACCTCCTTAACAATAGACTTCTCCAAGTCTATTACTGCTTCTGAAAGGGAAGTTTTCCTTAGAAATATTTTAATTCCAAGCACTGCCTGGCTTCCCCAGAATTTACCTACCAATCAGTACCCTAGGACTTCCTGTCTGGTAGCCGTCAACTTCTATCAAAATATTTACTTTCTCATTGTTTGGGGTGCCTCTTTCTTGTAAAACTTAACCCAATAATTGTTGAACAAAGGATTGGTTATTTCTCTTCCATGTTGTGTTCTATTCTGAATTTTCCAAGACAGGTAATATAAGTAGTCCTTACTTAAGGTGCCCCCTTGCTCAGTGACTGCTTGAAGTTATGACAGTGCTGAATGAGGATACTTACAACTGGACCTTGTAGTTGTGGCCATTGCAGCATCCCCATGGTGACATGTTCACCATTTGTGATCGTTCCTGCCAGATGTTGACAAAGTTAATGGGGAAGCCAGCAGGACATCGATGGCATTGCGCTTAACGATATTAGATACTGGAAATTATTTTCTGAAATATTTTGCACGGTATCTTTATCTTGTATAACTAATACAGTAGAAGCCCTGAGTGTTTTCCAAATTAGATTCGGGTTACTGCATTGGGTGGGGTACGTGTGTCATTTTTCAACCACATTTGTTTCTCATTTTCATTACCTATCAAAGCTGCTAAATTTACAGACACTCACCTGTTATCAGAAAGTTTTCCCAATAGCAGCACTAAAAACAAGGTTTATTTAATCTGGAAATTGGAAAGGATGAAAGGTTAAAGTTTCTCCCCCACCTCCAAATGCTCTGGGCTTAGCTGATGAAGGCTGAGGACTCCCCATAGCTGCTGTATTTTTAACTTATTTATTAACTTACAATACTTGAGATTGTGTAATCTTTCGTTAGGTCCAGATGCTCCTCACATTCTTAAAAATCACAGCGGTATTTTTATTCCCTTTGTTTTATACCGTATTTAAACATGTAATTGAATGCAAGCACATTCTCATTATGCTACTCCTATGGGGATAAGCAATATTATGCTGATTGCAGGGAAGGAATTAGCAAGCAACGAAGCCAAAACGTTAAACATACGATAAGAAAAAGAAATAAAAACCTCACTGAACTATGCACAGCCATTAAGATTAAGTTGGAAGTTGGATTCACCCCATTGGGACCCACATAACCTCCAGTCACAGCAGAACATTGCTTGGCTGGCTCAGGTTTGAAAAATATCATTTTTTAAAATTGGATTTATGTTCCCCCATTTCATCTGGAGCAGACTAATTGGGTACCATCAGCATAGGTAAAGGTTCCCCTCACTAGTCGTTTCCAGCTCTAGGGGGCAGTGATCATCTCCATTACAAAACTGAAGAGCCAGCACTATCTGAAGATGTCTCCGTGGTCACGTGGCTTGCATGACTAAACGCCGAAGGCATACGGAACGCTGTTACCTTCCCACCAAAGTGGTCCCTGTTTTTCTACTTGCTTTTTTATATACTTTCGAACTGCTAGGTTGGCAAAAGCTGGGACAAGTAACGGGAGCTCACTCTGTTACATGGCACTAGGAATTCGAACCGCCGAACTGCTGACTTTTCTGATTGACAAACGCAGTGTCTTAGTCACTGAGCCACTGCGTCATATTGAACCCCAATTGGCAGACAATCTTGTTCAGAATTTCATGCCAATATTAAATAAGAAGGGGAAAAGAGTCAAATCTTGTTTTTTTTTTAAATAATTTTTTATTTTTGGACAAACATACACAGACAAAACATAAAACATAAAACCATCTTCCAGTTACATGCATACAGTGTGTCGGTTGGTTACAAATTTTTTGTGCATCCTCTCCATAGTCCTCACTTACAATTGTTTGTATAAATTCTCACATTATCAATCTAATATATATGTATACATTATTATAATTGTTAATCATTTATTTGACTAAACTATTATTCCTTCATTTTATACGAGATATTCAAAATTTTAAATTAATTTATAATATAACAATTCATATTATCATCCTAAATACATCCAATAGTAATACATCTTTATATTATATTCTGTACAATTCTATTATCCTTATATTGTAAAATTCTCTAACATATTTCATTTCCATATATTTTTTTCTAACCATTGATGAAATAAATCCCACATCTTATAAAATTGTTTATCTTCTTGTTCTCTAATTTCAAATGTCAATTTACTCATTTCAGCACATTCCATTATTTTCTTAATAACTTCCTCCAGTGTTGGTATTTCCTCATTTTCCCAATTTTTAGCAAATATAATCCTAGCCGCTGTTAAGACATTTACGATCAAATATTTCAATTCCCTACTGTATATTTCCAGTAAAATCCCCAATAAAAATATCTCTGGTTTAAAGTCTATGTGTTTCTTTGTCATTTTTTCTGACCATGTGTGGATTTTAGTCCAATATCTTTTCGTTTGTACACACGTCCACCACATATGGTAATATGAACCCAGCATCTAATGACATTTCCAACATTTTTCGGATTTATTCTTAAACATTCTTGCTATTCTCGTTGGGGGAAGAGTCAAATCTTGTTTGAGCAGGGGCCTAGGGAGTAACCTCCTCCTCTACCAAAACTGCCTGGAACCTCCCATGAAGGAAGGATTAAAACCACTGTAAAATGATGCCCCTAATTCCCAATCTCTGCATTTGGTCCAGAAGGATACTATGAGCAATGGTATCGAAACCCACTGAGATACTAAGGACACAAGAATACATGCAGTCTTATTCTGGTGTTGCCAAAGATAACATATCATGATGAACAGTTCTATCTCTATACTGAATCTTGACCTGAAGCAGGTCTAGATAATTCACTTCTTCCAGGGTTCTCTGCAGTGACTGCCCAACTACCTTTTCAACGTTTTATGAAGGTGGTTGGACTGCAGTTCTTTAATTCTTTCTTTTTAAATTTACAAGAAAGGATGGGAGGCAAAATATTTGTGCCCTACGATTAAATGTTGGAATTCTCTTGTGATTCATATTTATGACTTGTATAATCAGATGATGTCATTGTAGACTGCTTGAAAAAGATAATCAAGGCTTGGCCACAAAATTGGTTGGCTGGAGCACTTGTTCTTTTCAGTATGATCATTAAATATTATGCTAATTGGCTCAAATTCAGGCACAGAAGTCCACGCATAGAAATTGCAAGTTGAGAAACACTGGTTTAAAAGACAATTAAATATGGAGGTATAAAAACATCCTATAACACATACCAAAACTTATACATTGTTGATGATGGGTTGGATACAGGGTTAGTTTTTTGTAGAAGAAAGTATTTATTTATTTATTTATTTATTTATTTATTTATTTATTTATTTATTTGACTTATATGCTGCCCCGTCTCCAAAAGGACTCGAGGCGGCTCACAACTAAAATACAACAATAAATTAATTAATTAAAAGAATATTAAACAAATTAAGCCAAATTAAAATTTAAAAACCCCTAGTTAAAATAACCCCAACCCAAGAGAATCAGCACAGCCCAGATTGTAAAAAGAGCCAAGTTTTCAAATCGTGGCGGAAGGTGCGAAGATCGGGGGCCAAACGGAGCTCCAGCGGAAGAAGATTCCACAAAGTGGGAGCCGCCACAGAGTAGGCTCTCTCCCGGGTCACCGCCAAGCGACATTGTGTCGCAGACGGCACCCCGAGGAGGCCCCACCTGTGCGCCTGTACAGGGTGGTTAGTATTTGATATTGGGAGGAGCCGTTCTCGTAGATAGCCTGGACCCATGCCCTGTTGGACTTTGAATGTTAATACCAGAACCTTGAATCTCACCCAGAGGGCAACCGGAAGCCAATGCAGGTCGCGCAGGAGGGGTGTAATATGGGAGTATCGGGAAGCTCCCATCACAACCCGTGTGGCCTCATTCTGCACCAGCTGGAGCCTCCGAGTGGTACGCAAGGGCAGTCCAAGGTAGAGAGCGTTGCAGTAGTCGAGGTGGGAAATGACGAGGGCCTGAGTGACTGTGCGTAGGGCATCTCGGTCCAGGAATGGGCATAACTGGCGAACCAGCCGGATCTGGGCAAAGGCCCCTGGCCACGCCCCCACCTGCTCCTCCAATTTGAGCCGTGAGTCCAGGAGGACCCCAGATTCCATGCCCTGTCCACGGGGCAACACCTCCTCCCCCATGACCAAAGATGGAACCTCCAAACTGGACCGAGATGTCGGTATGCACAGCCACTCTGTCTTGGCTGGATTGAGTCAAAGCATGTTCCTGTCCATCCAGATCCGCACCGCCCAGACAACGGGACATCACGGAGAGAGCATCACTGATGTGGCCTGGGGTGGAAATGTATAGCTGAGTATCATCAGCATACTGATGATAACTCACCCCAAAGCCACGGATGATCTCACCCAGCGGCTTCATGTAAATGTTGAACAGGAGGGGTGAGAGGACCGAGCCCTGGGGCACCCCACAAGTGAGGTACCTTGGAGTCGACCTCTGCCCCCTGCCAACACTTGTACTTGTTCTTATTTTTTTATTTATTTTATCAAATTTATTCTGCCTCAATTGCCAGGATCTTTTGATTAAAGGAACGCAAGATCTCATGTCTAGATTTCTTTTGCAACAACTATGTGGCATTTTTCTAGAGTTACCTGATCCCCCAGAGTAGCTTGGGGATTGGGTGTTAAAGAAACATACAGAAGGAAAAATTGCTTATTTGGGACATAAGATTTTTTTAGTGGGAGTGGTTCTTTTAATGTGGGTTTTAAGCCTGACCACATGCAAGAGTGACTTCTCCCTGCCTACATTTTTGAAACAACATTTGGTCTCCTGTGTATCATCAAATCATGATAAACAAGAGCATTGGGAGACGGAACAAAGCTGTGATTCTCTCTGTCCAATAGTCTTTCCTGACTAATGGGACAGGCAGTGTGATGACCCGGGGCATGGCACAAAGGCAACACAGTCAAATAAGCAATAAGAGTCCTTTTATTATCTCCAACTTTGCCCCCAATGTCCAGGTTACCTTCAGCTGGAGAAAAACTCTCCCAGGAACAGCCTTTAACTGTAGAAAATTCAGTCCAAAACAAGGCACATACAGACTGTAACTAAAAATCAAAACAAACCAAGCTGAAGTAATTAACTTGACAGGGAAGGAGAAGGAATTTCAGATGTGAAAGCATGGCAAAACTCACACAGTTGGGAAGACGCCAGGAACACAAATAAGCCACAACGATACCAGATAAATTCATGTTTGCTCCCAACAACTTGCTGTGTTCAGCTTTCTCTTTTATACACTGTGTTCCCAGCTGCAGCTAATGAAGGGAATCAGGGCCCTTTCCTCTCCCATAAGCCATGCAACTCATGTTGTTCCCTTCTCCGTTCCTCCCTGCGTGCCCTAGGATGAAGAGGGGGTGGGCCTGGGTCTTCCTCTGAATTCCCTCTCCCTTGCTCTATCTCTCCCCTGCTCTGCCCAGTTGCCCTTCCCCAGTTTCTTCCACAGCCAATGGAGCCACACTCCCACTCCTTGTCAGCTGTTCGGCTTCCCCCTCCGAGTCAGATTCCAGCAGGGGCATGACAGGCAGGTAGAACACAAATGAATACTGCAATAGGCTCTAGATAGCCCTTGAAGATCATTTGTTACCACTGATCCGGTATACAGCAGTGTGGTATGGATATACTGCAATATACACATAGGTCACCATTGCTTCCTGAGTTGCATTAGCTACCTGTTGGCTTCTGGGTTTAATTCAAAGATGCTGATCATTACCTATAATTGTGGCTTATGACCTGGTTATCTGAGGAACTGCCCATCACCAATAGTTTCTACCTGCTCACTAAGAACGGGCAGGATGGGCATATGCCAAGTCCCCTGAATTAAATAATGTCATGTATCGGATCTAGGCAGTGCATCTTCTCTGAGGTGTTGCATTTTTTTCCAGGTTATATGTGGTTCTTTATTCTATTTTACTGCTTCTTGTCCTTGAATGTAAATCACTAACAGTCCCCTAGGAGGGCAGTGCCTTCCAAATTTAAATAAATATATAAATGAGCATGCTCAAATCAAACCAAATGTATTCCAGCCTGAAAGCCAAATACAAACAAATTATCTAGCAATACAACAATTACATCCTTCTATAAATATGCATAACAAAAAAAACAGTAAGAACCTAAAAAAATAATTAAGAACAAAGATAGTAAAATAAACCCAAATGAAACACTATTATAAGACATTGTAAAAACTAAGCAATGTGCAGCATATCATCCAAATGGTAGCACAAAACTGGATGACTTGGGAGATTGTTTTTTCTTGTCTGAAGGAAGAAACATTAAATACAAATCACACTTCCTACCCAGAAATTTTTTCATGACAAGATATACAAGGTTCAGTCTAAGGTTTCTTATGTAAAAGCCGTGACCAGGGGGGCTTTTGCCCAGGTCCGACTGGTTCACCAGTTGCGCCCATATCTGGACCGAGATGCCCTTTGCATGATCACTCATGCACTTGTGACGTCCCGACTCGACTACTGCAACGCTCTCTACTTAGGACTGCCCTTGCATACCATCCAGAGGCTTCAGCTGGTGCAAAATGCGGCTGTGCAGGTTGTGATGGGAGTTTCCCGATACTCCCATGTTATACCCCTCCTGCGCAAGCTGCATTGGTTGCCGGTTGCCCTCCGGGTGAGATTCAAGGTGTTGGTGTTAACATTCAAAGTCCTTTATGATATGGGTCTGGGGTACTTGCAGGAGCATCTCCTGCCAATATCAAACACCGATCGCCCTGTGCATGTGCACAGACGGGGTCTCCTTGGGGTACCGTCGGCTAGACAATGTTGGCTAGCGGTACCCCGGGGAAGGGCCTATTCTGTTGCGGCCCCCACCCTGTGGAACCAACTCCCTTTGGAGCTCCAGTTGGCTCCTGATCTCCGCTCCTTCCGCCACGATCTGAAGACATGGCTGTTTGAACAGGCCGGGCTGGACTGACCTCCTGGGGTTTTTAAAGTATTTTAACGGGTTTTTAGTGATTGGGCTTGTTGATCTAATTCTGTTTTAAATATTTATTGGTTGAAGTATTGTGTTTTTAACTGTGAGCCGCCCTGAGTCCTCGTGGAGAGGGGGCGGCATATAAGTCCAATTATAAATAAATAAATAAATAAATAAATAAATAAATAAATAAATAAATATAGGAAACAGTATAATAACATTTAGCTTAGAATTTCTATTGGGCCATTGTTGCATGGACATAACTGAAGGCATATAACTTGGCTAAAACGAAGGCCTAATGAAGCACACTGGTAACCTTGTTAGCTACCAGTATTAAATTGCAGTTGAGGTGAAGAATGCAGGCTTGGTTAATTGAAAGCAAAATGCTTTTCAAATAGTCCATCTCTAAAAACCTGATAGGTGTCCTTCCCAATATTTATTATGTCACAGAACCAATATTGTGACCAGCGGTGGGATTATTTTTTTTTAACAACCGGTTCTGTGGGCATGGCTTAGTGGGCGTGGCTAGGTAGTCATGTGACTGGGTGGGTCAAAAGAGAGAAACTCACTTTAACAATGCTCTTGGAGCAGGGGGTTGGACTAGATGACCTCCGAGGTCCCTTCCAGCCCTGGACTGCTGTGAGCACTGAAGAGTGAGTGCAAAGCATTTTTATTTTCGCCTTCTCCTTTGCTTCCTTGCGTGTGCGCAAAAGAAGTGGAGCCGAGTTTTGAGGTTGATCTGAACTGATTCAGAATACCTTGATCCGATTATTAGGTTTAATGCATTGTGTGGACTTTTCCGAGGACTGACAAGGGATACAACCCAGTGTGCTCAGCAATAGCCTTCATTCCATTGTATATGCCTGCTTATTACTAAGCATTTTTACAAGGTCAGCTAATTGCCCCCAACAATCTTGGGTCCTCAATTTACCTACCCTGAGAGGATGGAAGGCTGAGTCAACCTTGAGCCTGGTGGGATTCGAGCCTACAATTTAATGGCTCAGGGTAAGATCCTTTTAAAGTTCACCCAAACTGGCCCGAACTGGCCCAAACTGGCTGAATCCCACCCCTGATTGTGACTGTGTTGAGGCAGCACAAATACAGAACCTTAATGAGGTCATTGATCTGTTCTTAATGTACTACTAAAACCTGTATTAGAGAGGATGATCCTGCTCATACCATTGCTTTCCTATAATCTCGGTGCATTGTGATGTTTCATCTCCCGCAACAGCAACATTCACCGCAGAAAACAACAATGTCAAAAAGAAGCCCACCTTATTTCCAGCTAGAAAGAAAAGATGCTTCAAAACAGGGGAAAAAATCCCCTCTTTACAGCTCCAACTGGGATGAAAATTTATAGAAAATTGTTTTATTTTAAAGCCACATGTATTGATAGCTCTTTTTTTCCAGCAATGCTGTTACTTTTACAACCAGAAAATAAAATGTTTGTATGCGTATGCTTAAATATATAACATGCATGTCGGTGTGTATAAAAAGGCTGGTTGTGTTTTTAAATTAAATATTAGATTAATCATTTGTACCAGCTCCAGGCCACAAAGAATGGTTGCTGTCTAATGGTTAAATGCCCTTTAGAATTTAAGGGCTTTGATTTATTGGAAGAAACCTGCTGGGCAGAACATACGGTGGAGCTGATTAATGTCAGTTGCTGTCATCAGTTTCCACTTAGATTCTTGGCCAGCGTCATAATCTCTTCCCTTAAGGATCCAGAAGAATTCCAGGCCTGATCCAAGAGCTGAGCTGGCATGGGCTTTGCAGAATGTGGCGCTTGCAAAATTAACAAGATGAATGGAAGTGGAATTTCATGTTCTCTACTGGACTTGTTTATTTGACTCATTTCTCTAGAGAAAGCAGACTAATACCAGGACCACACCAGCAAAGGGGAACAAATCAATAGCATGTTCACAGAGTCTGTTACAGATGTCTTGCATTTCCTTGGCTGTTTTTATAGGCTCCCTTGTAGGTTGTCAAAGGGGAAAACTGTCTAGAGCAAAAAGCAGAGCTACCATTGCTGTCTAGATTTACATTCGTCACCGAACTTGCGGGTCTCCTCTTACAAATCAGTTGATTGTGTCTGCTGATAAAGAGATGAAATGTCCATTCTCTAAACTGGGTTAGTGAAATAAGGAAGGGGAAATTTCGCTAAGTATCTATGCATGTTACTTAGAAAGGCTGTATTTTATATATTTGTCTCTGTGTATATAGAAACATACCCATGCACATGCTTTTGATCCTTGATGCAATTTCTAATCAGTTGACATGAGAGTTAAATTTTTCAGGACAGGATACATAGTTGGAAATCTGAGCTCTATCCTTCTGTCAGTAATATGTTAACAGTATCTTACTGTTATATCTTATTTTATATAAAACAAATAGGTATGATATAAAACAGAGCATACTAAATACTGTTGATAGTTCAATCAACTTTAGTGAATCTGGGAACCAGGAAAACACCGTCATAGGTACAAATTTTACAATTGGCTGCACCCATTTTAGCAACTTTCAGAAGAGTAACCATGCTGGTCTCTTTGTTGCCATCTAGTGGCTGCTCAGATTTATGCTTCCCAGATATGGAAGCCCTAGTTTAGGAATACCTACAGAATTGTTTTTTAAAGTATGTTCTTCAGACTCCCAAGATCTCTTAGGGCTCTGCAAAGTCAGGATGATTTACTAGCCTATGTTGAACAAGAATCTAATATTAAAATCCCATCAAATAACTACGGAAAACAGTAGTGGCAGCAGATGCATAATTTTTAATATGATAGATATTGAAGAATATAATCCATACAAGCAAAAGTTCTTTTGGGATCTTCCATAATTTTTAAAAGTGGGATGGGTTTCTGAGAGAGAGAAAAAAGTATAAGAAATACGTCCCTAAGGAGTTAGCATATTTATGATCCATTCAGGGTTCTGTAATAATAGGTAGCCTTCAAAGTGCTGGAACACATAGTCATATTAGAATAATTACTCTTTACAGATGGAACAATTGCTATAACTAAACTGTCCAAGTGGATTGCTAGGGTTTTAAGAGCATCTGTAATCCATTGCACAATACAAAATCAGCGAGGCCAATAAGTTCTTTAGTGATACCGTAATAATATTGATTTTTCCCCCTCTCACCCTCCCCCCACCCCTCAGTATACTGGCCAAATGAAACCATGTTTAAGGTAATTGCTAAAAAGAAACTATACAAAAATGGATCCATTTAGCAACATAATTCTTCTGTGAATAATCTAATGGCGATAGCTTGTCAGCTGATGAATACTTTACATATGGATTGTTTCAAGGTTGCAAGCTTTATACAAACTGGAGAGACTGAATCTCTTTGGAAACAGATGCACCATACTCTGTGCAAACAATTTACTTTTTATGATTAAATTTCATGAAAAGTAGTTTGAAAAATCTAATGATGTCATGAGGGAGGGACAACCCCCCCCTTCAGTACTAAAGCACAGTTTTGCAAAAAGGCCACAGATTCATAGGACTGTAATATGGACACCAGGTAGTTGCTGTTTTCACCACAGGTAGAGCAGACTTCTCCAATAGGCTAAGCTGGATGGGAATGTTGAAATTTATTTTCAGGGCGGTTGCATGAGAGGAAGGCCCAGGGTGTGTGGCAAATACTATTTTTAATCTTCTGCCATTCAGCTTGCCAGATGTCACTTGCATCCTGACAGAAACAGTGCCACTTGGGGCATATTTGTGGGGCATGGATGGAGGGACAAAGGGTGAGTAGTTTGACAAGCTGCTGGAAACACAGTAGATGTTTAAAACTGGTACCTGAGATGCTTAAAATTGTCACATCTGAGCCTACACAGGGACCCAGTCAAAGGTGATGATAAGCAAGAGCATAAAGCATATATCAGTAATGTGGTTAAGAGCCCTCTGTTATGAAAAACGGGCACCACGCTTGGATATGCAGAGGAAATTATCATGGCAGTCTTTTCTGTAGTGAAGCTGATGGCAGAATACCAACCGTGAGAGAATAGCAGCTCTTAATCAGGAGCAAGAAATAGCAGCCCTTCCACCAACTGACAAGCTCCTAAGATTAGAAGGTTTCTCTTAAAGCTTTTGCACATGATGCAAAGCAAAACAAGCAAATCTCTGCCAATGGTTTGTCCCACTGCCTTCTGAGGGTGGAAATAGGAGATGACTTTGATCTATTACAGGTAGACCTCAACTTACAGCCATTTGTTTAGTGATCATTTGAATTTACAGCAGCCCTGAAAAAAAAGGAGATTTGTGACATTTTTCACACCATTGCAGCCTCTCCACGGTCACCCGATCAAAACTCAGGGGCTTGTATTTATGGCAGTTGCACTAAACCGGGGTCACGTGATCAGTATTTGTAACCTTCCCACTGGCTTCTGACAAGCCAAGTCAATGGGAGAAGCCAGGAATTGACTTCCGGCTGATGTCGTGACAAGACCAGAAGCAGCGAACGGAGGTCTCTGTTCTTGCTCTGGCTTCTCACCATCTGTGGGCTCCAAATGGAGCCGAAAGCCACCTTGGAGGGGCGGCGAAGCTAAGGAGAGGTGACCAGTGAGGTTCCGAGGGAAAACGCAACTCCCCTGTGGGAACCCTAAGCTTGCTCTCTACACCACAATGGAGATAAGAGTGGCCAAGATGGCCACTACAAAGTTGGGACAGCTGAGAACTACCTAAGTGAATGCTGGAGAGGAGATCGGGAATGGTGTACGGAGAAGGGTGAGAAGAATTTACTCAGTTTTATTTACCCCAAAAAGACTATAACAGAGAAGATATGTAATGAAATGAATCAGCGGTGGTTTGGAAGATAGAAGAAAAAAAGGGAAATATAAAAAGTCTAAAAGGAATTAATTTGGAAGAACATTAATTTGGACTTGGCAATCAGACAAGATTTGGCACGGGAAGCCATTATTTTAAATGCTGGAAATAATTGTTCTAAAATGGGAGAAGCCAGATTAACTCAACAACCATACGATTCACTTCACAATTGCAGTGGTTTGTTTAACAAATGTGGCAAAAAAGGTTGCAAAATGAGGCACAACTCCCTTAACAACTGTCTTACTTAGCAACATAAATTTGGGACTCAATTGTGGTTGTAATTCATGTACATTTGGGTATGATGGTCTACTGCCTGCCTCCCTGAGAAATTATAAAATACTTTTAAACAATTGCCATCTTTCCTTGTATATTTTTGGCTCAATCTTCCCTGAGTGCTGAAGGTTGAAGTACATCTTTACATGTGTAAGTAGCCGTGAAGTATTTCATTTTGAGTCAGAATAAATGAAGTCAGGTTTCCTGATTCTTTGGCTCTTGTTCAGTTCAGCATCATATGCTCTGAAATTTATATTTGCAAAAGGCAATCCTTTGAACACAATGTAATTGAAGGTAGGGCTCAAGGTGAGAGACAGAAACAATATTGACTTTCCGTTCCAAGACTAACATTTAAAACAATTAGCAATTTATGGTCTCTTTTCTCTGATCCAAAACTCTGCATATTGATGTGTGGTTATTTGATTCTCAGATGCATCACATCCATCAGAAGGCTATGTCATTAAAACTAGAAATGGCTGACCAATGTATGCATTGTAGGGAACTTTAATGCAATTCCAGACAAAGATAAAGATTATAGAAGGGGGGGGGAAAGGGAAAGGAGAGTACTCCCCTCGTATTTCCAAAACATGGTAAGAGAACTTAACTTGAAAGATGTGTGGAGAGAATTAAACCCAAATAAAAAAACAATACACTTTTTTTTTGAACCCCCATAACTCTTGGTCTAGAATAGATCAGATATGGATGGGCCCTGGGCTAATGGAGAATATTGAAAAGATTGAGATTGTGCCAAACATATCGGCTGACCATAATCCCATACAAATTCAATGGAAAGGAAAGAGGAAAATAGGAAGATGGACATTTAATAATACCATATTAAGAGATAAAGTATATATTGAAATGATAAAGAAAGAACTAAAAATATTTTTTGAAATAAATAAAAGAGAACATACCTCTCTACAGAATCTTTGGGATATGACCAAGGCTTATGTGAGAGGTTTAACTATTGCATATAACATTAAAAAGAATAAAGAAAAAAGACAACAACAAAATTTATGGAGGGAGAAATTGAAAGACTTAGAAACAAGTAGACAAAAGAACTTGAATAATTTAAGTATTAAGAAAGAAATTGATTTAAAAGAGCATAAAATAAATCTAAGTATACAGGAAGATTTGGCTTGGAAAATTAAATTAGCAAAGCAAAACAAGAGCCTTGGTGGTGCAGGCTGTTAAATGCCTAGCACTTAGTTCCAGCTGTCTGCAATTAGTGCAGGCTCGAATCCCACCAGGCTCAAGGTTGACTCAGCCTTCCATTCTCTCGGGGTAGGTAAATTGAGGACCCAAGATTGTTGGGGGCAATAAGCCAACTTTGTAAAAATACCGCTTGGGGGGGGGCAAAAAAAAAGCCCTAGTAATAAGCAGGCATATACAATGGAATGAAGGCTATTGCTGAGCGCATTGGGTTGTGCTCCAAAAATTGTAAGCCGCCCTGAGTCTCCGGAGAAGGGCGGCATATAAATATGAATTTTAAAAAAAAACTATTTTGAAAATGCAAATAAGCCAGGGAGGTGGTTAGCCCACAAAATTAAAAAGAGCAGGAAAAAAGAATGATTAAAGCTCTTCAGGATCAGGAAGGGAAATTATGTACGCAGCCCCAAGAAAAGAAAGAAATTGTAAAGGAAATTGTAAATCAATACTTGAATAAAAAGAATCTGCCCGAAATTATGGATGAAGAGAAACAAAATTTGAATAATAAAATTACCATAGAAGAAATTAGAAAGGCAACTGGAACACAAAAAGCAAATAAGACCCCTGGACCAGATGGAATCCCTTTGGAATTTTACAAGGAATTCCAAGAAATAATAGAGGAGATATTGGTGGATTTGTACAATGAGGCTCTGGAGAATGCTAGGGTGCCTAAATCATGGTTGGAAGCATGGTTGGAAGCATATATTACTCTCATACATAAGGAACAATCAGATCCCCCAAAGATACAAAATTACAGACCAATATCACTGTTAAATGTTGACTATAAAATAATGGCTTCAATTTTGGCGGAAAGATTAAAAAGAGTACTAAATAGAATTATTCATACTGACCAGAATGGCTTCCTCCCTTATAGGCAAATAAAAACCAACACAAGAACAATTATGGATGTATTAGAATACTATGAGGTACACACAACTAGATCAATGGCATTGATATTGTTAGACGCCCAGAAAGCATTTGACAATTTGAACTGGAATTTTCTCATTAAACAACTAACAGGCATAAAATTTGGCAAAAACTTCATAGGATTTATTAAAACATTCTACAAGATGCAAACTGCAAAGATATTAATGAATGGGGAAAACACAGATGATATAAAGATAAACAAGGGAGTAAGACAAGGTTGTCCCTTAGCCCCTTTATTATACATACTGGTAGAAGAGACTCTCTTAGCACAAATTAGGCAAAATCAAGAAATTAGAGGATTAAAAATTTAAAAAGAGGAATATAAACTTCAGGCTTTTGCTGATGATACGGCATTTATACTAGAAGAACCTTTAGAAACAAGCCCCATATTATTAGGAGAAATAGAGGAATACGGAAGGGTTGCAGGGTTAAAAATTAATAAAGATAAGACAAAAATTTTAACAAAAAATTGTACAAAGGAATAGAAGGAAGAATTAGCAAATACATTAGGTATCCAGACAGTCAGTAAAGTAAAATACCTAGGGATTTGGTTGACTGCTAGGTGTTCATCAATTAAGAAAGATAATTATGATAAATTAATATTGCAAATAGTTAAAGACTTAGATAATTGGGTAAAATTGCAGCTATCACTATTGGGACACATCTCGATAGTAAAAATGAATATCTTACCAAAACTGTTGTTTTTGTTCCAGACTGTGCCAGTCAAGTTGGAGAAGAATTTTTTTGTAGAATTAAATAAATATGTATCTAAATTTATATGGCAGAAGAAAAAAGCTAGAGTTAAATTTAAATTATTGCAGGATGCCAGAAAAAAAGGAGGATTTGGCCTTCCAGACTTTGAACTATATTATGAGGCGGCTATAGTAAATTGGCTTAGGGATTGGGCTAAATTAGAAAATAGATTATTAATATTAGAGGGTTTCGATCTTCAACTTGGCTGGCATGCCTTTATGTGGGATGGAAAATTTAAACATCATTCATATTTTCGAAGACACCATGTAAAAAATGTATTGTCTAACATTTGGGAAAAGATAAAAAAACCCATTACTTAAAGGTTCCACTGTGGTTATCCATGTTAGAAGCAGTTATGCACCCAAATGTAACGGACTATGAAAATATTGTCAGGTATAAAGATTTATTGCACAATACAGGAGAGCTTAAAAATAGGAACCAAATAAAAGTACAAGGAAAGGAGATAGCATGGTGGCCCCTTCTACAAATCCAAACCCACTATAAAAAAGACAGAGAACAGTTTGGCTTCAATACGACTTTACAAGAATTTGACAAAATATGGTTAGGAGAGGAAAAGAAAGCAATTAGTAAAATACATAAATATCTTTTGGATTACAAATTAAAAGAAGAAATGGTTACAGACTCTATGATAATATGGGCTAGAAACGTGGGCCATAGCATTGAATTAGATAAATGGGAACACATCTGGCAAATAAATCATAAATTAACTCTCTCTGTTGCTTATAAAGAAAATCTATATAAAATGGCTCATCGTTGGCACTTACCCCCTGCGAGATTGTCTAAGATGTACCCCAACTTACCACCTAATTGTTGGAAATGTAATTATGTACAAGGAATGTACTTCCACATGTGGTGGACCTGCCCATGTGCCCAGAAATATTGGAGGACCATAAGGAATTGGATTTTAAATATGACAAAACAAAACTTAAAACTTGAACCTGAAACCTTTCTTTTAAGCATGATAAATTTAAAGATGGAAAAAAATATCAATATTTAATTCTGCATATTATAACTGTGGCCAGGATAACTTACGCACAAAATTGGAAATTGACGTCTAACCCTTCAGATGATATGGTACTTAAAAAAAATCATGAATGTGCCGAAATGGATAGTCTAACTAAGTTGTTAAAAAATAAACAAGATAGTGATTATTATGAAATATGGAATATTTGGTATGAGTGGATAAAGAAAATGTAACATTTGACATTTCGATAAGTCATGGAATAGGTAGAAGACGTGTAGTTAATATTAAATGATATAGAGAAACTAAAATGTTAAAAGAACGAAGGAGTTATTTTAATAAGGTAGATCACGTTGATGAAAAGGATAAAGATTTTAACCATTGCTCAATATATGTTGTAAAATGTACACACACACACACACACACACACATATATATATATATATATATATATATATATATATATATATATATATTGTGTTGGTTTTCATCTTCAGGCTGGTGTCTTCCTTCAGGAGAACGAAGCTGAAGACACCAGCCTGAAGATGACGGATGAGATTCAAACGTTGCCAAGGTATTCTCAATCTTACACGGACAAGACCAATACACCAAGACTACATACCTTTACCCGTGAAAATCTACGAAAACATATAAATATATATATATATATATATGTAATCTGTGTTGGTTTGTTTGTTTGTTTTAAATTTAGGTTAAATAAATAAAATTTTTAAAAAAACTAGAAATTGCTGATTAGAGGGAGACAATGCTTCTCAAAAATAATCAAAAACAGTAATCTAGTGTTTACAATCAGCAGTTTTTTGTTTTAAAATTTAATAGATGGAACAGCTGCTTTGTAAACCAATTCATTTCCTAGAGAAAATATCAAGGGCTTAACAATTTGACAAAGTAGAAGACGTGCATCAAAGGCTGCACACAGAAACTTTTAGTAAGGTGCGAGGCAATAGAAGTAAGACATGAGCTTGGCTTCTACGTACAACATCTCTCTCTAAAATTCAGGACCATTTGCTGCAGCTAAGATAGTTCAATTATAAAGCAAGCCTTGCTTTTCGTGACTTGAGTGGTACATCTGGAACAGAGACCCTGAATAATGGCAAGGCAAAGTAATTAATTATGATTGCAGTGCCAGTGCACTGATAAGTGTGCAACCAACAGGAAAACTAATTCAGTAACAGGAACAAAAAGAAATTTGGCTTAGACTGTTGGCTTGAGAAGTTTCTCAAAGATTACAGTGGACTGAGCTTGATTATATAAAGAAGTTTAAATGCCAAAAGACAATTTTTATAACCATAACTATATTTCTCTATCAAGATGGATTTATAAAAATGAACATTAAACCTAATACTTCTGTTTCTAACTAGTCCTCATAAAGCTTGAAAGGGAAGCCTGAAGCGTTGTAGCATAGAAAAATGTTTTTGGCACCATTCCTGTAGCTGTCGCCGAAAAAAATGACAATTCTAAAGGAAGAATGGAATTTCTCACCAAATGGAATTTCTTACTAATTGTACATGCCTGCCTAAACCTTTTTGATCATTTGAACGGACTGAGATGGAAAGTTTTGAAATATATCAGTAGGGGAAGGCGTGTGAAAGGATGTTTGGCATAGTGGTTGTTAAAAGATGTTGAGAGGCAAATAACTTTGGGGCAATAAGCTGACTTTGTAAAAATGCCGCTTGCGTGAGGGCAAAAGCCCTAGTAATAAGCAGACATATACAATAGAATGAAGGCTATTGCTGAGCACATTGGGTTGTGCTCCAAAGATTGTAAGCTGCCCTGAGTCTTCGGAGAAGGGCGGCATATAAATGTGAATTAAAAAAAAAACTTTACAGCCAGTCCTCACGTTTTTGACTGTTGCTGAGTCTCCATAGTCACATGATAGGGATTCAGGCATTCACAACCGGCAGGCATTTACAATGGTCCCACAAGTCAATGTGATTGCCATTTGCATGCTTCACAGCTGGCTTCCAACAAGCAGAGTCAACGGAGAAGCTGGCAGTAAAATGAAACATTGCAGTCACTTGATGTCTTGTTTAACAACCATGGGTGATTTGCTTGATGGCTATGGCAGAAGTGATGTACGTTATGCACAATTATATGATATTTCACTCAGCAATCACATCACTTAGCCATGGAGTTGCCAGTCCCAACTGTAGTTGCTAAGGGAGGAATACCTTTATTAACTCTGTATCTCAGTTGTCTGTTACTGCTGTACCAAAGGTGCTGACTGTGATACTAATATATCAGTTTTGGATTACACCTGGCTGCAAATTTGGACAATGACAGAGAGTTGCCATGATCAAACTAAACTAGTCTATGAATTACTGGCTTAAATTACCCTATCTTGTTTTATACTTCAGTAACCCATCTAGCAAACTTTTAAGATTTGAAAGCTAGGTAAAAAGGTGAGTTTATGGTAAATCTCCTCAATAATCAGAGTCAATACTTCAAAGAAAGTGGAATCTCTGTAGGAGAATTTAAAAAAAAAAGAATTGTGTGCCTATCTGTTGAATTATGAAGTCTTCTAACCAGGCCTTCTCTATACCTGCCAGTATCTCAGTCCCTAAACTTCTGAAGTTTGGCGTTCATATGAGGTGGAGAGTATACAAACTGATGTGCAGTGGCTCAGTGATTAAAAATGTCAACTGGAGAGCTGACAGCCCAGGTTTGAGACCTGAGTTGGGTGCAACAGGGTGAGCTCTTGTTACTTGCCCGAAACCTAGCAGTTCAAAAGCATGCAAATGCAAATAGATAAATAAGTACCACTTTGGTGTGAAGATAACAGCATTCCATGCGCCTTTGGCATATAACCATGCTGACCACATAACCATGAACATTGTCTTCGGAAAACGCAGCTTCCTCGGCTAAGAAACGGAGATGAGCACCATGTCCTAGAGTTGGACACAATTGGACAGGGAAATCTTTACCTTTTACCTTTTGTATCCAATGATTATTTCTCCCAGTAGTAATTAGTGAGTAAATGTTTGTCTGTTTAGCAATCAATCAGCTGGAAGGAGAAGAATCCCTACAAATCCATTTCAAGATTAAGAGCCAAAAGCACAAGTCATTTAAAAGGCAAGCAATCCAGATTGTAACAGTAGATACCCTAAATATTCTTAGGAAAGAAACTTGCAGAAATCTGGAATTCTTCCATATACTTCCCCTTCAAAATGGATTTACACTGAAGCTCCAGTAACACCATCCATATTTGTTCTGCAACATTACCACTTTCCATAGCAAATAATACTGTGTAGAAAAACCCTGAAATTGTGGTTCAAGTGCTTTAAAATCATTAAAGTATATAACAAATGGCTTCTTTATTTTAGAAATTATACCTGAAAATTCATTGATTTGAGTTCAGGAAGTCAGTGTTAGGAAGCAGAACAAATTATCAGCACTTTATCAGCAACTCCCCTTAGAAATGAAGCTTCACTTTGGAGGATTTTACTATTTTTAAGCTTGTGTTAACACCTGCATCTACTCTGAAGTTTCACCTTCAGTGAATTTAGGCAATCATCTACTCCTGCTTTTTTTTAAAGGTAGTCTATGACTGTAATAAAGATTTGGTTTGACTTTTGTGGCTTTTCATTTTCACAAAATATCTCCTCTTTATGTTCCATGACATTTTCCTGGCTCATCTGTCTAACTTTGGTGTAGTATGAAAGTTAGCCACACTCACTGCTAGGAAGAAGTAAATTGCCTGTATTCAGATTTTACAGAGGTATAAAATTAACCAGTTTAACAACTACAGCCATAGTATTCTGTGTTTGTAGGTTTTTATTCCACAAGGCGTCTTGAAGTAAAAAGCATAGTGTATTAGTGAAACTGATCCATCGTATATTGTATATTGTTTCTCTCTTCATCATTCAACTATACCAATGTTTTGAGGAACATACTGATGGTGGCACCATCTGTGGTAAAAGATGTGCATTTCTTCCTATGGTGCCATTTTTCAATGCATCCTTCCAAATCCTTGAAATATATCATGACCCGTTGCAATACTTTTCAGTGGTATTAACTCTAATAACTATTCTATTATTTTCAAATTACAGTCCATATCTGTAATGAACATTATACAATGCCTGGTACCTGAAGTATATCTACTTGTGGTAATCATTACTAACAGTGTTTGGAAATCTCTACCTATTTAAATAAATTGTTTTTCCACAGGATCTACTATACACGTAATCCTGTACAGTAAACAAAAGATATACATACCTTCAAAAAGTTCTTATCAAGATATGGAATTTGGCTGGTCCAGAGATGTCTGTAGCATACAGGCAAAAATGTACAGAAGGAAGAAGCACTGATGCATTCAAGGCCTCTTCCTCTCCTTCTCCCTCCCTCCCTCCCTCCCTCCCTCTCCCTCCCTCTCTCTCGTGTGTGTGTGTGTGTGTGTGTGTGTGTACACATATGCCATCTGTAAAAGGTTGCAATGAGTTAGCTGTCACTGTGTTATAAAACCTCCTTATGCTGAATCTTCACTAGATCTGTAAGATTTATAAAAATAAAATAATTGTCTGGCAAATGCTACATTAAGTTTCCGAATTTCTTTGCTCTCAAAATTTTCCAGAGATTTCATCATATATATTTTTTTCTTTTTGCAATGCCTGCTTTTGCAACACTGATAAACGTAAGAGTAAGTGATTGCTGACAAGTAAGGCATTGAATTTAAGTGATTACTTTTCTGAACGAAAATATAAATAATCTCACTTGTCCTGAGAAACCCCCCTTTTTTTTCTTCCATAACTGTTCTTTTGCTATTTTGTTTTCACCAAAGATATGGTTGACATTGTCCAAAAATCTTCTGGGTGTTAATATTGACCTGTTACATAACAGATTGCTTAAATGGTGTCCAAAGCTTCTTTCATAAACTCATATGAATAAACAGGGACCCTGCATGGTATTGTATATGTCTCTTCATTTCTGTGTTAATGTGCCAGTGCTCTTGTTGATTAATTTCTCTTATATCATTACTTCCTCTTCTAGAACTTTTATGAGGGAGGAGCCCCTTCATCCTGATGCATGGAGCCTGTATACAAGCCCAAATCTAACCTCACAATGCTGTTAAACAGGAAAACTAGGTCAATGGTGCCTCAATTTACAACAGTCCATTTAGTGACTGTTCAAAGTTACAGCAGCAGTGAAAAAAACGACTTACAGCCATTTTCCACACTTATGATTGTTGCAGCATCCCCAGCAGTGGTGGGATTCAATTTTTTTTACTACTGGTTCTGTGGGCATGGCTTGGTGGGCGTGGCAGGGGAAGGATACTGTAAAATCTCCAGTCAGAGGTGGGATTTGCCGGTTCTGCAAACTACTCAAAATTTCCGCTATCAGTTCTCCAGAACTGGTCAGAACCTGCTGAATACGATCTCTGATCCCCAGGGTCATGTGACCAAAATTCAGGTGCTTAGCAATGGATTCATATTGACAGGAAGGCCTGGAGGAACGTTGCTCATGGAGTCGCGATGGGTCGGACAGACTTCCCGACTAACAACAACAACAACCTTCCTACACAGAGAGACCTAGTGTACCATCTTAAGACTTTGGGGTGTTTCATGTGCTCACTATTTTGACTGCACAAAATGTGTTGCTGGTTATAAATCATTGCTATGGGGGAGGGCAGTTGAGGATTATCTTAGTGCATGTACCCAGCCAGTGTGATGAGGTACTTAGAACACGTGGCTCGCACACTCAAAGATGGTGTAATCCTTCACTTGTCAGCACTGTGCTGAAGGTTGAGTCTGGTCTTTCTCACTCTGCAAACTTCCATCTGTCAAGGGATGCTTAATTTGCAGCTTATTCTCACATTTACCCCAAGGCTGTCTAAATTTAAGAGCTGCCAGTTGTTGAGCTAATTTGGCTGAGAAGAAGGGTATGTGGGGGTGGGGAGGGGAGAGAAGTGGCATGTTATCCCCTACTCTGTCTGAATCACAGGTTAAGAAGAACTCTGCTTTATTTTCCTTTGATGGCTTTCCAGCATAAGTGTAAAAAAAAGGGATAACTTCACTTTCCAGCAGTGAGGGCTATCAGGGAAGGTGCTTTCGAATTGGAGTTCTTAAGTCAATGTTGCAATTTACAGGGACATTAAAAGGCTCTGTTCTTTTAGCATTCATGGCCAGCATGGCCCTGACATTTTTGACCTACCAAACCCACACAGAATAGAATCTGCCTATTCCTACCAGGTAGGGACAGTTTTGCTGCCTTGGCAGGACTGCAAAACAATGGGACCAGAAGCATCATCCAGGGGTCTTGGTGGATGTAATGCGTGTCAGCTGGCCTACATTTGAATTTAATTTAATTTAATTTAATGATGGGATTTCTATGCCGCCCTATCTCCTGAAGGACTCAGGGCGGCTCACAAAAATAAAAACAGAAATACAAAATTTAAAAAGCAATTAAACAAGAAACCCCAATTACATTAAAAATTAAAACCACCAACAAATGTAAAAACAATTAAAAACCCCTTCAGTCCAGATTAGCCGATCGAAAAAGCCAAGTCTTTAGGTCACGACGGAAGGAACGAAGGTCAGGAGCCACCCGAAGCTCCACGGGCAGTTGGTTCCAAAGGGCAGGTGCACCCACAGAGAAGACCCTCCCCCTGGGAGTCACCAGCCGACATTGTCTGGCCGACGGCACCCTGAGGACACCCTGCCTGTGGGAGCGCACAGGGCGATGGGAAACCATTGCTGGCAGCAGGTGCTCCCGCAAATACCCCAGACCTAAGCCATGGAGGGCTTTATAGATGATTACCAGAACCTTGAATCTCACCCAGAGGGCAACCAGCAACCAATGCAGCTTACACAGGAGGGGTGTAATATGGGAGTATCAGGATACTCCCATCACAACCCGCGTGGCCACATTCTGCACCAGTTGAAGCCTCCGAGTGGTCCTCAAGGGCACCCCCATGTAGAGAGCATTGCAGTAGTCTACACGGGAGGTAACGAGCACATGAGTAACCGTATGCAATGCATCTCAGTCCAGATAGGGACGCAACTGGCGCACAAGACGAACCTGCGCAAATGCCCCCCTGGCCACAGCTCCTACATGATCTTCCAAATTGAGCTGTGCATCCAGGAGGATGCCTAGATTGCGTGCCCTTTCCATGGGGGGTAACACTTCTCCCCCCATGACCATGGATGGAACATTCTGGACAATCTGAGATGCCGGTACGTACAGCCACTTGGTCTTGGCTGGGTTGAGCTGAAGCCTGTTCCTACCCATCCAGACCCATACCACTTCCAGGCCCGTACCGCTTCCAGGCACTGGGACATCACGTAGAGGGCATCACTGGGTTGGTTTCGGGTGGAGATAAAAAGCTGGGTATCATCAGCATACTGATGATACCTCACCCCAAAACCATGGATAATCTCACCCAGCGGCTTCATATAGATGTTGAACAGGAGGGGGGGAGAGGACTGACCCCTGAGGCACCCCACAAGTGCGGGGCCTCGGGGTTGACCTCGACCCTCCTGCCAACAGCGACTGCGTATGTCCCGAGAGGTAGGAGGAGAACCACCGCAAAACCGTGCCTCCCACACCCAACCCGCTGAGGCGCCACAGTAAGATACCATGATCAATGGTATCAAAAGCCACTGAGAGATCTAATAGGACCAGGACAGAGGAAAAACCTCTATCCCGAGCCCTCCAGAGATCATCCACCAGTGCGACCAATGCCATCTCCGTGCTGTACCCGGGCCTGAAACCCGATTGATACGGATCCAGGTAGTCAGCTTCCTCTAGGAACACCGGGAGCTGTCGAGCCACCACAGTCTCAACAACCTTCGCTATAAAGCGAAGGTTGGAGATGGGACGAAAGTTATTCAAAATAGCCGGGTCCAAGGCAGGTTTCTTGAGGAGGGGCCTCACCACCGCCTCCTTCAAGGCGGAGAGGAAGCATCCCTCACTCAAAGAGGCATTAACCACTGCCTGGAGCCAGCCTTGTGTGACCTCCTGGGAGGCATAGACCAGCCAGGAGGGACATGGGTCCAGTAAACACGTGGTGGTACTCAGTTTCCTCATGATCCCATCCACTTCATCCAGAGTCACAGGATCAAACTCTTCCCAAATGGTATCCCCAAGACCCCAAGATAAAGTAGAATGATTCAAAATAGTGCAGGAATATGTATGCCATTGTAACAGTAAACCATCACAATTCTATATATACTTCTCTATTGCAAATATTGATCTGGTAGGTATGTGTTTTTGATACACCTCTGTTATTGTCATGTTCTTTTAACCCACTTTAAATGATTCCCCATGTTTCATTCAATGGTTTCAAAATTGTCTACCACCAGTTCAGTGGGCGTGGCTTGGTGGGCGCACTTTGCACGCATGCACACACTCTGCATGCATGCGCAAGCCAAACGCGCACTTCGCGCAGGCACAGAGGCATTCCAACTCACCTCCTGGAAGCCTGCACTCTCCAGGTCACTTCAGCAGCTGCCGCGCGGCACTCTGCTGTGCTGCTCAAAGCAGCTGTGCTTCAAAAGTAGGGAATAAAGGTGAGTATGGGAGCCCAGGCAGGCAGGTGGGCCCAACAGTAGAGAGAACCGGTTTGGTGTCCGCTGCTCATCGGCACTACTGGCTCAGCAGAACCAGGTTGAACCGGTAGAATACCACCACTGGTTTCATTACATTGTCCAGGCAAGATCTAGGTCTATAGGCAATCTGCTCATAGACGGAAAGCACAATCAGGTCTTCAATCCATTGAGTAAAAGGCACCCTACATTTCTCTTTCCATTGCTCTAATATCAGTTGTTTAGCCATGGTACAGACATGGAGAATAGCAATAGCAATATCACTTATACACCACTTCACAGTGCTTTATGGCCATCTGTGAGCAGTTTACATAGTCAGTCTATGGCCCCCAACAATCTGGGTCCTCATTTTACTGACCTCAGAAAGGTGGAAGATTGAGTTGATCTTGAGCCGGTCAGGATCGAACTCCAGGCTGTAGGTAGAATTTGCCTGCAATACTGCATTCTAGCCACTGAGCCACCATCCATTTAAATTGTCTTGTTATCAAATTCCATCTAAGAAGTATGCAGTTTAAGAGAATAATATCCTCTGAGAATTTTATTTTTTCTTGTATGATCATATTTATATAATCCACTACTTTGTTCCCAAACTTGGTAAGCATAGAACTTTGTATAAATATGCTTTAAAGAAATATTATCCTTACTACATTTCCATACATCTTACATTGGTTTTTTTTTTTTAACATTTTTGTTGGAGCACTTTTTATGTCTCTTTTATTTTTGACAACATATGTGTCACTATTACTATCATTTTTACATTTTGCTCTTTTTTCTTTTGTTATTAATTAAAAATCAATAAATTTTACACAAATTGTGCAAGGATATACTACTGCAGTTTTCCCTCAATTTTTCTCCCCATGCAAAGGGAGTTTCTCTTTTTCTATATCTTTTTCTAGCTGCTTTTCTATTTCTTTAAATGCTTTATTAAAAACAACAACAACAACAATTATTGGCCAATTCTTACATTAACTAACACATAGTTCTAAAGATGGAGCCAGGAAACTTCAGTGTCTGTCTGATATGTCTTTAACCTAGACTCTAATTTGGATTAAGATGGGACTTTTAATCCACATAGCTACCAACATGATGAACTGATCAGCTTTTGTTGGTTTCCCTTCTATTGCTGTTCAATAACAGAACAAAGCAAATGATCTCGAGCTCAATCTTTGTGAAGAACAAAAGGGCTTTTTATGCAGATCGTAGGAAGTAAAATGCTGTTAGCTGTGTTTCTCCTCAGACGGGCTCTTAACTGAATGGAGAGCAGAATCCTGGACAGTGTTGTGCACAAGATTATCATTGGTGCTATCTTGTTCTGATCTTTAACAGGTTCCTGTAAACAGCGACAGAGATTTTATAAACCATCCTACACAGCAGGAGCCAATATTTTACACATCAAGAAAAACTTACAGTTCTGCACTTATGCTCTCATCTTCTGCTTTCGGTATACATGGTGACAAGACCCAGTTAAGAAAGGGAAAGAGGAGCAAAAGAAAAACATAGCGTGTTGCCAAGAATGTCTCCACACACACAAAAAAGCATCTTTTAATCACAAATGAAAACAGTTTTTAAAAAAATGAAGAATTTCTTTCCCTCAATCCCACCCCGCCTTTGTTTAAATTTCCCTATGGATGCGTTCAGAGAGGGTAATTTACTCTTCCACACTTTTGTTCACAACTAAAAAGCCAATATTAGTTGTAGGCATTGTAAATCGATACTCCTATGTGACTATTTCTTTCTTTAAAAAAAAAAACAAATCCCCTTTTACCCTCTAAAAATCTTTCTCTGACTTGAATTTCTTTTTAGAGTGGTAAACAAATCCTTCTTCCATCGAGTTACTCTTTTTCCATTTGGCAAACACAACACATGCTGTCTTTCTCATAGCATTTGTGCCAATTGGATCCATTTTGTTTTGTTTATTTCCTTCCTTTGGGGCTAGGATTCATCAGCAACACCAATCTCTTGTCTCCTCTCCATATCTGCCTTCTCATCATCACCCATTACAAAATGTAACCTAGGCAGATTTCACAAAGGTGTTCTAAAAAGCCTTTCTTCACTTGAAAAATGATTCAGGAAAAAAAAAACCCAACAACATAAAACTCACTCATTATCACTAACGCATGCAATCTCTGGCCTCACATTCATTTTCCCAGAGAGAGCTTGAATTCCTGAACATCTGAATCAAAATGACCAGGTTAAAATAACCCCATAAACAGCTTCTTTTACTGTATTTGACCCTGGCGTAGAGTGCCGACTTGGGGATTGTTATTTGTATGGAATATATCTGAGGGCGCATGGCCTTGCAATGACTGGAGAACTTAAGGCTAAAAATCCCATTAAGTCTTAAATCCATTAAGCTCTTGGCTATCAGAATTGATACCCTGGTGAAATCTGTCTTCCAATTTCTAGAATTGTTTTCTGCCTGGCAAGATGTTCTAAAGCATTTCCACTTGTTTTTTTTAGTTGTGAGTGGCTCTATACAAGCGACCACCCATTCTTCAAAGAGGAAAAGTGATCACTTTTCAGGGTGTGCATCCAACTATGTTCTGTGCACACCGTGACTGGACATGGTTGAGTTGGAGATGCTGACGTCTTCCATTCAATCCCCCTCTCTTCTAAAGCCAATGATGAAGCATTCTCTACTTCCCTCTTCTTCTGAGACTTCGGAGTTGCTCAGCTCTGATCCCTCATAGTCTGGATGTGAAACTTTTCGGTTGTGTGAAGCAAGGCTTCGTGGCCTGGGATGAAGAGGATTGGATGGTCTCCAATTGTTAATGCTGTGCACTAGTGTTCATGCTCTTGTATCTACTAGCAAACTAAAGCTAAATGCTTAATCATGTCCCTGGTGCATTTTGCTTTTATCAGATGAACAGGTAGAATAGAAAAACAAATGTCATTATTTTCTGTTACAATTATTAAAAATATAAAATGAATACAAGTATCTTTATAAAGTTTTCCAACAACCTTTTACATTTCCTTTCTCCCAGAGCAACATAGAATCAGTTTGCACATCTGGGAGAGCTTCAAACGCTGCCTGCTGGTTACAAAATCAGTAGCACATGAAACAACCGGTTTCCCTTAGTACAATCAGAGTAAAAAATTAGAAGAATTATTCAGGCATTTTTAGAATGTTCTTTAGAGTTTTCAGTCACAAAAAGAAAATAATTGCCAGAAAGTTTGCCAGTTTCCATGTCCCTAAAGAGACCAATCTTGGGCAAGTTAATTTTTCCATGAAAAGCAGATCCCACATTGTAGTTATCTGAATCAAGCTTTTTAAAGATATATTTGAAATGCCTCTGCTTGGCCCTTGTAGTGCAACTTCATTGTAGCAGCTTTATTTGAATATAAAGTTATGTACATGATACTTTTTACTGCAAAACCATGTGCATCTTCAAACACTCCTTGTAAATAAAGTTACATTAGCAATATTGAAGATGACCATACCAATCACATCCAATGTTTCCCATGAAATCAGAGGCTGATTCAGTGGTGGTATTCTACCGATTCGGCCCGGTTCTGGTGAGCCGGTAGCAGCGATGAGCAGTGGAGACCAAATCGGTTCTCTCTGCCACTCTGCTGTTGGGCCCACCCGCCTGCCTGGGCTCCCATACTCACCTTTATCGGCTGAATTTGAAGTGCAGCTGCTTTGTGCGGCACAGAATAGGGCCACGTGGCAGCTGCTGAAGCGACCGGGATCGTGCAGGCTTGCAGGAGGCGAGTTAGAACGCCTCTGCGCCTGCGCAAATGCTTTGTGCCTGTGCAAAGTGCGCATTTGACGTGTGCATGCATGCAAAGTGTGTGCACACACACAAAGCACGCCCACAAAGCCACGCCCATCGAACCAGTGGCAAAAATATTTGAATTCCACCACTGGGCCGATTGTTGTGGCCCGCCAGGTGCCAGCAGAACTGGCGGCAGATTCGGACGATGAGGAGGTTGGGGAAGAACTTGGGCTAGTTCTGGAGCCTGGGGAAGGCTCTGATGGATGCTCAGCATTGGTTACAGAGATAGAGCCAAGGCCATCTGGCATTTCCCAGCCTGAGGGGCAGCTGCCTTTGGAGTCAGAGATGAGTGAGGAGGAAGAACAGCTGGGGCCTGTTCCAGATGTGCGTATGTGCAGAGAAGATAGGAGAGGTGAAACAACAGTGAACAATGAGAACTGAGGTTTGTCTATTTCTCTGACTTAATTTGCAGCCTTCCAGCTGGGAGCCCACAGCCTTGCATTTATCATAATGAGCTGATAAGGATTATTGCTTCAGTTAACTCCTTACAGGACTCTTGTCTGGACTTTCTGTTCATGAATGCAGTTAACTCCCAAGGTGTAAATAAAGAGGGGGTTTTCTTTGTGAGAAGTCTGCTTCTTGCTTCTGTGAAGGCCATGTCAGAACACCGATATCTGCAGCAGAGAGACTGGGATTGGGCAGGAACATAAACTTATAGAAATGTTATAATTTTGTTACCAAACAGAGTCGCACTTCCTCTAAAGAGTATATCCACAATTCTGGACTTGCTGCTACTGCTTGGGCAGTAGGTTAGAGGCCTGAGCTGGGAGGATCTTTGCCCGGCTTTGTCTGGTGCTCCAATTGTGAGCTTTCTCCTCCAAGAGGCCCTAATGATAATAACTCCTACCACAACACTGTCTTTATGGGCTTCATGTGCTCATGGTTTGGAAGCTATAATTGGTTGAAACAAGGGGTCTCAGATTTAGCAGTGTGATACCACCTCTATGGTCATTGCATTGATTACCATTTTGCTTGAGGGTTCAGTTCAAAATGCTGGTTATCCTTAGTAAAGCTCTATATGGCTTGTGTCATGCCCCTGTTAGAATCTGACTCTGAGGGAGAGGAGGAACAGCTGACAGGAAGTGGGAGTGTGGCTCCAGAGGTTGTGGAGGAAACTGGGGAAGGGCACAGGCCAGCTGGGCATTCAGAGGAAGACCCAGGCCCTCTTCATCCTAGGGCATGCAGGGAGGAGCGGATAAGGGAGAAATGTGAAAGGTGTGGTGTATGGGGGAGAAAAGGGCCTTGATCCCCTTCATGGGCTGCAGCTGTGAGGACTGTTTAAAAGGACAAACTGCGCATGGGCCAGTGCTGGAAGCAAAGCGTGAAAATATTTCTAGTCTGTCAGTTCTTATCTGAGTTCTGGCATCCTTCCCAGTGTGCGTATTTCGATATCTATGGATGTCTTCAAGCCCTTATCCTGACTTGCCTCATTAATTCTTCAGTGTGGTTTGTGTTGTTTTTTTTCTATTTATAATTTATATGTATTTTGAGTTTGAATGGAAGTTCTTCCTTTCTGCAACTGTTTGTGGGGGAGTTTTTTCTCCAGTCAATGATAATTGGACCTTTAAAGCCAAGTTGAAGGAATTAAAGGATTTCACCTTCACTGTTTTGTGACTTTGTTGGGTCATCCCACCTGGGATATCACAGGGTCCTGGGATAATTGATCCCAACATCTCCACAAGATTCAAAGCTTGCTACACATGTCACACAGTCACCTTAAGAATATAGTGAGAGGTCCCCAACTGATGTGAAGTGAAGAAGCAGGAGTCAAATGAAGTGACTTCTTTGTGGCTGTGGCTGTGGCTGTCTGTCTGTCTGACTGTCTATCTGTCTGCCTATCTCTTTATTTACTATCTATCATTTATCTATCTTCCTCCTTCCTTCCTTCCTTCCTTCCTTCCTTCCTTCCTTCCTTCCTTTCTTCCAAATTAATAAATTCTACATATAATTTTAAATAAAGGAAAATGTTAAGAAAAAGATTTTGAAAAAAGCAAATTCAGGAGCACAAATAGAAAAAAAGTGAAAAAGTGAGGGAAAGGGGAATAAAAGAATTACTTCCCAGTTTCTTTGGTACAGATAATATAAAAATATCCTGTGAAACAGAGGGCCCCCTGCCTTGCAGCTTTTGGAAAGCTGCTTATTATTTCATAGAACATTGTGCACTAATTATGGTACGAGTGCCTTAAGTCAGTTTTGCAGGATTTTATTTGGAGGTGTATGCTTCTGTTGGTGCTATTGTAAACCAGCTTGTCCTAGGAAGGAGGCAGTGTATTATGTGCGTGTGTGTGCGCGCACACAGACACATACACAAGTTAGCAAACAGTCATATCTGTGACTTGTCACACAGACACATACACAAGTTAGCAAACAGTCATATCTGTGACTTGTCTGATTTTGACTTAGCCACTGTATTTTTAGTATTATGTGAGATAACAGCCAAGTGGGCTTATCCCCTGAGGAGCCATCTGTCCCTCAACATACTTTCAGTGCTTGAGGCACACTGGAGGTGGTTATGCTGCTTGCCCTCAGCACAAATGGCAGAACCTGGACTCAGCTAGACTGCCATTTAAGGAATCTCTCCAGTTTGTAGCTTTCCTTGTAAAACAAAAGAAATAATGTTTTCAAAGCTGCCCAAAACTGCACAAACCAGGCTTGGCGTACTTTATAAGGAATCTTGTCAAAAGGCTTTAAGTCCTGCATTTGGATATGATTGTTCATCTCTGGAAAACATTATTTCTTGTGCTCCAATCACTTCTGGTATTTTCCCCAAAGGATCCTGCACATCTCATGCACGCCAAGTCATCTTCTCCTGTGCTATCCTGGCTAAATTAAATTAGAGGACACAGCAGAGGCCTATATCCTTCAACATCCTGCTGCCGCTCCCAGCATTTATCATGTGGTGACTATGTCATTTTGCCTTATATTAGGCCCATCCTGGCTCATTTACTGGCAATTGTATTTTATTTTCTGAGCTATTAACAAGAGCTACTGTTTTACCTTCTGTTGGTTTGAGTTATGACATCTGAGAGAATTTATTGCTCTATTCAAGGCAACTAGGCAGGGGTGGATTCAAATTTTTAACAACTGGTTCTGTGGGCATGGCTAGTGTGGGCGGTCATGTGACTCCTTATATTAGGCCCATCCTGGCTCATTTACTGGCAATTGTATTTTATTTTCTGAGCTATTAACAAGAGCTACTGTTTTACCTTCTGTTGGTTTGAGTTATGACATCTGAGTGAATTTATTGCCTATATTCAAGGCAACTAGGCAGGGGTGGGATTCAAATTTTTTAACAACTGGTTCTGTGGGCATGGCTAGGTGGGCGTGGTCATGTGACTTGGTAGGCGTGGCTTCTTCCCTTTTTTTGCAGCACCCCCTCCATTTTTTTGCTCCCAGAAGGCTTCCCTGGGGCCCAGGAAGGCAAAAAATTGAGCCACCCTCCATTTTTGGGCCTTCTGGGCCTCAGGGAAGCCTCCTGGGCAGGATCCTGGCACAGCTGATCATCAGAACAGCTGATCGTCAGGAGGGAAAATAAATAAAAGAAGTACCTTAAGGAGTGACTGGACGGGGAGAATGCAGTCAGCGATGTCGGGCGTGCATGATAAGGACTGACTGGGCAGGGAGGGGAGGGGTGGGTGGAAAGGGATGGGGCCAGCCAGGGGCATGATTTGCCGGTTCTCCGAACTGCGCAGAATCATAACAACCGGTTCTATAAAACTGGTCCGAACCAGTAGAATCCTACCCCTGCACCTAGGTCCCTCGGTGTATTATTAATTATTATTATTATTATTAATTAGATTTATATCCTGCCTCCCTTCCCCCATCAGGAGGACTCGAGGCGGTGTACAACAAATTAAAAACATAACCTATTAAAAACAACCCTGATTCCAAGGGAGGTCTCTGTCTCGAGATAGAAAGCCCTCCTTTTGAGATGCGGGTCTGAGAGTTGGATGGACTTGCTGCTCACATACATTTCCCCCAGCTGTGTGGCAGCTGCCCTGCCTGGGCTGCTTGACGCCATCTCGGGTTTGGCGGTGGAGTTCCCAGGACTTATCGCCCTGGGTGACTTCAACTTGCCCCTCTCTGGGCGGCATCGCTTTGGCCCAGGAATTCATGGCCTCCATGGTGGCCATGGATCTGACCTGCTGGGTGATTGATGGCCTGACTCAATAGGGGGCAACATGCTCACCCGGGTTTTGTCTCGAGCAGTGGCGAATGATCTGGGAGTGGTGATCTTATTATCCACCCCTGCTCCATGGTCAGATCATTATTCCACGGCTGGCTTTTGACAAGCTGCCCCACACTGCTGGGATGAGGAGCCTCTTAGGGTTCCTGCCCCAGGCACCTGATGGACCAAGGGTTCCAGGCAGAGCTGGGGTTTTTCCTATCCCTGGTCCACAGCTTCCGAGACCCTGGCAAAGCCGCTGGCAATGGGCAGCCATGGGGGTTCTTGACAGAGTTGTCCCCATGCATCCTTACTGCCGGTGAGATCCCATGTGGCTCCCTGGCATGTCTCCGAGGAGCTCCAGGAGATGAAGCACGGAGAAGGGGTCTAGAGAGCAGGTGTGAGGTCCACTCCACCTCCCAGTCTGACCCAGCCCAGTGGAGAGCCTATATCAGGACCTATCTGTAGCTGTGAGAGCTGCAAGAAGGGTTTATTTCTCCGCTCTCATAGCATTCAGGAGAACAGCCCAGCCGCCCTGTTTGGGGTCACCCGCTCCCTCCATCCAGGGGCTGTGGCGGATCCCCTGCGGGGTCGAGCTGAGGATTTTGGTCAGTTCCTGCAGGATAAGATCGCCGATTCGGGGGGCTGAACTCCAATTTGCCTGGTCTGATGCGAGGGTGCAAGTGGTCTAGCTAATGTAATCTGGATTGAGTTCGATCCTGTTTCTGAGGATGAAGTGGACAGGATTATGCGACAACTGAGTTCCACCACATGTTTGTTGGACCCATGCCCTTCCTGGTTGGTCTATGCCTCCAGGGAGGTGACATGCTGGCTCGGGCAGTGGTCAACACTTCTCTGAGGGAGGGTACCTTTCCTGCTGCCTTGAAGGAGGTAGTGGTGAGGCATCTCCTGAAGAAGCCTGCCTTGGACCCAGCCAAATTGAACAACTTTCATCCGGTCTCCAACCTTCGCTTCCTAGCAAAGGTTGTTGAGAGTGTGGTGGCTCAGAAATTTCCACTTTTCCTGGAGGAAGCGGACTACCTGGATCCATACCAATTGGGCTTTCGACCCGGGTATAGCACGGAGATGGCATTGGTCGCACTGATGGATGATGTCCTGAGGGCTCGGGACAGGGGTTTTTCCTCTGTCCTGGTCCTGTTAGATCTCTCAGTGGCTTTCGATACCATCGACCATGGTATCTTATTGCGGCGTCTTGGGGGGGTTGGGAGTGGGAGGAACTGTGCTGCAGTGGTTTGCCTCCTTCCTCTCGTCAGTGTTGGCAGGGGGGCAGAGGTCGACTCCAAGGGCTCTCACTTGTGGGGTCCCTCAGGGTCTGTCCTCTCGCCCTCCTGTTCAACATCTATATGAAACCGCTGGGTGAAATCATCCGCGGCTTTGGGGTGAAGTATCATCAGTACACTGATGATATGATTATTCCACCAGGCCACATCAGTGATGCCCTCTCCGTGATGTCCCGCTGTTTGGATGCGTGCGGATCTGGATGGACAGTAACATGCTTTGGCTCAATCTGGCTAAGACAGAGTGGCTGTGCATACAGACATCTCGACCCAGTCAGGAGATTCCATCTTTGGTCATGGGGGGAGAGGTGTTGCCCCCCGTGGACAGGGCACGGAATCTGGGGGTCCTCCTGGACTCACGGCTCAGGTTGGAGGAGCAGGTGGGAGCCGTGGCCAGGGGGGCTTTGCCCAGGTCCAGCTGGTTCTCCAGTTACGCCCATATCTGGACCGAGATGCCCTGCGCACGGTCACTCAGGCACTTGTCACCTCGCGGCTCGACTACTGCAACGCTCTCTATCTAGGACTGCCCTTGCATACCATCCGGAGGCTTCAGCTGGTGCAAAATGCTGCCGCGCGGGTTGTGATGGGAGCTTCCCGGTTCTCCCATGTTACGCCCCTCCTGCGTGGCCTGCATTGGTTGCCGGTTGCCCTCCAAATGAGATTCAAGGTTTTGGTATTGACATTCAAAGTCCTACGAGACATGGGTCCGGGCTATCTATGGGAACGTCTACTGCTGGCATCGAATACCAAGCGCCCTGTACGAGCGCACAGGCAGGGACTCCTCAGCGTGCCATCTGCGACTCAATGTCACTTGGCGGTGATGCGGGGGAGGGCCTACTCTGTGGCAGCTCCCGCCCTATGGAATCAACTACCTCTGGGACTCCGCCTGGCCCCCGACCTCCGCACCTTCCGCCATGACCTGAAAACTTGGCTATTTGAGCAGGCTGCACTGTGCTGACTCCTCTTGGGGGGGAGGGGGTTTGTTTTATAATTTGTTTTAGTAATTTGGCTTGTTGAGTTTAATTCTATTTTAGGTAATTATTTATTGTGTTGGTTTTAATTGTGAGCCGCCCCGAGTCCGTTTGGGAGAGTGGTGGCATACAAGTCAAATTAATAAATAAATAAACCTATACAATATAAAACCAAAAAACTCATTCATATCATCCAAACATACAAGAGGGAAGAACAGAAATCTCAATTCCATGCCTTCCAACAAAGCCAGGTCTTAACGGCTTTGCAGAATGTAGGTAGATTGGGGATGGTTCTAATCTCCGCAGGAAGCATATTCCAAAGGGACGGTGCCTCCACAGAGAAGGCCCTGGCCCGCGGGCCTGCCAGCCGACATTGTCTGGCTGATGGCATCTGGAGCAAGCCCTCCCTGTGGGATCTAACTGGGCGCTGGGAGGCATAAGGTAGCAGTAGGCGGTCTCGAAGGTATCCCGCTCCTAAGCCATGAAGGGTATTCTGATATTGCAAAACTAAAACTGAGAAAAATGCCTCCAATCTCTCACTTTAAAATTATACTTTTGTCCCTATCCCAACACTACTTTAACTCACTCAAAAGATAAAATTTTAACCCGAAGCCTAAGATTCATCCCATTTTGTATCACCCAGATTCCCATCTCCATTCTAAATACGCTTCTTAAATTTATCAAAACCTGAGAAATATTTAAAGCTTCTTTACTTCATGTTAGGGTGGGGACTGTTGAATTGTTTTCAGTATCTACGTATTCAGGCCTCTAATCCTATTGCCAATTTCTTTTTTAAAATGGCATTTGAAATGAATGTTAAAGATCTGAACCCAGACGTGAATATTCTGGCAGGTTTCTGAAATATGCTATATTTTGGACCAATCCTCCGATGAGGTATGCTCCCTGAACAATTTTTTGCAATATTTGTATTCTTACACTATTCCATTTTTTCCCCACTGAATAATTTGAACTCCACTGACATTCCCTGGGTATCCCTGCAGTTTTTGAGAATGTACCCTTGGAAAGAGTGGATTCATATATGAAATATTTTTCCTGATCAGCACCCACTCAAGTCACTAGCTCTTATGGGGAATTCATGCTTGGTGACTTCAAGTAATGCACAAAGATAGTTTGAGTGGTTGAGGAAATTATCTTTAGTGACTCCATTTCAAACTCAGCCCATGTTGGAAAATGGCAGCCAAATCTCTCTGGAGCTGGACTTTCTCTGATTGGCTTTTGGGGTCAATTCAAGGGTTCTTGACATTGTTGGACAAATTGCTGGTAACATTCTTTCCATAACCTTGGGACCTGATTGCCTTAATTGGTACCATATTTTTTTAAAAAAACCATATTGCAGAAGAGTCTGTTAACAATGTGCAAGGATCCTGAGAAAGAAAATTTGGAAGAGTATTTCTAATCGATTATCTTGCGTGCAACTAAACTGGTCTGTTGATCTTCAAATATATTAGTCTGTTTATAGAAGAATTGCTATCATTCCTATGGTTAAAAGAATAGAGGCTTTGTTTGCGTGTTCTTTGCTTCTGTGTTTCCCTCTTCAAACTTTTTCATCTAAATTGCATGCATGCACTTTCATCTAAATTGCATGCATGCACTTTCACATGAGGTACCACATACAAGAAAATCTGCAATAAACTGAGCAAATATAGGCATCTTATCTCTGTTGGAATGTGGCATAAATATCATAACAAACAAAAGCTGCAGGTCTTTATTTTTTTCATGATAATCTAGGAACATCTGCAAGAAAAAAAATAGAAACTTAAAGTTATTTGCAGATAGCAAGACTTCTGTCTCGTAAAAGACAGGACACTGGAAAATGCAGCTTTTTAAATGCATGCAAAGGAGAAAGTTATGTCAATGAATGAAAACAATCTGATTTGCATTAAATTTGGGTTCATTGTTATAAAAATTAAAGGAAGTCATGTATGAGACTCTCATATATGGCAGGATATTGTAAATGTAAACAAATACAGTTTTCCCTATATGAAGTCATATACAGAAACATACCCCATATAGTTAAAATGCTGGAATTGAATAATACTTTTCTGCCAGTAAAACAAAAAAGAGATTTACTGCATTCCTAGGATGAGCACATGTGTGCTTGTGAATATCTATAAGTGGAAATATTATACAAATATTTTTGTATTTATGATAAGAACGTATAACTCCTAAGAGGTCTGTAGGGGGCATGCATAAGCGCACCAATGTGCCTACTGTCCCTGTCCTATTGTTTCTTTTTTTTTTCTTATATGTATCCATTTCATGTATTCATAACCATGTTTATACTTATACCTGTTATCTTATAATCGCTTGACAAAATTAAATAAATAAATAAAATAAATAAACTCATTTGTTCTTCCTGTTCAGCAGCATATTTTGAACAAATCTTCCAAAGTCCTGGTGCTATCAGTTGGAAATATTGGAGAATTATTATTCCTACCACCACCTACCACCACCTTCTGTAGTATTAAAAAAGTGAGAGCAGAGGTAGGAAAAACAGAAGGGCTATTATGAAATAAATCTGTATCTGCTGGTAAAATTCCACAAATTAATCTCCACCCCCCATTTTATGCAAGAATGGGCTTGACTATAAGCAGCCTTTGCAGTTAATGTGTCCAGTGGACCTGAGATGTACACACATCATATGCACATTGTTATTGGCTCAGGAATTCTGGGAGTTGAAGTCCACAACTCATAAAGAGGCCATTGTTCCCCAGCTCTGTTCTACAGTTTCAGATATTTCATCCGAGATGTGGTAAGCAGAACTGTTTCACTATGGTGATTTGCCCAATGCAATGGCCAGGATATTGTTTTCATTAATAACCAACCATATTTAGTTATGTTACCATGTAGTCCTTGGTGCTCTTTGATCCCGGCTGATTTCTTGCAGAAGTTTCATTACCCAACTAGGTAACTTTCTTATTGCTAGGAGGTTAGGTACTTGGTTAATAAAATATCTGCAAGAAACCAACCAAGCTGAGACCAAAGATCCCACAGTTTAACTCTGAGGTGCAAATATTCTCTTCTATCAGTTATATAATTGCCTATATCTATTTTTCTCTGGATGAATTATATTCCCTGTGGCAGTATGAGCTGACCCTAGGACCATTGGCATTCAGAGCTTATCCCAAAGCTAGGCACAATAATTTCTTGACATCTTTCTTCCTATCTGTGGACAGAAAAAAGGGAGGGTAAGGGCAGCAAATTTCACCAAATTTATTCAGATGAATGACAATTCTTCAAATAGTTGTAGAGGTCAAAGGTATGGTTTCTTTTCCCCTGATCCAATGTTTTTGTAACTGTAATTAGTGGCAGGGAGGTGTTGGGGTCTGGCCACAATTTTTCATTCATACACAATACGCTGGACTAAGCATTTTCGGTGGGAGGGGGGTGCTGGCCATCATGGAAACAAAATGGAGGACAGTAACTGGATTTCATAAAGTGTCCTTCTTTATTGGAATGAAAGGAAATGTCCTCTTAAAAGATTTTTAGCTAAGTTAGAGAATACAGTTACAAAGGATATGTGTGTGTCTGTATGTGTCTACGTGTGTTCCTGGAACAATAGCCAGTTTTATACTACTGTTTAAAATAAGAAAGCAACTGCTTTTTGTGTTTCTTTTTCTTTTTTAAGCTGTCTTTTGGAGGAAGTGGAACTTAACATGATTAAACTGTTGGGGGATTTAAATTCAGTCAACTTACGTTCATTATAAACAATCCCAAATTCCTAAGCTAGTATGGTATGACTAACATATGTCACACACTACAGTAAGGCTGATGTACCCTTTAACTTTTTAACAGTCCATCAGACATTAATGTGACTTAAACATCAAAAACAGGTTCATTTTGCCATTAATATCCTGAAACAAGAACATCTAATATACACATCCTGAGATTTAATCTGTAAACATAACCAAAAATGTCTGGGCCAGAGGGAGTTTTGTTTATATTTCAGTAGTGCTACTTCCATGAGGCATGAGTGGGCTATCTTTAGGGTTAACTTAAAAGGGTCTCTTTGTGATAGACTTCTGATGTTATAGAAGCCTTCTGTTGACACCTTAGCCCTTGTGTCATTGCAGCCACTGATAAATGTAGCTAACCTCCACCAGGAAAATGTCAGCAGAATAACAGCACACGGGCAACTTATGTGTGTACGAATATCCTGTCGTCGTCCCCCCCCCGCTCTGAGTTAGATGTGGAAGAAAGCAAACCGCAACAGAAGCAACTTAAAAAAACACACAACAGTAAGAATAGCAAGTAGAATTACAAGCTTGGATCATTCCTTTAGTGAGTAAGAAAAGAACAAATGCAAGAATTGTTAATCTGGATGTTTATAATCCAGTAGCCCATTACTCCGGATTTCTTCATCTGAGCTTCCTCTACATGAGTTGAGGCTGGTAGTTCCTCATTCTCAGCCAACATTGCAAAATGTTCTCTTGGCTGGGAATTTTGAGAAGTGTAGTCACTCATCTGGGGACACCAGCTTGTGAAAAGTATACTGCTTTGGATCCACTCTTTGTTCAAAGCCAACTGGCCACCAGTTCTGCAGGGACAGACATTAAGTTACAGGATGGACACCTCCCCTAACTGAGCATAGAACAGATTTCTATAACATCATGTCTTCCAAGATATGGAGTTTGGGACACTTTTGCCTTTCTAAATCAAGGAAACATCAACTTTAGAAAACTTGATGAGGATCTACTTAAAAGCAGGAGCTATTTACTCTTAAATGCCACTTACTTTGATGTTGGGATTTGTACAGTCTTATTAATTCTTATTAATCGGGCTGTGACTACCTCACCAGGGGTATGGGATAATTTTAAGTATTTTAATTTGGTTTTATTGGGCTTTATAATTGTTTAATCCTTTTTAAATATTTATTGTATTGTACGTTTTAATTGTGAGCCGCCCCGAGTCTTCGGAGATAGGGCGGCATATAAGTCCAATAAAATAAATAAATAAAATAAATAAATTATCTTGAAGACCTTTTAAAGCAGATTCAAGCAGTTTAAAATGGAAGAAGTTGTGAAAAGCGTTAGTAAGCTATGAGTTGCAACAATTACAAAGCAACTCCATTTTTCTTTCTTTAATATTTGTTCAGCTCAAGAGCGAACATGCCAACAGGAGGAAACAACACATGACCTCACCAAAGTATTGTTCCTACACAATTTAAAACTCTTGTCAGAAGTTTCTTCTTTTGCTCTAGCTGCAAGAAATAAAATAAAACAATATTTTTGGACTTTCCTGCCTCGCACTCAAAACCATATAACATAAAGCATTTTGTAGAAATGCCAAAAAGAAGTAAAGGGCACCAGTACAGCAAGGCAACCTTGCTCATGAAGATGGTTTTAATAATACATTCCCTTTTAATTGATAAAGCCAAATCTTTATATATAAAAAAGAGTATTTTAGGAGGAAAGAGAGTAACAAGAACCACTTTGGTGTAGTGATTAAGGCATCGGACCAGAAACAGGCAGATTGTAAATTCTATTCTATGAGACACAAAGCCAGCTGGGTGTCTTGAGCCTGTCACTTTCTCTCAGCCCTAGGAAGGGGGCAATGGCAAAGCACTTTTGAAATCTTGCCAAGAAAACAGTAGGGACTTGTTCAGGGACTTATTCTTTGAAATGTAAAAACAAAGTAAGACAAGAATTACATTGACAGAATTTCTAAATAAAATCTGTAAAACCAGCCTAACTAAACTACTTGAAAGAATCTTGAGTTTCAGTACAGGTACAAGATTCCCAGGCAAGGGAAGTTCTTCCAGAGAATGTCATCCATCCATACCTGTTTAAATCCGGTAGTACATCCCCTTCCCTTCCCTCTCCCAGGACCGAACTCCAAAAAGTGTTCCCATGACAAAACACAAAGGTGGTAATTATTGTTATTTCTCATCTATTCAATTATTCTTTTCCCCTCCTCTTTTCTTCCCTATCAACAAGTATAGTTCAGTGGCAAGATTTGGAGAGGCGCTGGAAAGTAAGCCCCAAATATTTAGGGATCGTAAGCAAGTCATGTATCATTTATCTATGAAGTTTCTTCTACATGGTTGCAATTTTAAACATATTTCTGATTAAGCCACATTGAACTTTTTGGGGCTCCTTAGATATAAACTTGTTTAGCCTTGTAGCTGTAACATCTTAATAAGCGTATAGAGAATCTGGCCTTAACAAAGCAAACCTATGTAACCCTGTCAGAAATTAGCCCCTCTGAATGAAATCAGTGGAATATTTCCAAGTAAGGGGAATAAGAGTGCAATGTAAAACTGGGATATAAAAGCAGTATTGTTCTAGCTCAATCAGTTGTTCTTATGATTTTGAAAAATACAAAACGTAATTAAAAGTAACCTGAAGGATTTGAGAGATATGACACCTTTCTGTGTAAATATATCTATTTGATGCTATAAAACAGAAGTTGGAAGGCAGGGAAAATCCACTCAGCCTAACCTTGTCATGATGTCTTCTCCATTTTCCTTCACTGTTCTTGAGTCACATCCTGGTTTGCCAGAAAAAGGTTAACCACAGTGCACTTGCACATCATTTCTGAGACATGTTTTTCAGACCTGCAGATCCACACTTAAAGCTGTGTCAGATCTAAGTCAATTCAGCTTTTTTCTTTTTTTTTTCTTTTTTCTTTTTCTTTCTTTCTTTTTCTTCCTTCCTTCTTTCTTTCCTTCCTTCCTTCTTTCTTTCTTCCTTTCTTTCTTTTTTCTTTTTCTTTCTTTCCCTTAAAAAAAAAGCCCTTGTGGTTTAAATAAATTGGTGATTCCATCTAATGTCTTGGGATGTTTGGACTTTCAGATTCAACATTGTCGAATTCTCTGTTTAGTGCCAAGAAACACAGGTTAAATAAAGGTCAGGGCTGATATATAAGCTCAGGAGGCTGAATTTAGATTAGCATCTTTCAGGAAATCTATAATGGCTGTGCTACTACTAGCCCAATTTGCTTAATGATAATGCAGGGGGCATATATGTGTGCATTATACACAAGCAGATACGCATAGGCTCACACTTAAAGGGACTGTAATTGGCTTTCTTTTCCAGTCTTTCATATCATTTTTTTTCAGTGTCACTTTGCATTTCTGGTGTTGCCAACTGTTTATGCTTTGTATATGAGTTTCATTTATCCGTTCATCAAGGCTGAAAACCTATATGGTATACACATGCTTACTTAGGAAGAAGGCCCATTGAAGGTAACGGAACTTCATTTTAACTAAAGAGGCATCCGTATGCCCTCAAAATGCACTTTCTTTTATACTCAATTTGAAACCTTAAGGCAATCCACAAAGAAATGAATTTGATTCCTAAATTCTGTAAAAAATTATGGAAAAGTTTTATTTTAAAAATGTACCTTAGTATAGAGATAAGTGGAAGAATATGTTTGCATATTTAGCAGTAGCATGCACTCAGATGTCTTTGAGGAATATAGTAACAGAAAGGTTTCACTGTTTTCATAAAAGCAAAACAAAGGAGAATGAAGGCAAGCAGGTCTTTCCTTCCTTGTTCTAGAAGCTGACCCAATAGAATGCAGCAAAACTAGAACTGTGAGAGGAAACAAAATTAGAGCAGTATTTAAAAAAAAAGCTACATAAAAGTTGTCCAGAAAATGAAGATGTAGAAATTTGGGGGGTGGAGGATGTCAAGGCATTTGTGGAATATGTTTGGGTTTCCATTTGGATGAGGGCTGGCGGACCCCAGGGGGAGGGCCTTCTCTGTTGGAGCACCCACCCTCTGGAATCAACTGCCCGTGGAGCTCGGGTGGCACCTGACCTCCACTCCTTCTGTCGTGACCTGAAGACCTGGCTTTTTTGTTTAGCCAACCTGAACTGACGGGGATTTTAATAGTTTTAATTTGTCTTATGTTGTTTGTGGGTTTTAAATTCATTTTAGATCTAGTGTTGGGGTTTTTAGATTTAATAGTTTCTTAATGTTTGTATTTTCTGTTTTTATCATTGTAAGCCACCCTGAGTCCTTCGGGAGATAGGGCGGCATAGAAATCCCAACAAATATAAATATAAAAAATACAGATGTTCACAGTAAAACCTACATTTTTCTTCAGCTCCATTCACCAACTCCCTAAATCAATTCCTTCTTTTATATCCTTATTCCATTCTTAAATGTCTAAATTTAATTTGCTTGTCAAAAACCAGCGACTTCTACTGTACGACTTGGGCTGGATATGCAAAAAAAAAAGTATTATGAAGGGATCTTGGATAGAGATTAAACATCATAAATTTGACAACTCTACCATCACTAGGAAGCACAGTGAACTGTGAAGTACAGTGAACTGTTGGGAGTCCTCGTTGCAACATCTGAGTGCTACCAATTGCTCTTCCCTGCCCTTAAAATATCCTTGGCTCAAGTTGATCAACTCTAAACAATGACTGATCTGTTATTTCACACAGTAGCTATTCTTCCTACTTCCACCAATCATTTGATTCTTCTGGATCCAGTCTGCACAGACACCAAGGCAGGCTGAATGTGTATTGGACAGGGATTTGTCTGGAATGGGACAGGATCTCCTGCTTGAACAGGGAGTTGGGTTAGACGTTCGTCAAGGTCCTTCCAATCCTGTTGGTCTAGGTTTTATGTATTCCCCTCTCCTCACTCTTGAATTGATTGCTCAAATCAGAGCAGTCAGTTGTGCCCACCTGAACACAACTCTACAATATACAATACAACTTCACTATGATGTTCAGTGAAAATGCTTTCTGTAGCCAGTCTGACCTACAATGGCCCATTTACTTGTTTCTTTTTGGGGCTGCAGTTCTTCTGATGGGGAATGCCTGAACGAGCCTCTTTTCTTAGCCATTATTATTATTATTATTTATTTAGACTTGTATGCCGCCCTACTCCCAAAGGACTCAGGGCGGCGAACATACAAAAAGCATATACAATAAAATAATGAATAAAATAGTTCCTTCACAAAGGCAGTAGACCTCAGGCTAGGCTTTTAACTCCATCTCCCTATGCCCAGGCTAAGACAAGCAGAACTGTTTCAAAGCAAATTGCTGCTACTTGTAATAAATATTTGCTCTCCATTTTACCAGGTGCCACCAGACCCCTGCAAAGGGAGAAAGGGGGGAATTGGAAGCATCGTATAAAGTCAATTCCTTTCAGGCTTTGTGTACTGCCTAAAAGAAGCTCATCATATTTGGTCATTATTGTGCTCAATCTGCTTTTTTTTTTAAGTTCGGAAACCAATATAAGGCTGCATAGCTGTCAAATCATTCTTAGCTTTCTCCATGGTTCTGTCAATCCACTGGGACTGTAGTGGAAAATTTGTTTTTACACGAATCTGAGTCAAACCGAGCAAGGCAACATCAATCTCAAATTTGTCTTTTGGGGATAGCCCAGTTTACAGGATTGCTACTTTCTTTGTGACATGGCTTTCACATGGGGATAGAATAAGACTATTAAAATCATTGCTTCCAGATGCAAAAGTTTGAGAAGACCAAAAAGGGAGGAAAAATTGGCAGGGAAAAGATGGACAAACTGGTGGGATAATGCTAGGACATACTGAAACAATCGAGACAGAAGATACAACATTTGCCAAGGCTGTCAGATGAATGCTTTCTATATATTCTTTGTTATAAACTATTGCATCTCCTGCAAAATCTTCCAGCCAAAGATGGGGAAATATGCATACAGAGGAAGATTTCCTTGTTTGGCTTCAGTTATTTAAGGAAAAGAGCTAGTATATATTATAGGGAATCAGTGCCATTGATTGGGAAGAAACTTACATCTTAACAAATATGAACTGGCTTCTACCGCATATCTGATTCTCAATATATCTATGGAGATTCTCAGTCATCCAGATCATGGTTGTCCCAAAGGTGCTTTTTCAAGAGGCAACTGGACTGTCTTGTTTTTCTCTGAAGACGTTTTGCTTCTTATCCAAGAAGCTTCTTCAGCTCTGACTGGATGATGGGGAATGGAATGATTTATATTCCTTGCAAACAGCTGGTCATTTGCATTCTTTTAGCAGGTCATTAAGGCCACCTGGAAGTTTCAACCATGATTCTCAACAGTTCTCAACCCACCAGTATACATGCTTTTGAGGGACTTTGGGCTGGCTTTTTCACTGCAATAGATCAGGGCTGTCAAACTTGTGGCCCGTGGACTGGATGCATCATATGCTGGCCACGTCCACATCTGGTTTAGCAAAGAGGAAAAAAGTCCCAATAAGTCATGTGATGATGCTGTGACAACACGAGTTTGATACCCCCGCAATAGATCCTCCCTTTACTTCCAATGAAGTCAGCACATCATGTAGTCCCACCAGGTCTCCATACAGAATCAGCTCTGCTTAGCTTTAGCAAGATTGTTTCCCCTGGCCCTTTAAATGATGTTTTGGGAGATATTGTTTATACTTTGCAGATAGTGTGCATCAAGCTAGCAGTGCTTACATGACTGCAGAAGCTTGTAAGCAGAACAATTGCTTGATGTATAAGCAATTGTATAATATATCAAATAACACTGTGGGTTTGATTCTGTACAGTCTTGCTTGAGGTATGTAAATCTTCGTTCAATGTGTCAAGATGTGAAGGAACCCTTTGCCCATACATACTGTATATCTCTTCTCTCCTATGTTTCTAATTCACTAAGACTCCAGGCTTCAGTTAACCATGGTTTCTGATAACTAAGAAATAGAGCAAGCCAGGATGTAAAGCAAGGCATGTATACATCTAACCATATCCAGTCTGTGTCTGCATCAGTCAATGCAGTCAATGGTCAATCTATTTTATCAATCTTCTGCATGGTTGTGCCATTTTAATCTTTTGATTTCATCTTCAGCTTTCCTAATGTGCACATCTGATAATTGTGTACATCCTGTAATACTTTTCTATATTTTTACTTATCCAATCACATACTGTTTCTGCATACAACTGTTCCTAATGTAGACTTTCATGTTTGTATTTTCTCTAATTAGATCTTTTTTGTATGCAAATATTCAGCCCAAAATTAGAGGTAGTCACCAAGAGAAATTGTGGATGATACATGCTTGCTTGTGCCATGATAGATTCCTTTTTGACAGAGCACACAATTTTGTGTGAAAAGAAATCCATGGGAGATTACTTCAATATCCCTACTTCACCAATTTCAGCCCAGAGTTCAACTTCCTGACTCATTCTGAATTGGATAATCATTATCCTCTACTCCCTCAATCTTCTTGTCCTATATGAAAAACCTTGAACTAAGAGCTCTAGACACCATGACAATTTTCCCATTGGAAGAACCCCATTGTGGTTGATCCTGCTGAGATGAATTTGGATGGATTTTAATAGTTACACTCAGTTAGATTTCCACTAGGGGTCGCCTAAAGCCCACAAAATTAATTACTCCTTTTTATTATATAGCATTTATATATTTTCCATATGGTTGTCAGCGGAAAATGCTTAGGGCTCTCTTGATTTGAATGACATTACAAGGTATGCAGCATATATACCAGCTGCCAGTGCAACAGCTGAGTTTTTAAAATGGGGAAAGTTCTCATTCTCAACATATTAGTACTATCTTAAATGAAAAGTATTTGCTATGTTGAGGATTTGTTGTGTTCCCAAAAGGATAGAACAAATCCCTCTGAATAGAGACAGTCAACTGGTAAAGGAAGTGCAGATGGATTTTCCATTTTAGAAAAAAAATCTTTTGCCTTATTTATTTCCATTAAAATATTTCTCGTCTTCATATTGAAGGTAACTAAACAACTGTGAAAGCCAGTTGTTTTGTGTTGGGGGCTAAAATTTCCTTCCTTCCTTCCTTCCTTCCTTCCTTCCTTCCTTCCTTCCTTCCTTCCTTCCTTCCTTCCTTCCTTCCTCTCTCTCTCTCTTTCTTTTTCTTTCTTTCTCTATCCATCCTTCCTTCCTTCCTTCCTCTCTCCTTCCTAACTTCCTTCCTTCCTTCCCCCCCCTGCGTGTATATGGGTGATACTGAGAGCAGGATTCTAGCCTGAGCAATAGTTAGAAAAGAATATGTTTAACTATAAAACAAAACAGATTTTTTTACAGGAATTATGAAGATAGGCAAAGAAAACATTTTTAAAAATAGGAAATACAATGATAAGCAACTCCTTGCATCAATGAGCTAAGTACTATCAGGAGAAGAATCCAAAGAGCACATGCTCTCTCTATGTGTGCCTGAGAAGGAAGACAGAGAGGTAAGTGGCCTCATATTAATAGAGGCAAAAAGCAGTCAGAGAAATAGACAAAGAGTAGGCATAAGGTAACCCCTTAGCTTTCTATCTATCACATATTCATCAGAATAATGATTCTGGGCCTGGTTACCTTCTTAAAAATCTCCAGTGATGGAGCACCCACAACTTCTGAAACCAGGTTGTTCTACTGATTAATTGTTTTTACTATCAGTCTACTGCTTTTAGTTGAGATATCTCATTGCCTTCTTCTTCTATTTTCACCTCATTACATTGGCCTGTACACTTGATCAGGCAAGAACGGCATACTGTGGTGTGGACCCTGTCAATCAAGGAATTTTGACTGATGGGGTCCAAGAAAAGAGTACACAGCAATAGGGCTGGTTAGCAGCCTACAGTCTCTTCCCACCTTTTAAATTGCAATTATTTTATTCTTGTTTGTAACTGTTTTTATTACAATATTTACATGTATGGCTTTTATGGTTTTATGTCTATTTGTACCACCCAGAGTTGCTCTATGAGGGAGATGGGCGTTTTAAAATATGATACATAAATATCTAACTAAATAAGCAATGATGAGTAGTTTATGGATTTGTGCAGCAGGATCTAGGATCCTTTATTCCTTGCAGTGTTGTGAGTATCAAACATTCCCTCTCTTTTCTCCCTCTGCGGTTCACCTTGGTTGTTAGTTTAGGCTTCCTTCTGTGTTTTACCTTGTAAGAATTGCATCTGTGGCTTTTATTGGAAGATGGTTCTCCAAGTACTTGACTACATGACTGCTTTACCTCAGTATTTGTCTCCCAGTCTGCAACTTGCAGCAGACACCTCATCTTCTTAGTCACAGAATGATTTCTCTGCCATACCTTTCTCTTCCAGGGTATAGGCCAGAGTGTGGTTTTATGTCTAATCCTTTTCTTTTTCAGGTAGGTTTTAGTATTGCCTTTATATATGCACCCCCGTTGTCTGTGGAAAGTCTTTGAAGTTTTCTTCCATATGTATTTCTTACTAAAGCCACATATTCTTTATTTTTTTCTCTAGCACTTGAGCAAGAACCAAAATGGGTAACGTGTAATTCTTTATGAATGTGAGAGTGTATACATTTCCACCAGGTGTGGCTTTAATGGCTTAGTAGTTTGGCCTATATGCAACATGCACATCTGGACTGATTTACCATAGCTGTAAGCTTACATTTGCCCACTCTAACCCCAACTCCCATTACTAATAGCATCTGGATCTCCAGATCCAGCTTTCTGGGTCATTGTTAGTTGCAAAGTCATGTCCGACCCATTGCAACCCGATGGACAACGTTCCTCCAGGCCTTTCTACCATCCTCCAGAGTCCATTTAAGCTCACGCCGACTGCTTCAGTGACTCCATCCAGCCACCTCATTCTCTGTCGTTCCCTTCTTCTTTAGCCCTCAATTGTTCCCAGCATTAGGCTCTTCTCCAGTGAGTCCTTCCTTCTCATTAGGTGGCCAAAGTATTTGAGTTTCAACTTCAGGATCTGGCCTTCTAAAGAGCAATCAGGGGTAATCTCCTCTAGGACTGACTGTTTGATCGCCTTGCAGTCCAAGGGACTCGCAGGAGTCTTCTCCAGCACCATAGTTCAATGGCCCCAATTCTTTGACACCCAGCCTTTCTTATGGTCCAACTTTCACAGCCATACATTGCAACTGGGAAAACCATATTCTGGGTCATATATTTATGCAATTTCTCTGATTGCAATTCTTCACTGTCTTTTCTTTATCTTCTGCACAATCCAATTCAAATAATTTTTGGAGCAATTCTCTGTTCTCAGTTATGTAACAATGGTTGTCTTTAAAGCTTACTTCACACCCACTCTGTATGATATATTGTATCAACCACTGACCTACATTTTAAATGTAAGGCAATCTCTGCTTTGCCTGATGTACAACTGAATATGGGGGGGGGAGATGTCTTGCTGTTAGCAGAGCAAATGTCTGATACACATTGAGTTCTGTAAATTTCTTTCTGTTTGATAAAATTAGAGGACACTGAAAAATCCCAACAGATACTATTTGATGGCCCATATGCTCTGGCATTCCTTCCTCTATCTCCTATCTGCCTTTTTCTTTTGCTGGGCTTAAGCAAGTCAAGGCCTTTGGACTGCAGTCTAACAAGCTTCTATTTTCTCCTGTTCTTAGGTTAAGAGGTTTATAAATGACCTGTGTTATTTGCATATGAAATGCTTCTCTCTTTTTTTTCCCCTCCTGGCCTTACCAGCAAATTCCTGATTAAAAATTTCATTTTGTTCTTCCGAGTTATGTGTATTATAGCTTTCTTGCTTTATTTAACCTTTATTATTGTTTACAAATAACTCAAAACAGCAAACCTATTAATATTCCTTCCTATTTTCTCCCCAACCACAACCCGGTGAGATGGCTTGGGCTGAGAGAGAGAGTGTCTGGCCCAAAGTCACCTAGCTGGTTTTTCATAACTAATGTAAGACTAGACCTCATAGTCTCCTGGTTCTTAGGCCAGCACCTTAACCAACCCTTATAAGCAATTTACCATGAAACTAATATTTGCTTCATTTTCTTTGTCTCGATTGCTTGTTAATTTCTAGGCTATATATATATATATATATATATATATATATATATATATATATATAGCCTAGAAATATATATGTAGGTCTTGGTGTATTCGGGTCTTGTCCCATGTAAGATTGAGAATACCTTGGCAACGTTTCGACGAAATCTCATCCGTCATCTTCAGGCTGGTGTCTATATATATTGTGTGTGTGTGTGTGTGTATAATCATTTCTTCCTATAAGGGCAGGTTTAGTCACAAGCTGATTGGCAATAGTTTTTATTTGATTTAAATACAGATTTAGATCCCTTCCCCATGCTTGTTGCATCACTTTCTGAAAAGATGCACTTTAGAGACTGTTTATTTTTCCTTGTATAAATCTGAGAGGGTTTTTCAAATATCTTCGCCTTAATCTAAACCTTTTAAATGCACAGTAATGAAGTCATTCACCATCAGGCAGATCATTCCAGCTGTTTCATTATTTTCAGTGGCTTAAAGTCTCTGTCTCTGTAGGTCTCATTTTATCCAGACAAAGGTGAGTCCCTGAGACCGCAGGAGTATTTCTGTCTTGAATGCCCAAATGGAGAATTCTGACTCTTCCAGCTTCTCCATGGGCTGAAACTTTCCTGACTCCATTTCTGATATTTTTCTGCTTTTTAAAAAAAATTCTCCTTTAGCTCCTCAGGACACTCACCTTTTTTGCCTCCTGTATGGAACTGCTTTGCATGTTTACATTAAATCTTGCAGCTATAATCTCAAAAGCCACCTTGACCAATCTGACAATCAAAATGGGATGTTCATATCCATAAATGCAGAGTCATTGAAGATTTTTCAGTATGAGGTAGCTGCTTCTATTCTCACATTTTATACTGATTTTTCAGGTTGCTGCAAAATTTCAAAGATATAGATGGATGGATGGATGGATGGATGGATGGATGGACGGACAGACATATATTTGAATCTTGAGTCTTAACACAATGAACTGAATCAACTTGCCTTCAAACTGGAACCACACATTTGAATTGGATTGTTTTTTCTTTGACTCTCAAATGTTCAAATTGAATCAGAATTGATTCAAAGTGGTTTATCTAGCTATCTAGCTATCCATCTCTCATCTTTACCTCTCTCTCTTTCTCTCATCTCTTGCTCATCTATTTATATCTATCTATCTATCTATCTATCTATCTATCTATCTATCTATCTGTCTATCTATCATCCATCCACCCATCCATCCATCCATCCATCCATCCATCTTCCATGATTAAGAGGAAATGTGACAATATTTTCTCACTGTTTCTCAGTGCATGCAGATAGTATCAGCCCCAAAAGATAGACTAGACTAAGAAATGCCATACAGGTCAGGATTGTTTTTATTGCAACAGATATAATAACAGAATCTTGTAAACCTGAATATGCTTTTCCTTCCTTCCCTTTATGTTCATGTAAATAGAGAGGGGCCTGTCTGAAATGATTAGTCAAATAAATTTCTTGACTTGGGCTGAAGTCCCTCTTATCTAACCATTGTCTTGGTAGCAGCTCTTCCTCCTGTACTTCAAGGCCATTCCCTATGTCTCCTACAGGTGGCTTGATGATTATTGATTTATTGATGATTCACAGTTGACTCTATGCACTCTATCTGTTCTATATTGAAAGTGGCATGAAATACCTGACTTTATTGGCCGTTTTGCATGCTGGTAACTTCAACATGGGGGATATAATCCCATTTTTCCAAATTGTGTGGAAAAGAACAACTCATGAGCATGTGTTTGGGTGCTCTGGAGCTTCCCAGAATTGATATGGAAAAGTTTCAGATCTGTTTGCATTGTTGTTAAGTTTGTGGGTGGGAGGGGTTTAAGGGTGTCTTAATCCTTGTGGACACTCACTCCACAAAATCTCCAACACACTCCAAGCATTCAAGGCCCTCCTTATTTAAGGAATGTAAGATCTGAGATGCAATGCTAAGACTGGAATGGCCATGGGCTAGCAGAAGCTCGACATTCTAGGCCCAAACTCTAAATTAGTACAGGAGTAAACAATATAGGGCCCTCCAGGAGTTGATGAACTCCAGCTGCCTTTAATTCCAGCCAATACAGATAGTGATATGAAGAGTTGTATATATTAGATGGGCACAGGTTGGCTAAGTGTTCTTTTAAACACATATTTCGCTATTCTGGAAATGCATCTAAACTGGTCATATCACTAGGAATGTACTATGCAATCCTGAATAAAATCCTTTGGTAGCTATAATGTGGAAACTCCAAAATGTCCAGGATATGATGAACCTATGTTTTTTTTTTCAGGAAAGAAAAGCAATGACAAAAAATAACTGTTGTGGAAATATTGTATTACTAAATGACATGAAAGTTATATGTAAAGAGTTTAGAAGATGACCTTGAAGGAGAAGGGAGAGTATTATCAAGGCCATGACAGGTAAACATAGCTTAAGCCTATAGAAAGAGATATGTTTATGAACATGTCTCATTCAGGCAGTCTCCCTAATTCTCAAGAAGATAAAAGAGGAAGGAAGGAAAGCGTATTTAGACTTGTAGGATCCTGTTAATGTAGCCATTTTAATAAAAGTAGTTTTAGGTCTATATGGCATTTGTTTCTTGGTCTGGTCTATGTTGTAGGGCTAACAGGACCAGAGAGGAGAAGATTATCTTAATATTAAACCCTGTTCAGGAGGTGTTATGCCATGAGTTTAATGTGCTTCCAAAGCACATAGGTCTTTCATTGCCTGCAATGTTGACATGCCCAGACTTGTTTTATTCTTTTCTGTCCACACTGTAAATAGCTCTGGTTATATAACTACTGTAGAATGTACAATGTTTATTGCAGGAATTCTAGTATGATTGGATGTCAAAATGTAGTTGCAGTTTGAAAGCAACTACTTGGACAGCTTTCTACAAATCCAGTTTAATGTAAAAACGCTATAGCACGAGCAAAAGAAAATATGATATCCAGCCATTTATATAAGCCAATACAATAAGCTTCTGTAAGGTGTTCTATTTCTTGTAAGACATATAAGAAACTTGTTGACTTAACCTTGAAACTGATCCAGATTTTCTGAATCCTGGGTCTTAACCTCTGTAACATTCTTGTTCAAAAGTGACCATCAAGATGAAATCTACTATAATCAATTATTATTTTTCCGTTCCACTGTCTTAAAAGCTTATATCAGAAACATTACTTTGAGAATTCATAGGATTCTATTTCATTTTACTAGTCCTGACAATACACACACTCACACACACACACACACAATTTCCTGAGATCACCTTTTTCCACATGAACTGTTTAGTTTATGAATGATTTCTCTTCACTGAATGTTTCAGCATTTCTATGTTTTTGGAACACATGTTTATAATCACAAAAAATTATGAGCAACTCCAAAAGGCTTTATTATCTCTGAAATCAAATTTACCCAGGGGGGCTGGCTTCCAAGAAAATTTAGTCAGGATTAGAAAATGGAATTTGCTAAAGCTCCAATACTTTCTTTGCCATCATTTTCTGTTTTTTCCCTCCCAAACTTCTGCCTGTTGTTCTTTGGTACTTTGGAAGTTTAGAATGCAAAGATTGTGGGAAAGCAGTCAATCCGCAGCAAGAACAAGAGAAGGAGAAAAGTCAGCATGACTTCAAGTATGCTAAATTTAGTGGAGAAAATGGCTGATTGATGGGCCTTTGGATATATGGAAGAGACAGAGAGATAGAAGAAGAAATTTCATTTTAGTGAATAGGGTGGAAAATCCAGCTGGCTCTGCTGTGCCATATTTTTATGCAATTTGTTTTTAAGCTTACCACATCTCTGATAGAGAAGGTCCTAAAGAATTTGTTTTCCACTGGGTTCTGTTCATTGGAACTCAGTCCCTGCAGTTTTGTATTTCAGTGATGACCATCATTCCATCAAGTGATGCTGATCAAATTCTATTTCTTTTCTTGAGTAAAAATCTCTAGCTATCCCAGTTTATTTCCATTAACAGATGTAAAAACATCTGAGCTTTTGAATGCCACATACTTCTTTGTGTGCTGGAATTTCCTATGAATTTATAGGATTCGTCCCCATTCTTGCTGCTGCTGCTGCTGCTGCTGCTGCTGCTTCTGCTTCTTCTTCTTCTTCTTCTTCTTCTTCTTCTTCTTCTTCTTCTTCTTCTTCTTCTTCTTCTTCTTCTCCTCCTCCTCCTCCTCCTCCTCTTCTTCTTCCCCTCTTTCCCCACCCCCCACTCCATATTCTGCTTTCTTGGCCTCACTCCTTGCCTATACATTTGGTTGTAATCTTATGAGATGGAACCCCATCCTTTCTTTAATGCCACTTTAAAGGATCTGGTGAGACATTTGACCAATACCACCTTCCCACTTGCTGAAAGATGAATCCCACCTCTTCCCTGAAGGCTCTTCTAAAGATAGCGCAAGCTTTTGTTATCCAATCCAAACCCTTCCCAGTGACATTTTACATAGCCAGTTATTGATTTCCAGGATTGTATGCACTCTTTTTGTATCATGACCCACAACAGGAAGAAATGATGAGAAAAATAAACTACATTTACTCCCCTTTTCTTCACCTTCTGGCCCAAGATTTTATAAACTCCAGAAATTCTTTCAAAGTCTTTTCTGGCCATGTTATTTATCACACGGATCGGGAGGAAAGGAGAGTTGCCAGAACATTTAACTGCACATAATTACACTGTATCCCCTTCAGAGGGACTCACCTGTTTCCATAATCCTTTCTTTTCTCCAGGTGGCACTTAGGTTGACTGAGAAAATCTGGGAATTAAAGACCACAAGTCTTAAGGTTGCCAAGTTTGGAGATCCCTTCTCTAGAGGAAAAGGTCAGTATTAGATTCTGAGCTCCAGTGGTACTAAATGTCTCTTTCATGTCTTGCTTCTATGGGTCACATCCTTCTATGTGTGCCTTTGCCAAAGTTTGGCCTTGTTATTTAGTGTTGTCTTCACTTCTGTGACCCTCTTGGGGAGCTTCAGCTCTCTGTGGATTTGTAAAATATGTTCACCCATCATACTGGATTTGTGTTTGTATTTACACCTGGACATATTGCTCATCTTGTATTTTCTTCAGTAGGAATGCATTTTTTCTGGAGCTCCACTGGGATTAGGAGTTATTAACTTTCATAAATTACCTGGTTGGAAGCAAGCAATGACAAATTTCCAGATGATACATTGGTTTGGCTCACCTTCTTTATGAAGAAAGCCTGCATTGCTTCAGGCTTTTTAGCAGGTCTGAGGGGTTTTCCCCGCCCCCTTTCTTTTGGTTTGGGGTGGGTAGATGGAAGAACATGACTAATCGGGAACATTATACAAGGTTTTGATGTTTTGCATGATCGAAAGAGGAAAAATGGGTAAAACTCTCCCTCTTTCCCATAATACTAAAAACCAAAGCTTTCATGGCAATGTGTTTAGGACTGGGAAAAAAAAGAAAATTCTTAACATAAGCTGAATGTCCCAAACATTGGGAATAGCTACAAAATCCAAATGGTGTTGTTGGAAGAAAAATCCTTCTGGGTTCAGTTCCAAGTGGGGAAAAAGACACTGGAAACATGGAGGCTGCTTGGAAAGTTTAATGGTGAACAGGATCACATGGCCTGGAGCTCCAGAGAAGGATGATCACATGCTTCCTTGAGATCAAGGAAAGGAAAAAGGGAAAAAGGGCTGAGGTGCTGAGAGTGCCTGGGTTTATTCCCTCTGTTGGGCCCCACCTTAGTGTTTCCTGTTCCTATGTAAGAAATGTATCCCATTGGCTGTCAGATTCCCAGGGGTGGGAGTCTTAACTAACTTTGTAGACTTTGTCTGGACCACATGGCTTCACCTGAGTGCTGGCTAATGCAATCTTCCCAGATACCATGTAGTGAGTTCGGTAATCCTATCATGTCCTGAGGGCCATGTCTTAATCCCATCACCCTGGAGCTGAAGGGCAGGCAGGAAGCTGCTTTGTCTTTAAAACATGTTTCTCCTTTTCTCATCCAGGCAAATATAAAATTCTGCCTTCTTAATATTTACTAGAATATTTCATTTTTCTAGGAGAGGGGTGGGTGCTAACTTCATACAGTGTTATAAGTAAATTAGGCAAAATTCTGGGAGGAAGATTGTTGGCTCTCTTCATGGCTATCAACTATGATAGATAAGTAAATCTTTCAGATTCAGAATAGGGATAAAAATCTTTATACAAATGACAATATTGAAATACGCCAGCATTCTTTCTTCTAGGAAGAAAGGTAAACAAAAAATCCCTTTTGCTCTGCAAAATAGACATCCAAAAATTCTCTAATTTCCTAAGGATGATCTAAAAGTCCCTGCATAGAGTTTGAAAGTTGTGGTTTACTTAACAGGTATCTCTGTGAAGCCAGCCATTGCTGTGATTCAAAACGGTGAACTCATTTTGCTTTGCTGGCAGTAGGAGTTGATGTACGTCCATGCAGAAACCACTGTTCACAATATGGGTTCTTTGATCAAGGAAAATCTCTCTCTCTCTCTCTCTCTGTGTGTGTGTGTGTGTGTGTCTGTCTCTCTCTGTCTCTCTGTCTCTCTCTCCCTCACAGGGAGAGAGGGGGAGAGAGAGGAAGAGTTCTTTTACATTGGGTAACTTTTAAAATCCTTGAATCAGATAAATTTATACAAAGGAAGACTATAGGGAGATTTTGTAATAGAAAGGCATACTGAGAAGATGTATATTAAAACTGCATAAAGGAGCTATACATATAAGCTCTGTATATTAGAGTAAGTAATATTGTTAAAGTAAAGGTTTTCATAAGGGTAACAGGACAGTATCATATACATATTTAACATGCTATACCCCCATTGGGACCACAAGCTCATTGGCACAATCAAAGGGTGGGAATGGATTTGACTGGGGGGGGGAGATGCTCCAGTGGGCAGGAGCCATGGCAGAAAAGGCTCTTCTTCTGGATCCTGCTAGCCAAAATTTCTTGGCTGACAGGGTCTGCAGCATATCCCTTCTGCCAGCCACTTCATTCCTATTTTATCTTTGAACTCCACTTAGGAACTCTCGATAAAGCAGAACCATCCCTATCATATGAACTTCCTGGCATCCAGTTGGCTATTGTGCAAAGGAGAATGATCTTGACCATCTTGGTGATTTAATAGGAACTTTTTATAATTTGGTGGCTTCATGGAATGACGGTGGCTTTGTTTTCTACACAAAACAATAAATCAGACCTCTTGGACTAAGAAAAGCAAAGGATAAAGAAAATCCTGCATCCACTGACTGCCCTCAGCATTTTCTATTTTCTTAATCCTGTGTGTTTCTCACGGGAACTTTTAGATTGGCCTGTTCCAAAAGAAAATTCTGATCAGAATTGTATGAGTTAAATCTGTGGAACTGAATCAAGCTCAAATCCCATACATCAGAAGAAAGCTAAGCCTAATATGAAATTAATGGGCCTTTAACATCGTATCTCTGAAGGTATTTTGGGAAAAGTGAGAGTTCACATTAAGAAATCTTCCATAAGGTCTAAATAGGTCTTACATTTTAAACACCTGCCTGGTTAAATACAAATGGTAAAAGAGGAATCTCGTACGTGGGATATATTTGAAATATTTTCCTTCATCTGAGGATCCTTAATAATTCTAAGAGGTTTCTCACACAATAATAGCAAGTCCTGGAATAATGGAGAACAAATTCAACCCAACTTTCCCATTTATATTTCATTGGATCCTTTCTTCTCCCTCTATGGACGTGTTCATCATAATCTTGCCTTCTATTGAGCAGTAATGGCTTCTGCTGCATTCTTTGACTTTAAAACATCGCTCAGCTAGTTGATATAACATGACAGCAATTCATATGAATGGAGCAAAATACTCGCTTGTCCCATGCTGAGGTTTTCACATTTTATCTCCAAACTCCCTTCCTTAACTTTGAAGGGAAGCAGGCATTCGCTTCTGCATTGTTTCACATGTGATCTGGTTAGTAAGTGATTTCTAGTAGGCAGCCAATCAGGCTGCCTAGATGTCTAAACATTGTTGCAGTCGACAATATTTAAAGATCCAATGGAAAGGAGAGGGTAATGCTGAGATCCATTTTGATAACATTAACTTTGTACCGAATTCTGTACCTCATAAATTTCAGCATATTGCTTAAGAATGCATTTAGGCTTGGTTATCAAAAGGGAATCCTTTGTTTTTATAATAATTTTTACATTAAAATTGCTAATATAAAATACAAATGAAAATAAAGATAGCAAGGAGATGAGGAGGGGAAATGAGGGAAATAGAAGTGTGGAGTAGGGAGTCAAAAGAAGAGAAAAGTGTTAACTTCCAACTTTCTTCAGTGCAGTAGAATAAAAATAGTACAGTACATCCTCAACTCTTTAGTTTTATATATTTTATATACTAGCCATTTCTAAAACAACAAACTTATCTCATCAGCAAATTGCAAAGTCAATCTTTCCCGCCCTATGGAACCAACTCCCCGTGCACCTCCGTTTGGCCCCTGATCTCCGCTCCTTCCGCCGGGACCTGAAGACCTGGTTGTTTCAACAGGCCAGTCTGGACTGACTTTGGGGGTGTGGGTTGTTTTTATTTGTTTTAATTTAAATTTTAATGATTGATTAGGCTTGTGCTGGTTTAATGTCTTTTTATTGTAATTGTATTGGGTTTTTATTGTTCGCCGACCTGAGTCCTTAGGGAGAGAGGGCGGCATACAAGTCTAATAATAAATAAATAAATACATAAATACATAAATATTTTTTACTGTCTTGGGGCATCTTTACGATGCAGTTAGAATGAAGAAGTTCCACTTTACTTAATTTATGCTCTGGATCCAAATTACTGGTAGAAAATAATGAAATATAAAGAGAAATCATTCTGAATAACATATACTTTTCAGAACTATTAGCAGATGTTTCAATAGCTGGGAATTGAATGTGTTGGGTGTAAGAGGCAACACATAGTTGTAACTTAAAAGGAAACCTGCAACCACTCCTTTCCTTGTACTATAAAAGAATAGGCGAACAAGAAGGGAAGCCTTCCCTTCTGTTCATCTGTGGACCTCCATGAATCAGAGAATTTCCACAAGTATTTTGTTTAATCAAAATTGTGTTGGGATCCTAGCCAGATTCCCATGGAAATGAAGCCATTGTTTCAAATACAAAAATAAATAAATAAAATAACTTTAAGAAGTTGAGATCTATTGAGATATCTCTATCCTCCCGAGTAATCAGCCTCCAAGATAATACACAGTACATGAATGATTGGGAAACCTGTGCAGCACAAACATTTAAAATGTTTGCTAATATGGTCAAATATACCTCATGCTGGCCATGCGCCTATTGGAAATGGATAAAGAAGCGTTTTTCAAATTATTTTAGGTCACACACAATCCCCTCATTAGCTGGACCAAGTTTCCATAACGTCCCTTATCCAATGTTTGTTTGTATGAATTACAATTTTTTAAATAAATTATTTTTGCAAATGAAAAATATTTTAGCAAACAGGTTATGTGGCCTGAACAAATTGGAACATCCTGGACAGCAGACCATCAACTGTAAGTCTGAGGATAAGATATTAAGTAGGAAATCTGCTTTCAGGTTCCATTTATTGCATCAGTACCAATGCATGTTTTTACCGAAACCAATTATACAGAACTGAGTAAGAAAAATGTGGCAATGATGAAAGACTTAATTATGAAATGTATAGAATGTTCCAACTTCCCGGGTTTGTTTATGAGGCCTGACATGGGGAATCCCATAAAAGTAGCCACTTTCATGTATTCCGTGTCTATGCAAGCAAGTGTCTTACTGCAGCTTGTTGCAATAAGCACAAGTAATTCAAGCACTTTTTAGCACTGCTCTCTCTCTCTTTTCTACTGATTCAAGATTTTCCATGCTTGTTTAAAAACTGCAAACAGAACTTTAACTCCATCTTCCTGAAAGTTTTTGAACAGCCCTGCTTGTATTTTAGGCATTCTGCATTTTTGTTTCACTTGTTTTCTGTTTTTATAATTAGCAATATTTTTTAAGGCTCCACTTAACTTTTCTTTCCAGAATGCCAGGCAATGTTTCAAAGGACAAAGCTATCAATTCTGGTATTCTTTGGTATATTTCCTCTGTATATTCATATTTCCTCTGTGTATGTTTCGTCTGAGTATTCATACCGTCTCTTTGTGATGTCTTCTTTCTTCAGGAGATCTTTGCTTTTTTGTGTGTGTGTCTTTTATCCTGTTCCCTATTCCTGGCTTATTGCAAATGTCTTAATGGCAACTTGGTTTCCATCAATGAAATTCCCAAGAATTGTAAATGGTTAGAATTCATTTCTAGCAACAGTAAATGAAATGTATTACTGAACTAGTATGTAACATAATCCGGTGCATCTGATACAGTATCTATGCAAGAAGTAAACCTCGTTGAATTTAATAGGAATGCCTTCTTTTGATCCAAAATTGCAGATACAATACATCTTTGTAAAACAAATGTTAGCAGTCCCAATTCAAGATAACATTGTGTTTTATTTGTTAGTTACTAAAATTTAAAACATCAAGGGATGCTTCTGTTTTAAATCATTGTATTTCTTTATGTTGTAATTTAGTTGGGAAAATATTTAAAATTTTTCTTTTTAAAACATAACACTAATGACTGCTAATCCAACTGTATAATTGTACATCAGCTATTCTTCTATTAAGTTAATAGTTTAAAATAAAAAGGTAGCTTATGTTTACCTATATCGTCTTCCAATAAAAGAATTCACATAAAGGGAATATATTGCAGTTGTTATCAGTTGTGTCAAACTTACATAGCTAGAAAAATATTCCAGGCATTCCAAGGCCTTAATTGGAATGTTTTCATAACTGGACATTTCTAATCTCCTTGGACTTTTGAGCAGATGTTTGTGACTTCAAATAATTTTCTTTCAAACGAAATCACTGGGCTTATTATAATATTTGCAATATGTTTCTTTTGATCCCAATATTGTGACATAGTTCAGGCATCTTCACTGTTTGCATGCTGTTTCTCCAACACTGGTGACAGATGATGTCACTCTGACCTTGATCCAGAAGGCAACTGGTGGGGCACTGGCCTATGTTTCCTGCTGCTTGAAGTCAGCATGCCTTGCTTCAGAGTTGCTGGATTAGAGATCCAAAATTGGCAGAACAATAAGAGAGTTGTGGAGAAGATAGTTGGAGGAAAACTTCTGTGATAATAAGTGTAGAAATGGGAAGAATGAAGGTTATGCAGATGGTGGGTGCAGCCTTAGGAAAGGCAGAGTTTGAAGAGTGAACTGGAGATACAGAAAGACATAGGTTATAAGATGCTTACCTTCAGAACTGATTAAGGATAAGAGGCCTTCTTCCTTTGCATCAGAGGTGGTATTCAGCAGCGTCTGACCAGTTCTGGAGAACCGGTAGCGGAAATTTTGAGTAGTTTGGAGAACTGGCAAATACCACCTCTGATTGGCCCCTTCCCTGTCTATTCTTTGCCTCCTGGGTCCCAGCTGATTGGCTGGGTCTTCTGCTGTTGCCCTGCACAGGAGAACGGAGCTGGAAAGCAGGTTAGTGGGGGAGGGCGGAATGGGAATGTTGCAGTAACCTTCCCAGAGGAATGGGGTGGAAATGGAGATTTTGCAGTATCCTTCCCCTGGAGTGGGGAGGGAAAAGAGAAACTATAATTTGAAAAGTTTTCTATAGCAGTACTATATATACATATATTACTTAGTGATATGGAAGAAGGTATGTGACATGTATCTTCACAATTGTAATGCAGTTTATATATAAACAAGAAGAAACTGGGAACATTTTTTGTTACATAGGACATTGTCATCTATTACTGTAAAAAATGAGTGAAAACAATGTTGGACATTCCAAATTTGGAACCTCAACTCCATGAATTCTCAGCCAACATGGTGAAAGGCTTGGAATTTTGAAAACTATAACGTGAAACCATCTGAGGATGCTTAGTTATAGACAAAGCAGTATTGTCTGCACAAAACATTATATTATATTGCATTATATTATAAAATGTTATATATAAACAAAAAGAAACAGGGAACATTTTCTGTTGTATAGGACGTTGACATCCATTACAGTAACAAGTGAGTGAAAATCATTTTCCCTTCAAAGATACAGAACCATATGGATGTATTCCTCCATTATCTTAATCTCTCAAAAACACTGCTTAAATACCAGCTACGTTGATTTTGAAAACTTTTTCTTAACCAAGTATAAGCATCATCTCAGAAACAAGCAATCCTTTACAGTATTTGAAAGCCTGATACTCATCCCTATGAATTATCATATTGATGAATGAGTGCTTCCTTCTCTTTCTCCTGTATAATCAAGGAGTGGCTATTCACCTCTTGGCAAATCTGTCTTGAGAGCAGAATTAAACCCAATATTGTTTAACTTTGAGGATATTCCATCTAGGCTGTAAAAAGTGTTACCATGGAGTGATGGTCTGGATTTTTCCAAACCAGATGGAGAAGCACCAGGACTCTTCTCACAGTCAATGTGCATGGTTCCCTCCCTTCCGCTGACTGGCATAAATTGTGCCTTTCCCCAAAGCCAAGGAATAGTACATTATGGCCACCAGCAATATCAAAGCATTCTAAACCAGGGGTCTCCAACCTTGACAACTTTAACACTTGTGGATTTCAACTCCCAGATTTCCTCAGCCAGCAAAGCAAAGCTGGCTGAGGAATTCTGGGAGTTGAAGTCCACAAGTCTTAAAGTTGCCAAGTTTGGAGACCCCTGTTCTAGGCCAATGGTTTCCAACCTTGTGGCTTGGCAGGCTGACTGGGGGTGGGGAGAAGGGAACCAGGCCCCGTGAGTGGTTGGCCAGCACATGTGCACATGGATGCACAGTTCAACTTGTATAAATCGAGCTGCATGCACACGCTCATGCGGCCCAATTCCAAATAGGCCACAGTCTGGTAGTGGGCTGCAGCCAGGGGTTGGGGATCTTTGTTCTAGACCAGCCGTGGGCAAACTACGGCCCGTGGGCCAGATCCGGCCTGTTCGGCTGTTCTATCTGGCCTGTGGAGCCAAAAGAGCAGAGGGTTCTCTTGCTCTCCCAGAAGGCTACGTGAAGTAATCTAACTTTGAATTTATATTAGTTCACACAAACACTCCATCCATGCTTTTGTTCCGGCCCTCCGGTCCAGTTTAAGAACCCATTGTGGCCCTCAAGTCAAAAAGTTTGCCCACCCCTGTTCTAGACTGTGCGGCCAGATTTATGTACAATTAAAGGGGAAACACTACTTTAATACTAGAACAACATAAAATAATTTCAGGCTGCCTCTTCAGTGGACTGGGATACAATGGAAGGGAGGTCATAAGGACATGACTCTTCAAAGTAGTTGCTGGTTGGGAAATTCTGGGGGTTGAAGTCCATACATCTTTAAACTGCTAAAGTTGTGAAACATTGCTCTACTATGACTAGATGTCATCATAATATATGCTAGGTTTATGTTTGAAGGGAGAGGGTTTTTTTTTAAGGATGGAGTAGCAATACATCTTATAAAATGCTATATGAGGGAACTGGAGCAAATGCTTCTTGAATATGTTCGCCATCTTCTGCCATCTTTAAAGATCAAATGTTCCTCGTTGTTTGTTGTACACCGATTCATGCAGGTCAGCAGAAGGTCCTAGTATGGTTAGACTAAAGCCGAGCTCTTTGCGTCAAAGAGGGCATCTGGGGTAGACACAAGTTGCAATCTCATTTTTTTTCTTTATCACTTTTTCAGAGAGTATGTTCTGCAGCCAGGGTGACATGGAAAATGTGGGGATGGGAGAAGGGCCATATTATCGTGTCCTTCACTACGTATGCATGTGGATGGAGGGAAGGGGTTGGTCAGAAGCAACTTTGCCTAGGGCTACCATACATGATGATGGTCCATTCTTGTTCTGGAATAGAAGGAAGGGAGGAGCAGGCAGGAGAAAGGAATTAAAACCCTCCTGCCACCAGCATTTTTCTTCTAAATTGCTTTCAAAAAGCTGCCTTCCATCTGGCTAAACTGTTTGCAGAGCAAACCTTTACCAACCCCACTCAAAAAAAAAATAAAATAAACAAGAAGAGAAGACAGTTTCAGTGGAAATCCCAGAATGAGAGGAACACAGCATTTTCTCTTTTTCTCCTACTGTTTAATTCCATTTTTGTTTCCACCATTTTATAATGTTCTTGTCAAATTCTGCTTGGGATTTGCCCCTACTGGCTCATTGCACCCTGAGCATTGCCATGTTTGCTGGCTAGCACTGTTCCAAAATTGTGACTTTGCTTATTAATGATTGTTCTCGCTCTTTTTTTTATTATTAGTATTATTTCTGGGTAATGCGCCAATGGCTTCTGCCAGTACTTCAAAAATAGCAAGGAGTCTGCGTCTGACTCGTTGGAATGAGCTGGCTTGCTACACAATGAGTCTAGCCAGATGGTGTATTGCTCTAATGGGGCACATTTGTAATACTTCAGGCACTGAATTAATAATGCTTAGTTTAGTCCATGGGGAATAGAAACCTAATAGAGTGTCTCCTCGGCATATCTGGCCCCCATCATTGTGATTGCTTTGTGCCTGTGAGGTTTTCCTTGAGCCTTAAGGGTGATCGTTCGAGAATTCAGGGGTTTAACTATGTAATACATTCAGAGGGATGGAGAAATAACAGGTAAGGGTTGAAGTATGCATTTTACACACGCACAAATGAACAAACTAAAAAGTGTGACTTTTTCATGTCTATATCCTCTAAGGATATTTCATTTTATTTCAGGCTTTAGAGGGGTGTTCCTCTGCTCATGTCCAGGGCTAACATGTGTATGGGAATTGGAGTATGCTCATGAGCCCATCCTTACATGCTCGGGTCCGTAAAGAAATCCATGCATGTTCTGGATAATGCAAAGAATTGCAAATGACTTTCTTTGATGATGTTTAAAATCCTGTCCCCAATCAGAAACTCTGATTCAGCTGAGTGCCTGAGTTCCAGAGCTGTAGGAATCTTTACCTTTTGTTGATAACCAGTTTTACTTAACATTCATAGAGTTAATTTCACTATTACAGGGACTGATTTTTTCTGTACATTTTCTCATCTTGGTCTGATACACTGTTTAGTTCTAATGAAGTCATTCGTAACGACTATGTGTTGAGCAGAATGCTTTGCTGAAGGGCTTCACACTCAACCAAATACAGAAATTCTGGAATTTAAAATCCTGTCATTTTCAAGCAACGTGAAAACATCTCAGAAAAGCAAAGATGATGAAGGTACGGCTTTCTAAGTTATCTTAAAGATTCACCAAAGGAACAAGTTGTGGCACCAGCAATCTATGAGCTCATTTAGAAAGAAAAATAGAATAAACAGAGGCAACAATAAAAAGACTAGAGGTTTTGTCCAGGACAGCTCAAAAGGTAGCTGAAAAAAAAAAAGATGGAAGTAAATTCTGGGTTAAAAGGGGATTCTTTTGTCCTTGAGAAATTTTAAAAATAGTATGATAAACATATTCTTTCCTTCCATATGGTGAAGGCAACACAAATGGGATTTGCCAGCAGCATTGAAATCTGTGAGATGATGAGAGGCTATGGTCTGAAGATCCATGGTCTTGTGTTATTCTAAGAGCATAGAGGTTGGGGCTTGAATTGTAATGCCATGTCCATCATCTTGCAGTTTGTGACACCTCGCCTCTGTGGACACCCCTGGGATTTCCAAATCTTTCCCTTTGCCCCCTTTGTAAAGTACTTATGCTGGTATTTTAATATTTCTTCCCTATGTCTTTCATGAAAATGTTTACAGATCTCCACTATTAAGTGTAAACTTTTTTTATGATTAAGATTTATCTACTTTACGGAACGAGGGCTTCAGTATACAATACCTGCCCATCATACACATTTCTGTACATATTTTATTAGTGCTACGTACTGTGTACACTAAGTTTCACTTTTTTGTATTGGCTTCATTCCATTTCCCTATCAGTTTGTTTTAAAGTTTACAGAACTTTAAAATAAAGCATTACATTTTCTGAATGCACTCCATAATATACATATTTTTTCTATGTAATTACCACTCACATCATGTATTTTTGCGTGCTGTTTAGATATTCTCCTGGGTTTTACAGCATACTTTTCAAATACATCCCAAATATTTTTGGTGAGAACATGCGTTTAAGCAATGTAGTTTGAAGAAAAATATAAACATATTAAGGCCTGTTTAAAATTTTAAAATCCCCAAATTAACGGCAAAAGAGAATGGAATCAGCAATAAATTATGCAAAAGTGGCATGGTTAGATTTCAATTGATTTAGCAGTCCCAGTCACTGTGAAGAATATACTTAAATCGTAGATTAGTTTTTCTACCCCGGTTGTTCATTATCACTGTTATTTACCATTAGACTCAATCTTTTACATTTTAAACTGGCAAATACTTCCATTATTTGTATATAAATTGCAGATATTTATAGTTAAAGTGCACACTAAAAAATTGTGTGTGTGTGTGTAAAATAAATGACAAAAATTTATGTCACAAATAATCTGCAATCCTGAGTTGGTTATTCATAGCAAACAGGCATCAGTTGGAACCCTGACAATGGTATATTATCTTAAAAGTTAACAAAGATTCCATTACACATGCAACATGTACATATACTCAAAACACATACTTTGATAGTAACTACTACTAGCCTGGATTTGATGCATAGAAATGGGTAGTAGGAAAATCAAATTTCTTCAAGTCTGAATTTTTACAGTCAAGAAAGGAGAAGGCAAATCAGAAGAAATGCAAATGAAAGCGGGGGAAAGCAGCAAAAAAAAAAAGCAAAACTGAGTAACCCAATGAGGTTTTTACACAAGTAACTTTAAAGAGCCAAAAATATATTAAATGCTTAATGAATGAAAGCCTGAGAAAGTAAACACAATCCTTTCTCAGAAACCAAATCAAATCATAAGGCCAAAGATGAGTAAATTAGAAACAAGGCTGCAATACATCGATAAAAAGCAGAGCCATCCATTAAGCACATGGGCAAATAAGTTGCAATGCCCCACTGCAAACCTTTAAAACAAACAATACACTTTGCATAAAGCAGTCAACTTGCTCACTCGTTCCAGGGAACATGCAAGCTCTTCCAGTTTGCTGAAAGGTCTCAACTCGGGATGGCAGAGTTGGGTTTGACATTAATTGGTTCAATAAAAACCAAGGCTTCACGCTCCTGGATTCCGAAAAATCCCTGATGCAAAGCAAGAAGAAAACAATGCTTGCCAAGAAGCTCAATGATTCCTCAAACAGTGGGCATTCCTATGGTCCAAAAGTAACCTGCTTTTAAACAAGATGTCTAAGCAGTAAGTCTCAATGATGCTACTTTTTGAAAGGATGGCAGGTACACGGAAGGGTTTGGACATCATCTCCTTCAATTTGATGCCAATCCATGTTGGTTAGTTAGCATTTATGCCCAACAAGTGGCTAATATGCAGTGATGGAAACTGTAGCTGTCATCTGGAGTTCATCAGACAGAGAAGACAGGGTAACAAAATTCTTTTTTTTTAATAACAAATTTTATTCAATTTTTAACAATTTTTTAAAACAGCTCTTTTCAGTAGACAGCATGTTCCCGGGTCGTCACTTTTACATGCAAATATGACAGTAGATCTATATTCATTTTAAACATTTAACTTCCTATTTTATCCCATTTTTACTTCTATTCCATTTTAGCAGACAAAGGGTCAGAGAAATTAATCCTAATCTCAAATCTTAATCTCAATCTGTATAACCCCCCAGTTCATTTCGAGTTAATTGCAAATATATATATATATATATTTTAAAAACATCATTTATAAATCTTACAAATAACAATATATTTGCCCATCATATTAAAGATAAAGTTCATCCATATCTATCCTTTAATTATCTTCACATTGTTAATACTCTTTTATCATTTACAGAATTCTTTTATCCGTCAGATTTGCCCTTTCATCACATATTCTCTCCATGATTCTAAATCCGTACAGGTTTTAACACTAAAAAGAATGAGAAGAAAAACCTAGACTTGCCCCCTTTTACTACTTTGAAAGTGACACCTCAGTGGTTAATATAGTAGCATAATCATAATCATTCCCTTTAAAACGAAAGATAGAGAAGAAAAAGAAAAGGAGAAAAGAAAAGCTACCTTACAATATATCTCTAATCAATCGGGTTCTGCAACACATATCCCCCTAAGGTTTATTTATGGTTCCAAAATAATAATAAAAATAACTATCTTGGTTATTGACAAATTCATTCTAAAATCATTTCAATTAATTCAATTTATCTAATCAACATTTACCTTTCTTTTGTAAATAAGAAATAAAGGTGTGACCTTTACCAGTAAAATTGTCAGTAACCCCTATTATTTTACACTTTTATAATTGCAATATATTCTTATTACCACTTCTTCATGCAGAACCCCCTTCTTAATGCATTAGCCATTATCTCTATGCAAACAAGTTTCTTTCTTCATTATGTAATTCCCATGTTTCTCTATCTTCTGTTCTTGTTCTTGTTCCTTCTCCTCTCTTATCCCGCTTATCCCCTTCTCTATCCAGTTTGAATCCCTCTCTCTTTTACCTTTGCTCCCTATCCTTCTGACCTTTCTAACATGCCTAATTTCATGAATGTTCCTTTTAATTACCTTCTTAAGTTTTTTTTGACCATCCTCCCTTTCCCTTTTATTTATATCTTTGTAGTTGTCTTTAAATGGCTTTTGTTGGCTTCTCCTCCTTTCCTCCTTTATCCTGTTTCTATCCAGTTTGAATCCTCTCTCTCTTACCTTTCTGTTCCTTTCCTTCTGAACCTTTCTAACATGCTTAATTTCATAAATGTTCCTTTTAGATACTTTCTTAGGTTCTGTTTTTAGCCACCCTTCCTTTCCCTTTTTATTTGTATTAATCTTTATTAATTGTCTTTTAAGATGGCTTTCTCTTGTGGGGCTCCTCCTTTCCAAGGTTCCTTCTTCTTGTTCTTTATTCACCATTTCAATGCCCATGTTTTCTGCAACGAGCCAAGTTAGTTCAGTCACTTCCTGTAGCAGTTCTTTCATACTTTTAAACTCCATTTTGATTCTTTGGATGGCCACCAGAATTTTATTTTCCTTATTTCTTCTTCTTTAAATTTTCTAAGATCCTAACCCAGGTCCAGAATCTATATCAATATCACCAACTAGTCCGGTAGTCCGTCTTTGTGTATTCAAGCTTTCACTTTCTATGAGTCTTGTTTTTTTGTTTCAGCGTCTCTTTAAAATGTAACAACTCCAATCCACAAAGGAACAAGATAGTTTCTTTCTTCTTTAGCTTCCAATTTTTCTCCACAAAGTGGCACTTTCTGCACAGAGTCTTAACCCTTTCCTTTTATTTTGATATTCAAAATTTTTCGAGCCCCAAACTTAAGTTCTTACGCTGGCTTCTTCCTTTCCCGGTTCGCTCCCTTATAGCTGTCAAAAATATTTTACTTATTTTTTCCTTCACTTGAGACTGTGCCGCTTCTGTTTCTTTTTTTAAAAAACTCATCTTTATCTTAATCCCGGGGTGCCTTGATCTTACCATCCGATACTCCTGGTTCCTCTGCTGTCGACTTCTCTCTTTCCTCCTGCACCAATCTTAATCCCGTTGAGACCTTCTCTTCGAGGTGGCCATTTTTGACCACCACTTCTTGACGTCTTGGGAGGGAAAAGACCAGATCCAAAAGGGGGGGAGATGCGGCTCCCCTCACTCTGGCTGGCAGATTTCCCTTTCTCCGCCGCCCCTATGAGGCAGTTCAGCACCGAACCTTGCAGGATCGGGGCTCTCCGACGCAAGAGCCAGGCTGCGGTCACGGACGATCGCAAACTGCCGCCCGTTCTTGAGAAGGCTCAACCCAGAAGTGGGGGTAACAAAATTCTTCTGGAGGAGTCTACTGTAGTGCATACCATGTGCCTGAGATAAGTCTGTTCCATGTTATTTAATACTAAATACTTTTTAAAAATTACTGATTAATTTTTAATCAACATCCCTAATTCTAAGTACTCTTGTGCTTAGAATCTCAACCAGCTGGAAAAATAATAGAATCCTCCATCATTCTAGAGTAAAAAAAAATTGACTAACAGTAGAGAGCAATTTACAAGAAGGAACAACATTAGATCTTACATTAGAACTACAGCAGCAACCCATGTATATATCTGAACATATTTTTTATTTGGAGCTCAGGGCTAGTCTTAAGGGCACCAGATGCAGACACTGTTTCAAAAAAATCAGAGTGTGGTACTTAGGACTTTTTCTAGAGAGATTCAATTCAAATCTTTGTCTATCTATGAAACTCTCTGAGTGGCTTGGACCAGTCTTGAGATCTCATAAGCATGTAGATGGCCACTGTGGCAAATGCCTTTGATTTTATCTAGCCTTTGGTCTGCATCACACTGGCTATGTTTTGCTTAAAGTTGATATTTTAAAATATATTATTCTGAAATGGAATAAGACAATTTGCTGAACCTAGAAAAACAACCGCAGCGCTCGCCTTCTGTGGAATGACCACTTACAGAGCAAACTTTGCTTCTTTTTCTGGGTTCTGCTTAGGATATTTGAACACTGTTTAATATTCAGAGAAATTCTTAGATCTTTGGCCAGTCACAGCAGACCTGAAGGTGCTGTGCTGGTGGTTGCTGTGAGACTGGGTGGAATAAGGCCATTTTCCTCTATAGCAAACAACAGCTCCATTCTCAAAAATAATACCCTGCTGTCTAGATTGCTTAAGCTGTTTTGCCAGGTGACGGATACATATAAGATCAGCTTGGAAAAAAAGCAACATGAAAAGCAAAGAATGGCAAAGAAGCTGATTTACATTTATTTGAAATACGCTTGGAATTTAATTTTTTCCATCACCTTAAGTAGAAAAGAATTAAGGTAGCTCAACTGGAAATCAACTCATTTCCTGACACCCTGTTTCTAAATTTAATTCTTAGAAGGAAATATTGCTGCTTCAACAAGTATTCCCATAGTATAGCTTGATGAATGAAAGATACATAACATACAGAAACAGCTAAGCATTCTTGCTCTTTTTTCCCCCTTCAAATGTTCAGAACTGCTTCAAATTGCACCGGCAGGGTATCATTTAAACATGAGGGCTTTCAGGTGTAAGTGGGATTTTTAAAAAGGCTTTATTTTTGTCTGGCTGCCAATTATAATATCTCTTCTCACTCAGTTACATCTCACTCTCTGAGCTGCCAAAAGTATTCTCTGCAAAAAGCATTGCCTCTTTAGGGTATGAGGTTTTGTATTTGAAAAAAGCCAGTTACCTTTTGAGAAGCACGCAGAATATATTCCCTATTATAAATCTCAATACGGGAGTAAGTTATTCTTCTGCAAATAAAAATATAATTCTGAAATAATCCATACAGATGTGTATCTGGGCCTGACGTAAAATGTAATGAATACTTTTGTAGTTCTAAAACAGGGTTGTCAAACTCGATTTCATTGAGGGCCACATCAAGGTTGTGTTTGACTTTGAAGGGCCGGGGTGGATGTGGCCAGCTTGACGTCACTCATGTCGGGGGGTACCTGTGGTGGCCCAAGTGCTCTGTCAGAGAAAACATGCTCCCAAGCTCCATTTTCAGCTGGGACTGCCTCCTGCAACTCTCTGCCAGTGAAAACAGAGCTCGGAACTGTGTGTGGCCCTTGCAAGCTCCATTTTTAACTGGGATGGCCTTCTGAAACCCTCTGCCAGTAACAATGGAGCTTGGGGGGCCGTGCGCAACCCTCATGAGCTCTGTTTTTGGCTGGGACAGCCTTCTACAACCCTCTGCCAATGAAAATGGAGCTTAGTGGGGCCCATGTGCAGCCCTCCCAAGCTCCATTTTTGCTGGCAGAGGCATGCGCCAGGACAGCCCCCGTGGGCCAGATCTAAGCATCCCACGGGCCGTATCTGGCCTGCGGGCCATGAGTTTGACACCCTTGTTCTAGAATGTCTACAGAAATCTACTCAGAATGCCATATTTGGTGAGATGAACAGCACAGCCTGCATCTTCAGAAATAAATCCCAGAATTCAAAGGGAATTACTCATTGGAAATTGTCAGATTTCTTGCTTTGTAGTTAATCTAAATCACTGTTGTACTGCTTTGCCATCGCCCAGGAGGCTTTCCTGAGGCGCAGTCAGGGGTGGTATTCAGGGGTTGCGGGGGAAAGTGGCCTGAGAGCAGGCCTTAGGACTGAAGCTTCTATTTTTCAGTGCATACTCAGGCAGCAGATTGCAGGAAGTTACATCTGTGAGTGACTGATTCTGCAAGCAACTCAATCTGCCTGCCTGCTTTGCCTGATTTTGGGTAAAAGTTGCTCTTTTTTAAAAAAAATCAATATTTACATAAATATTTACAATATTTACATACAAGCCATGCCCACCCAGTCACATGACCATCAAGCCACGCTCACAAATTAGGCCACGTTAAGAAATTTGAATCCCACCCTGAATAGTCCTGTCAGGGAATTGCTTCCCTCCAGATATCTGATCACACCCCCTAAAGGACCAGAAGGATTAGTCTTTTAAGGAATGCATTTGGGGTGTGTGGAGATTTAGGGATAGACTAATCATAACCTACTAGACATTTGTTTCAGAAAAAGAGAATGACCAAGGGCAAAATAGTAGTGGGAGAGGAAGCAACTTCTGACTTCCTGACAACTTATTGTGGCTGACCACTCTCCAGCAGTCAATGATAGGACCAGTGTAGCCAGCCTTCAGAGGGCTAGGGTGGGACCGGTCTCTTTGATGCCCAGCAGCCAAAGGAGGAGTCAGTCAACCTAGCTTCTAGAGGGCTAAGGTGGGACCAGTCTACTGAACCTCCAGGGGATGGTATGACAGCACTTGAAGCAACCCGAGGTTTGCTTTTGCCAATGTTCAGTCCCATGGAAGTCATGGGGTCCAGATTTTATATGTACAGGCAGTCCTTGACTTATCACCACAATTGAGCCCAGAATTTATGTGGCTAAGTGAGAAATTTGTTAAGTGAGCTTTGCCCCATTCTTTGACTTTCCTTGCCACCTTTATTAAGTGAATCAGTTTTTGTTAAATTAATAATGAAGTTGTTAAATGAGCCTGGCTTCCCCATTGACTTTGCTTTTCAGTAGAGCATTTCCCTTCATAGATGTGGTGGACTGCCCAGAGACTATAGGCACTTAGCAACACAGGTACCTAAGTGTGTGGCTATGGCCAATTTGTGTTTGTGTCCATACACAGAATAGCATTTTTAAGTAACCTAAAAGAGGAAGCATTTCCTCTGTCATTGTAATGGTTGGGACACAATACAGAAAACACATCTGAATAGGGGATAATGGAACTAATTACAAGAAGTGGGAGGCTCTTGTTCACTGGGGGGTTTGAAGCTACATAGAAGCTAGTTAGACACTTACCAGGGTGCAGTTCAAGGTTCTGGTTTCATGGTTAAAGCCCTTCATGATATAGGTCCTGGCTATATGGTCCTTGCTTATCTCCAAGTGTTTATACAATCAATAAGGCTAAGTGTGTTCTGGGTCCCCATCAATTAAACAGGTTTATTGTACAGGATCAAAAAAGGAGTCCTATTCTGTTGCAGCACCTGCCCTTCCTAAGAGATTTAGGCAGCTCCCACCCATATGACATTCATGAACCCATTAAACACCTGATCGTTTTCGCAGGTCGTGTGGTATGGTGGTTGTGAAGTTCTCTTTAATTATATTTAGTTTATAATTGGTTGAATTCTTCTCCCAGCCAGGATCTCTTTTTATGCATTGTAGTTTTTGTCATCAATACATCGGATTCAGTGGTGGTATTCTACCGGTTTGGCCGAACCGGTATCTCTGAGGATCACCTGTGAGCTAACCGGTTCGCTCTGACGATCAGCTGCTGGGCCTATCTGCCCGGGCTCTATACTGATCTTTATTTCCTGGTTTTGAAGCTCAGTTGCTTCACGTGGCAGATTGCCGCCCTTCTGCGCACTCACATGTGCGCGTAAAGCACGCCCACCAAGCCATTTCCCCCAGAACCGGTGGTAAAAAAATTTGAATCCCACCACTGATCGGATTCATCGAGTTGGGCCCCATCGAAATTGTATAAGCAAGTAAATAAACGTTTTAATTTTGCCCTGAGCAGGGGAAAGGCTTATGAAGCTTCTTTCAGTTCTAAAGTTCTACAAAATTAAGGTGTTATCCCAGATTAATATGGGAAACCATACAATTGAAACCCTTTATCAGCACAATGGATTGAAATTTGGAGGCAAGTTAGTAGGTCCGAAAGGATAAAACAGTATCACTTTTCACTGTAATTGGGAGAGGGGTTTGGAAGATGTGCTTTCAAGGTGCTTTTTCAGTTAGAAAAGAGATCAAATGTTCTAGGTGGTGTAGACTTTCTGACAGCAATTAATGAAAAAGGAGCAAAGAGGAAGTAGTCAGGTTGTGACATGACATGGCAGACAGAAATGGCTACAGGAAGATTTTACAAAGGAAATTTTTTTTAATGTTTCTTTTGTTGAAAGGTCTGTACATGCTTATCACTTGATGGGGTATCATGCGAGCTTTAGCCTGAAGGAGAAGAAAATCAAGGAAGTCACCATGACAAAGAGAGATAGGAAACAGAAACATTGAGAGGTTCTTAGAAGATTCTGCTTCCATCCCCCCCCCTCCTTTTTCTGGCTTCAGATACTACTAGTAATCTCTTGGGATTAAAAAAAAGTCTCACACAACAGCTGACAGTTGGGTTGTTCCTGTCAGAAACTGAAACTGAAAACAATCTGAGCATTGAATTTGTTTGTATTTTTTCCCTGGCTTTATAGAAAACTACGTAAGAGAAAAAGAGGAAGAGTAGTATTCTGATGGCTTGTTCCCCATTAAAGTGATTGCGGGTTTTGGGGTTTTTTTTGGTTCTAATCTAATAAGAAGAAATTGCTCCCCCTTTATTTATTGTCCCCATACCAGCCATATTTTTCCTCCCCAACCCTCCCTAACCCTAACCCCAACCCGACCCTCCACACTGGGAGAAATGTTTTAAAATTTTTATCTTCTGTTACAACTCTTTGGCACACGAGGAGACAACCAACTTCCCTATTTTTCCATTCTGAAGTTTTTGAGAGGTTCAGGATGCTGCTTCTGCCTCTTCCTTTTCCCATAGCTGAAGCATCAGAGCTTTCTTAGTTCTTCCAAATTGGGAGTGTTTTTCTTATTTGCTTCATATAAAAGATAAACAGGATAGGTTGTTCTGGGACAAACTTGAAGCAATGGTAATCTCCTCAACTCCAGTTGTCCTGGTAAATTGCTACGCTTCCACAGCCATTTTGAACTTGACCATGGAATACCAGAGATCTGGGTTTTTTTTTCCTTGTTACACTATCAAACTTCCACTTCATTGATAGGGACAGCAAGGAATCCTATTTAGTATGGATGCATGATTGCATCTTGCATCCAATCTAACATCTTTCACTGGTACACATCTCCACATCCAGGTGGGGTTTTTTGGGGGGAAGAACTGAACACCTTTTTCTACCCCCTAAATCTACATGATCTGAAAGAAACATGGGCAGAGGCCAAACTACAGTTCTGTGCCTCTAAGAGAGGGGTGTCAAACTCCCAGGCCGTGGGCTGGATGCATCATGCGCTGGCCATGCCCACTCCTGGTTTAGCAAAGGGGGAGGGGAAATCGTGATACATCACATGATGTGGCGCCATGCGTTTGACACCCCTGCTCTAAGAGATGTCTTTCCCTGGGTTTCTTCTGAGTCATCTTTTGGTCCGAGCCTCATCAATTCCCTCTCCCCACTCCATACCACACCTGTAAATGTGTATGTGATCTCTCTACCTTACACACAAATATACACAACACCTTTTTGTTTAGGGACTTCCCCCAGCTAGATATTCCAAAATCCTGACTTTTTTAATTTAAAAATTACTCAGCTGTCTTTTTACTATAACATTTGTATTTTGTATGAAATATCCCTGAGATCATTCTTTCTCGTAAGACATTTTTACAGTAGTGTTCTGTGTCCCCATCTCTCAGACACAAGGCTGCTGACTGGAAAAGGTAGAAAGCTTCTCATTTAAACAAGGAAACAGAATGCTGTCATGTTGATATATTTTATTTCAGATAGAACTGTATTTACGAAATGTACATTGTATGAATTAAAGCAAAAATGAATTATGTGAAATACTAACCACTCTGCATGGCAGAGATTAACTGATGCAAATCAATACTAGTTTAACTGGTATTTTGGACAACGTGCTTATACATACAGTTATGTATAGATTTTGTATGTGCAAATGTGTGTGTGTGTGTGTGTGTGTGTTTCATCTCTGCTCCTCTAAACCAATTCATTCATACAGAAAGCAAATCCTCACTTCAAAGACTGCGGAAGACAGGTTGTATACTGTGATAAAGCCCTAGGAATCACTCATACCCAGTACCTTTCGAGACTTAAATCTTTGGAATGCATTCAGTTTCATCTCAGCAGTGCTTAATAGCCAGGAGATATGCCAGTCCCAACCACAGTCCATGGCCACTTCCTCCAATTTTGTTTTAACACCCCTCTTTTACAGTTAGGCATTAGGTGGCATTCTTTGTGGTTTATGAATGGTAGTTTCTACAGAATTATTTATGCAGTTGATACTTAAATGCATTTGAACTAAATTCTACTTTCATGTGAAAGTCCCGTTCATATTTTATTGCTGTATATTATTCAGTTATCCTGAAGATACTAGACCCAACTGATATCCTATTTTTTAAGGAAATAAAAAAATAAATAAAAAATAAAGAGAAAACTAAGGGAATGAAAAGATAAAAGGAAAGGAAAATGATTTCCATAGACTATAGCATCACGTCATGTGATGTATCACGATTTCCCCTCCCTCTTTGCTAAAAGTTACTTATATAGCCTAATAACTTGTCAAGAGAAAGCAACTAGCCACCTTATGGCTAACTGATTCTGGATACACACACTAATCTTATTATAGGCAGGAAGTCTGGGGAATTTGAACTCGGAATATTTCTAAGAAGGTTGAAGCTTAGCTTAACCCAACTTCAAGAGTATACCCAATGGGTTCTGCCCCAGACTGCTTCTGGCATTTGTAGATAAGGAGAGAATGGCATCCACACTATGAGCTGAATGCTTGAGAAACCATATTTCTGAAATAACACAGGTAGACCAAACAGGTTATATTCCCAAAAGGAAAAAGATGGGGCAGCCTAGGATTTATAACAAATGCACTACAATACACCCTCAGCAAAAGAAAAAAAAAGAAGGCAACAGTAATATTTTTCAGATGCAGAAGCAACCTTCAACAACTTCAAGTGGCTTTTCTTATTAAGAGTGAATCCAGGAGAATTTAAAACTTGATGGAGAGCACATATCAGTGGCAAACAGCAAAGATCACAAGCAGCAGAACCGTCTCCACAGGTGTTCCAATAAGCAAAGGCACCAGAGGTGTCCATTTCCCATTCTCATTACTTGTAATGGCTTTAGAAGTTTCAGAGGAGAAGATTCGGCGAGACAAACAAATGCTTTAGAATAAGATCTAGGGAGACAAATTCAAGAGGAAACGCTATGCAGGTGCAGATTCTATGCAGATGATTAACCACAGCGCAACCATAGAGCACTAGAAGGCTTTCAAGGCAGAGCAGAAAGGCTGGCACGGGGTATCACAAGCCAGATTTTCTCTTTACAGTTTTTGACTTGGCTTCCTACTTAAAAGCAGAAATGTAGGCCACGCTGAATGAGACATAGAAAATAGGTCTCTTAGTTTTGTTTTGTTTTTCTTTAATAGAACATTGCTGCAACACATTTCAAATATAGCACCATGCACAGCTAATTCAGGTACGAAGCACTGAACTCTGAGCACACAATTTGAAAATAGCCCATTCTTCCTTTTTTTAAAATTTTCACGGAATTATATATATATATATATATATATCGCTCTTGAAATATATTAACGTTTTTTAATACTCTAACTCTTTTCATTAAATATTAAGTTTTCTTCATATGGAAATTTGTTTTTTGTTTTTAAAAAGTGGAAAGAATCAAGAATCGACACAAAACTGCTCGGAATCCCAAAATAAGTGTCTCAAAAACCAAAGGGATAATAAAGTGCTGGGAAAATAACGGAAGTCTCAAAAATAGCTTTGACTATTGTTTCAATAAAGTGCTGCTTCTAGATTATTTTAATAACCCCACCATCACTTCACTGATATCCCACAATTTTCTTGCAACCAAGTCATCTGTGGCCTTGGGCAACAACTGCTCCTCCTTGCAGTCTCCAAAATACTTCCCAGACACACCCTCTACTTCAGGAGAAGTGGACAGATAAACAATGGTCTGGGCTCCTTCTGATGGAGACTTGAAGAATGCCCAAGATACCAAATTGAAAAGGGGCTTGGCTAATAAAGGAATATGTATATACCTACCTAGATTTGTTCTGACAATACCAGGATGTAATACATTCACAGTGACACCTGTGTTTTGTATGCGTCGGGCTAACTCCCTGGTAAACAATATGTTGCCCAGTTTACTTCGACTATAGGCAAAGCTTTTGTTATAATTTAGTTCACTGTTTAAGTCATCAAAGTTGATCTCTCCATATTTGTAAAGCTTGGAGGATACCACTACAATCCTGCTGGGAGCAGAACTTTTTAGAAGACCAAGGAGAAGATTTGTGAGCAAAAAGTGACCTAAGTGATTGACGCCAAACTGCATCTCAAAACCATCCTCTGTCTTCATATAAGGACACTGGAATATCCCAGCATTGTTGATCAGGACATCCAGCCTTGGCTCTTCCTGTACGAGAGGGGAGGGAGGGGGGAGAAGGGAGAGAGAGAGAGAGATTAAAATCTTTGTCTTCTAAAGGAAAAATGGTGAAAGATTAAGTTCTTAATATTCCATGTTTACAAAGCATTTTCGATATCCTTTTTGTCAAATTTTCTACTTGCACAAGTTTGAAAGACTGTCAAACTTAGACAAATAGTTCCTGAGAGGGAAAAAAAGCACGTCTAAAGAAAGTCAAGCACCACAACTCAAAAGGACCACAGCCAGTCTTTACAGCTTCCTTCATGATTACCTGATTATGTGCTTTATTTTTTTTAAAGACACACGTTTATTAGAATTACAAAGCATCTTTTCTTCAGCAATACACAGGGGGATTTCCTTCTTATTCCCACAGCAGCAATCCTGTGAGATTGTCTGGGTGAGAAACAGCAAGTCTCAAAATTTCCATAGATGAAAAGACTATTTGGAACCTGTGCTTCTCATGCGGGCTGCAAGGAATGGGTGGCCATCCAGTTGTTACAATTCCCAAAAAGCCACAATGTGGTGTATTGTTAAGCAACACGTATGAGGCTCACAAGTTTGTGACAGCCCAGCATTCCTCCCTATTAGTTGTGCCAGTTAGGGTCAGGAAGAAATACAGTACAGCAGCCACAGGAAGTGGGCACAAGTTCTTCATTTCTGCAATAGGATAAAATCTATTAGCTGAACTTCTGTAGAACAAGCAAAGGCAAACCCAACATTGCTCATATTTTTGTAATTTCTTCATAGGCTCCATGAAAACATTCCTACATCTTAGTCTGATACAGTCTTCCATTTGACTAAGATTATTCAAAAATAAAACACCCTTCTCTGTTTCTTAACATATAAACATAATTTTTCATCTTACAATTTGTATACAAAAGAACCTGAAGGACCAGCAAATCTACCTCATCTACCCAGTTTTAAATCAGCAGAGGATTGTGCCTGTCTTAATTTTATAATATCAATGTGGTGCTTGAGGTTATGAGCCATTCAACTGTTCCAGATTGTCTTCTGAGCTAGTCTTCATTTCAGGCCTTCATTTCCTATCCTCATAACTTAAAACACTCTGCAGTGCTAATATTCATGCTAGAAAGGCTGTTCATTGCTTCTTCATCAGTATCTGAGGGAAAAAACAAACAGCCTCTTGATGTTGCATGCTCCCAGTGGAAAATCACAGCTAATTTTAGCCTACCAACTTGCACATACACAATGTAATGTATGTGTTGATGTCCTTTTCCACATCTGCTGTCTATTGATTCCCATAAGCTGAAGTGGTTTCTTTGGAGATACTAGTGGAAGGATCTGGGACCCTTGTCTACATCTGCAAAGCATACACTGTCTCTGAGCAATCCACACATACATGCTTCCTTACTGTCGCTCATGGGTGAGGAGCAGATGATAAACAAAGATCATTTGTGCTGATGAAGAGGCTGGGTAAAACTTGGATCTTTAAAATCCAATACAAAGGATCCTCCTGATTTCACAATTTTTTTAATACCACCTACGAGAATCCAATATTAAAAAGTAAACCAGTTGCGTTATTGCCTAGTACATTTTAACGATCATGGATCTATTTTCAGCATCATCATGCTGCAAAAATATGAATGTAAAGAATGGATCCTCTTAATGATGCATGATTTTTATTTGGAATACGTAAGCAATTAGTATATTACAGTTAACTTCTATCTACAAGCAATGAGTCATCTCAACCATAGAGTTGATAATTTAAAACAGTGGTTCTTAACCTGGGTGATATCGCCCCCCAAGCGGCGATTTTGTTTTTCAGGGGGCGATAGAATGAAAAGGGGCGACATGGGGGCGAAGGAACGTAAGGGGGGCGATATAGGGGCAATGGAGCGAGATATATTGAGAGAGAGAGGGAGGGAGGGAAGGAGGGAGGGAGGAAGAGAGAGAGAGATCTATATTGGTAGGTAGGTAGGTAGGTAGGTAGACAAAAAGACAGACAGGTAGGTAGATAGATAGGCAGGAAGGCAGGCAGGCAAACAGACCTTTTGGATGGATGGATGGACGAACGGACAGAAAGAATGCGAGAGCGGCAGCACTTTGGGAAAGCACTGGCGGCAGCTTTTCCCAACATGCTGCCGCATTCCAGGCGCCAGTTCAGGTGCGGTACAACAGTCAATGGGGTGAGCCTGCAGGGCCGGCGCCTCAAACGCCCCCCTACTGCCTCTTAGCGTCCCCAAGGGGGCCAGCAGAGGGACACTAAGAGGCGACAGGGGGGCGTTCGAGGTGTCGGCCGGCCCTGCAGGTTCACCCACTGACTAGCACTGCTCCGGAGCTGGTGCCTCCAATGCGGAAGCAGTGGCACGTTACGTGCCACTGCGGCTGCGTTCGATGCGCTGCCCCCCTGCCGCCTCTTAGCGCCTCTGCTGGCCCCCTTGGGGACGCTAAGAGGCGGCAGGGGGGCGGTTATGTTGGGGGAGGGGGGTGATGACAACTTCCTCAAAGGCTCAAGGGGGCGATTCTTTCAAAAAGGTTAAGAACCACTGATTTAAAATACCATCTGTAAGAGCTGCTTCACAAGCTATTAGGATGGCCAGTAGAGGTTTTCAAAGTCTTTGTTACATAGGAAGGAAAAAAGGAAATAAAATAAAATAAAAGCAGAATTAGTTTATATTTTGCCTATGTATAGACTTCTCATGTAAAAGTTGCTCACTGGAATTATTGTTATTAACATACTTCATAATAAATCTTACTAATCAGAATATGGACACTTGTTTTTAGGGCTAATTGCTTCTACTAGAGGCTGCTACTTTGGTTGAAGCCGGATGTCATCGGGTGCAAAAATGTAGATCAATGGAATGGACCCTCATAAATCTACACACTTTTCATACAATCTTCAGGAAAACTCCATCATGCTGAATGAAATGTCTACAATGAACCATCACAAATATGGATCTGAAATCCATATTTGGTTCCATGGTTCCAAAATCCATAATGGTTCATTATAAGACATTGCAACAAACCCAACAATGACATAAAACCACTTTGGAACTGTTTTTGTTATATGATTCATTGTATACAGATGGATTTAATCTGTGATTTGACAGCTTTAAGTTCAGCTCATAAAATAAGGCAAAAAACCTCCCAAAACCCTAGGTTCTATATTTCGTATACACGTTTGTACTACAGTTGCATCATCACAATGTGGCCTAGGATTTAATGGTGAGATCATGTAGTTCAAATGGATTTGGTTATCCATACTGCCAAAATTGGTCACATCATGACTGTCAGGGTTCCCTGTATGCAGGCAGATGTGTTCTATTATCTGGCTGTGGTTTCATGTGGCTAGCATGTTTTTGTGTCACAGCAGTGTCAACAGTGTGAGATCAATATTGGCCTGCAGTATGCAGATATTTAATGGGATGGGGACTGAAAGATTCCATGTAAGAAAATCTTGTGGATCACGTTTGTCTCTGTGCCATGCTGCCAGAACCTGCATATGATATTCATGACAGTGATGGCTTGTTATGTGCAGCTGAACCTGCTCATGGTTTTTATGAGGATTAGATGAAAAAATTATGAACAGCAATAATGAGATTCAAGGATACAGGCACCAAATGTGCCTGTATCACCAAATCTTCCGATCTGTGACAAGATAATGCATGGAGCTGATACCATCTATGATTTTGCTATGCTCATACCTATGTAAAAATCATGCAAATGAAGAAGAGCCATTTTCCAGATTCCTACTTTAGCAACTGAAGAGCATGGGGGAAACAAAAAAATAATCAAAAGATATAATTGTCAGCATGCAGGCATAATTGTCAGAAGATGCCCATGAAAAAAGTGATGAGAAATCAAGAGGCTCTGTATTTAGAACCCATGTTTTTTTTTCTGTTACTCGATTAGCCTCAAATGGCCTGACCTATTTTAGGACGCACAATAGGTTATTTACAGCCATAATAATCTGTTCAGGTGAATCCCATGTAAAGAGAAAGACGTTATGTTTGGTTTCCAAGGGCTGCAATGCGGACCCTGACTAGCCATAACCTGCTGCAGAAGAAATGTTGATGCCTCGGCCACGCGCCACAATGCGAGGGACCCTCTTTTACTTTCTAGGCTCTGCAGATGTTCCAACTGGATCCTGCTTGCCCCATGCACGAAGGATTCCGGGACCCCCTTTATGTTAGACCTCCCCTTCAGCCGCGGGGTGGGCTCAATTTGTATCTCCTGGAGCAGGGAGGGCCCCCTAATGGATTAAAATCCACCACCCCTCCACTCCCACCCGACCGTACCTGCAGCACCTGCTGGCAGAAGCTGCGCACGGAGCTGAGCGAAGCCAGGTCGAGCTCGTGCACCACCAGCTCCCCGCGGCACTCGCCCCCTCCGCGCGAGCAGAGGCCCACTTCGGCGCGTAGCTCGCGGGCGGCTTCCTCCGCGCGGCCGCAGTCCCGGCAGGCCATGATGACCCTCGCGCCTTGCCGTAGCAGCTCGGCCGCCGTGGCCCGCCCCAAGCCGCTGTTGGCCCCGGTGATGATGGCAGTCTTGCCTTCCATCGGGCCGCCGGCCGGCATCCTCAGCGCGACTTTTCTGGCCACGGAAGAGAAGCAGCGCGCGATGAAGAGCAACCCTCCCCCCAGAGCGGCGGCCAGGAGGATCCCAGCCGCGGCCATCGCCTAGAGCCCCAGGCTGGACGGGATTGGGCGCGGGCTGGCCCGACCGAGGGATCACTCAGAGTTACGACCCAATGACATCGCGCGGCGGGCGGGGCGGGGGAGCACGAGGAACCTCCGGGAGTTGGATAGGTTGGCCGGCTCGCCTCGCTTGGCATTCTGGGAAATATAGTTAGCGGGCGCGAAGAAGGGATTCGATTTTTACTTGTCGTTCACTCTGCTGCGTCCTGATTGGCTTTTTTCTTACATTCAATTTTCCTCTTTATTTTTATTATGCAAATAAATGAGCCTAAATGAATGTCAACTTGCTTTAAAACAAGTTGCGCCGGTGCAAAGAGGAACCGGGTCTATTTGTTAGACTTATATCAACAAAGCGGGAAATTAATTTGCGTAAATGAAATGTTTGTGCTTTCATCAGTCTCTATAGTTATACTTTGGTATTCCTTCAAGTTCAAACTTCCTTCTGTCCTGTTTAAATCTAATTCCCAGTTGCTTACATTTTTTCTCTGTACCATGTGTGGAGGACAACACTATGTATTTGATGAACTGGATTCTGTTCTACAGTTTATGGTATAATAAAATTACTAAGTCATCTGTCTATAAATAAAACCATGGTGTGGGCGTAGAACCAACCCCTTTCCTTTAACCGGGCACTAAAATCTGCTGCAGATGCCATTGTGCAAATGAGGTAGATTGCAGCAAAAATCTGATGTACTGCAAGCTATATTTGTTCCTATATCTGGTAATATTTCACTGTAATGCCTTTAGATAACAACTTTACACAACAACCCAGGTTTGTTGTAAGTCCAGTTTTATCTAGTTGGAAAAAATAGTAATAGAATCGCTTAAGATGACCAGTCTAGAAATATGATAATAAATATAGCTGTATTGTTATGAACTATTGCCGACTCCTTTCCAACCTCACTTTTAATTTATAGTATCAATGGTAAATTCTATGGGAGGGATGTCAGAAGCAGCAGCATGTAGCCTTTGGTTGTAACTGAACACCCTGCATATCTCTTATCTCAAAGCAAGATCTTGCCAGGGATGTCAGGTTTCTGCTCACTAAGCAGAATGAGATTCCCCTCAACCCCTCCTTTTCCAAGATAGGAGGGTTTTTTTTAGAAACAGAGAGCTCTTATATGGGAAGAAAGAAAATAACATGTGTGCTGATGTGGAATGTAAAAGCTGAGATATCAGATTTAAGTTTGAGGTTTCAAAAAAAAACAAGAAAAATTGAATCAAAAAGGAAATATTGCTTGGATAAACATTAGCAAGTGACTAGTTAACTTTGTTATTCTTTATTTTCTGTTTGTTAGTCAAAGTTGTTATTTCTGAAGTTTATTTTATCTATATAAGCTCAGTTATTGTATGCTTAATGCAACCTGTGATAATTACCATTAAGAGCTGCCCCATCTCAAATTCATAATTAGGGGCAAGTGTGTTAAAGAAAATATAAATATAGAAAAACATACATGTTAGAAAAAGTAGCTGGGACAAAACCAGACCCCTCAACCACAAACCAACATAACCAATGTACAGCCTCAGCCTCACCTCCTGCCCCTTAGACCCTGTGTCACAATATCATTAGCCTATCCATCATAGCCTGTGATTGATTTATTTACCTATACATTTACTTATTTGTATCCCACCTTTATTATTTTTACAAATAATTCAAGGCAGAGAATATATCCATCATGCTTTCCTCCTCCTATTTTCCCCACAACCACCATGTGAGATGGGTTGGGCTGAAATAGAGTGACTGACCAAAGTTACACAGCTGGTTTTCATGGTTAAGTTGGACCTGAACTCACAGTCTCCTGCTTTTTAGCCTGGTGCCTTAGCCACTAGTTTTCCACTGAGTTTATATGTTCACTAATACTATCTTGACATTTTCAATAATCATTCGTAGAGCTACATCTTTATTGTATGATAATTAACATTTAACATCGAACAGTAATGCTTGTACTAAGGCAGAGGGAGCAATACAATGTCTTTTCTATCTTTTGTTACAATAAAATTTTGATAATTATTTGTTGGGAATTCTATTTTTGAGAGAATGATCATTGATTATAGAAACACAATATACATGCAGTGTTTAAGTCTGTAAGATAATTGGTTAAAAATTGGACATTCTTTTATGAAAAGTTCTTAAGTAGAAAAATATTGAGCATTTAGATTTTATTAAGATGGGAAAGTAGTTTTAAGCAGAGAAGGTTTGGTTATAAATAACAAGATAATAACTGACATTTTCACTTCACTCACATGATCATTCAGCAGGATAAATAATGTAATACATTTAAGAAAGCAAAGGGATAAAAACAAAGCTGCATCTAATTCCATTGTGTGGAAAGCCTAAACTGGGATGGTTTGATCATAGAATGAATGGAGATCAAAATGTAAAACAAATAGGAAGAGTACATAGGTTGAGAAAAAGGAAAGATGGAGAAAGTCATGGCTACCGTGTTTCCCCGAAAATAAGACCTACCCCAAAAGTAAGACCTAGCACTATTTTCTAAACCTGCCCTAATATAAGACCTACCCCGAAAATAAGACCTAGTGTAAATCTCCAGTTCCAGGAAGACTTTTCAGGGAGCAACCATGCACCCGCAAAACACCCCCCACACACACTCACACGCACTATTTGGCACCATAAATATATAAGACCTACCCCGAAAATAAGACCTAGTATGTTTTTGGGATCCAAAAAAAATATAAGACAGTGTCTTATTTTCGGGGAAACACGGTAGATGGAACTGATAAAAAGTCCTGAGACTGGAAGAGGTGAATAGTTTAATGAATGAAGGCAATATATGAAACAATCTATGAAGGCAATGGCATCAAGGATAATTTGCAAGACTAGAGAGGTAGGGAATACTGTAGTTGTGATGGCACAAAAGCAGCACAGTCAAATAAGCAAGAAGAGTCCCTTTATTATTTCCAACTTTGCCCCCAATGTCCAGGTTACCTTCAGCTGGAGAAAAACTATCCCAGAAACAGCCTTTTACTGTAGAAAATTCAGTCCAAAACAAGCTACATACAGACTGTAACTAAAAATCCAAACAAACAAAGCAGCAGTAATTAACTTGACAGGACAGGAGAAAGACTTTCAGGCTTGAAAGCATGGCAACAGTCACACAGTTGGGAAGACGCCAGGAACACAGATAAGCCATGACGATACCAGATAAATTCACAATTTGCTCCCAACAAATGGCTGCCCGCAGCTTCCCTTTTTAAACACTGTGTTCCCCGTTGCAGCTAATGAAAGGCCCTTTCCTCCCCCGTAAGTCTCGCAACTCATGTTGCTCCCTTTTCCATTCCTCCCTGCGTGCTCTAGGATGAAGAGGGAGTGGGCCTGGGTCTTCCTCTGAATTCCCTCTCCCTTGCTCTACCTCTCTCCTACTCTGCCCAGCCGGACTGTGTCCTTCCCCAGTTTCTTCCACAGCCAACGGAGCCACGCTCCCATTCCCTGTCAGCTGTTCGGCCTCCCCCTCCAAATCAGATTCCAACAGGGGCATGACAGTAGTCTTGGTGTAGACCAAGGGTCTTCAAACTTGACAGCTTTAAGATTTGTGGACTTAAACTCCCAGAATTTCTCCTCCAGTCATGTTAGCTCAGGAATTCTGGGAGTTGAAGTCCACAAGCCTTAAACTTGCCAAGTTTGAAGAACCTTGGTGTAGACCAATGTTACCTGTATTTTCTTTATTTTTTCTTATGCCCTTAATTTCTTTTGTTATTTCTTATTGGTGTCTGTGTTCTTCATACAGTCATGCAACTTACCATGAAAGAAAATAGCACAATGGATATGTATTTATGTATGTATCATCAAAGTGGACCTAAATAGTTTTGAACTCTGGTAGGAGTCCTGCAATGGTCAAATGCAGTGATAAACATGGAGCTGGAGAAGGATCAATGTAAACATTTCTTTGGCAATGTGCTTTTAAATTATTATTTTTCCTTCCCAATAGAATTGATATTAGGGCTTCAGATCCCACCAAAAAAAAATACACTCTTTAAAAATTTATAGACAGTTCTACATTTGTAGATTTTCCTATTAATTCTACAAGTTATTTTCAATAATTTTGGAAGGTGTTCGGCAGTAAATTTTTAGTTTGTGCTGAGTTTATGGCTGTTACAGACTTCTGCAAAGCCAAGATACTGTTTGAAAAGCTCTGTGGTTATTAATTTTCAGAAAACTGGACTTACCTGCTCAATTGCTGTGTCTTGGGAGCTACTAATAATCAGCCAAAGGCAAAAATCTTGACTCTCACTATCTGTAAATGGAGGAAGATGTTCACCGTAGCCTGCTTATGTGCCCTTTCTAAGGCAGATTCCATCAAGTTCTAGTCAGAAAATGTATAGCTACACATTACACAGAACAGAGATGGTCTTATCCTACATCACTGAATTTTCTGCCCCGCTTCTCATTAATTTGCTTAACAAGGCCAAATAGCTTTACTTGCAGGTTCTCCTATGTGGTGATTAATGAGAAAGACAGTGACAGCAGCCCAAACATGCTACTGTATTCATTAAATGCTGATTATGCTGACCTAAAAGTTCTGAAGTTTCAATTAAAGCAGTATGTATGTATGTATGCATGCATGCATGCATGCATGCATGCATGTGAGGGGTGCGATGGCTCAATGGATAAAGATGCTGAGCTTGTCAGCTGCAAAGCTTACAGTATGGGTTTGACACCCGTACACTGTGCAATAGAGAAAGCTATTACTTGCCCTAGCTCCTAATAGCAGTTTGGAAACATGCAAATGTGAGTAGATAAATAGGTACCACTTTGGTGGGAAGGTAACAGTGTTCCATGTGCCTTGGTATATAGTCATTCCAGTTGCATGACCATGGAAAATGTCTTCGGACAATGCTCCCTAGGCTAGGAAACAGAGATAAGTAACATCTGTAGAGTCAGACACAACTATATAGGAGAAACTTTTACATGTATACATGTATATACTGTATGTATGTATGTAATAGCAAACCTTTTGGACTTGGTCTGTCAAAAATATAGAAAATGCCCAACTTGACTGCTGGTATATCACATGCCATCCATCCCCTTTCTAGACCACCCCAAACAACAGCACCATGAGCTTGCATCTCAAGTAGAGACCCAGATCTTGACCTTAGCATTACTACTACTCAAAAAGGCCACCTCACGTTGTTCCCCAAAACATGTGTCTTGGGGGTTGAAATCATTATCCCCATGGCCTAGGGCTCCCTAGGATCTGCTCCACATGGCTTCACTTCAGATGCTGTTCTCTTTCTGTTGACAAGTCCTCTCTGGATTACCCAAAGTTGCTCTGGATCACCCACGAGGCATTCTTTCTTGAAGCAGCTTTTGAGAAAGCTCTTTCACAGCTTCTGCAAAATTCATGAAGGAATGTCCCATTCTCGCACCATTTTCTGTGGGTCCGGAGGCCACACACCCCATTCTTGCACAACCACTGTGGTCTCCAAAAACCATACAAGAATAGGGAGATATTTCAGGAATAATTGTTGGGTGTTATTGAATGCTGGCATAACCACCCAAAATGTTGTCATGTGTCATATTTGACGTATCATAGCTTCGTCATAACTGGTATAGGGCTACCCAGCTCCACTTCATAACTGTGGGTGGTGAACAGCAAATGTCAGCATTTCTTGTCTGAGTAGAAATAGTTCCATTTCACCTGTGATATGCACATACAAATTGTACTAAATTACCATCAATTCTACAACGATTTTGCTGCTTGAACTTGCTACATTAGCCATTTTCGAAGCATAGTTGTCCATTTGAATTTCCTGGCTGATTAGATATTATGTTTGATGTCTAAGGGATCAAGATTTTATCTGTTTAGATTCTAAATTGAGCTGTTTTATGTATCCTTCTGAAATCTTGTTGCCTTTAAGAACAACAAAGTGTTCCCCTATAAATAATCCTAAAGTCTCTCATAGACACTAAACTTTGTTTTTGCTAATGAATGGCTAAATGGCGCAAAGGCTTCCTGTTGCAACAGCGCAGTCCTAAACTGCAGAATATAGTTCATCAGCTGTATCAAGGATATAAGCTACCTAAAATGCATTTTGCACTATTGAGCATGTCCTCTACTGGAGCCTATAGAGTCTGACAGACTATATCCAATCTAGTAGAGAGACTTTATCTGTTATATACAGTATCTAGTAGTAGGCAACATAGTTTCCCAGTCCCATCTAACTTTTAAAATGTATCATCTACCCATCCTATCTATCTATCCATCCATCCATCCATATCTATCCATATCTATCCATTTATATCTATCTATCTATCTATCTATCTATCTATCTATCTATCTATCTATCTATCCATCCATCCATATCTATCCATCTATCATCCATCCATCCATCCACCCATCTATTTATATCTATCTATCTATCTATCTATCTATCTATCTATCTATCTATCTATCTATCTAATCTATCTATCTGTCCAACTGTTAATCTGCCATGCTATAAAGCAAAACACAAGCTTCTCATAACACTTCTTTGCAATAGTTATGTTGGGGCACACTGGGATAAGCCAGGGCATGCTGGGGGCACGTTCACTTTGCAAGTGGATGTTTTGTGATTGGCCATGTCAGAGCAGCCATTTTTTGAAGAGGGAAGCTTTCCGCTACAGCCTTTTTGTGAGTATGTTCACAAAAGTTCAAATGTGCCCCCAGCTCTACAGGTTGCTTGCCTCTGCAACAACATAAGCAAAATTCAATAAAAACTGTTAGTAGTTTATGGGCAATTATTGTTATTAAACTCTGCTCTGTATTGTACAAATTTCATAGCTTTAATTCCCAATACTAAATAAGTGGTAGCTAGAAATGTTGTCTAAAAACGAATATGCTTTGCAGCATTCAAAGTGTTTTATTATTGGTACAAAAATGTGAATATCAAAATGTGCCCCCCAGACCCAATAACTCCCATCAATATAGACTTGATAGAAACCCACATGTGGAAATATTAAACTTTACAGCAAATTTATGGGCAAGGTAAATGGAACTAATTTTTGTCTGGGTTCTCTTTCAGTTTGGATTTGTGGTACTTCTGTCCGATGCCATATGGTACATGTGCAGCAATAGTGCCCAGCTGCTGTGCTCCTTCTATGTGAAACATCTGATCATCGAAGAAAATGTGAGGTCTGATTTTTGCCAAGATTGGACCCTTGGGTGCCCCTGCAAGGAAGAGGGCTTCATCAATCTGTACCCCCCAGCTTCGAAGAGTCTTCAGCACTCTGGCTCCAGAACTGGCAGCACTCCTGGCTGTCACCAGATAAGTCCTGATTGGCGAGTCCAACCGTTCGTTCTTGAGGTAAAACTTCTTTTGGAGCCTTCCAAGGTCTTCCAGGAAACATTTCAAAGGACCCTAAAAGTGTAAAAATATCATAAATGCATTTAGAATCTTACACCATTTTTCCTTTAAAGAGGTAGGATTGCTGATCATTAATGGGACTTTCAATGCATTGCAAACTTCTTGACTGCAGTGCATATGTAGATATATCTAGACTGCCTTTGTAATTTCAATTGAGGGGCCAATTCTATATATAAAAAAAATCCATCCATGAAATAAGGGTGCATAATCTGTCAGAATCCAGCATCATCCTGAAATTAAGTTTATTTATCAACAGGAAAGATGGCAATCTGTGGCTACACATGGCTTTCAGCTCTTGGTGTTTTCCAAAATGCACCATCTAATTTTAGCAGCCAATTGTTAAATAGACAGAAATACTTTTGACTTTTTATCTTTAAGTGCAAATGTCATTATGGTTCTGTGTATTTTAAAAATTACTCATATTATTTGGTTTTGCCATATTACTTTGCTATAGTAATCCATTATAAGATCCTTTGAACTGGTTATAAATATTTAAAATAAGTACATAAATAATGAACAAGCTGCTTTATGCATATCTCTGCCAAATTATTTGAAGTTTTTAAAAGCTTAATAAACATTTTGAGCAAGGAGCACATGCTTAAATCAAAACACTGACAGATTCCTAATTCCTTTGCAGAAAAAAATTAAAATCAAAATACAGAATGAAAATATAGGCCACATTATAAGAAAACAAAGAAAATGCAGAAGGGGACCACTCTACCTGCGCCAGAGGCGTGTTCTCATGGATCTTCTCATGCTCAAAAAATGTATCCAGGCCATGTTCTTTCACAATGATTTCAGACTCATCAGAAAAAAGAACAGCATCTCCATCAAAGGCTACTCGGAGTTGTTTATCATCATAAGGCACATTTTTATTTCCAGAAAATAAAGTGGCAGCAGCAATTCCTGCAGAAATATTACAAAAAACAATTCAGGATGCCTTCTACTAAATCTCAAGGCCAGCATTAATGAATATTTCCAAAATGTACAAAATTTGTCAGCTAGTTATGTTAGCAAAATTGTAAGATGTAATAATTTTCTATCTTCTCATAGACAACTAGAATTGCCATTATGAACATGCCCACTTAGACTAAATGGAACGTATTTTTTTCTTCTGTTCCATTGTGTCAATTTCTTGGAGATTGTACAAGTCCCTGCAGTTTTCTTGACAAGGTTTTTCAGAAGTGGTTTGCCACTTCCTCCTTCCTAGGGCTGAGAGAAAGTGATCGTCCCAAAGTCACCCAGCTGCCTTTGTGCTCAGAGTCGGTCACAATCTCATGTTTAGATTAGTGTCTTAACCACTACACAAGAGTCCAGACAGAAGACACAGCTGCATTACTTTCTTATTAAACTATTCTCAAGTATGTAGCATCAGATCCATATTTTTAAATGTCTAAGTAAGGTTTTGATTTAATAAAAAAATTCCATTTTTTAAAAAAAAATTAATAAATTGATCCAGCTAAAGATTTTATTGAAAATGCAAATAATTCATCAAACTTTGCTTAATACGCAACCAAAGCAATGAAAAACTCAATGCAAACCTGCTTCTATGGCTTCCTGGACTTTTTCAGAGTCAGCAGAAAGATACAGATTGGTAAGGTATCCTTTCAAGTACCCAACGGGAGTCTTGCCTCCAGTCATACAGAACCGTTCAATTAGAAGACCTAGATATTAAGAAAAATTCTCAGTCCCAACATATGCAGAAAAACTCTTACTTGTTGCTGTTATTTATGCAATAGTTCATAGTTGTGTACCATTAAAAACAATTTGAATCTACTTTAAATTTTGATAACTTGACATTATATTTATGTGCAATATATCTGAAATCTTTTTAACTACACAATGCTAAAATGAATCAGTTGAAAAGAACCACATATTTCTTGTTGAAGAATGCATTTTCAGCTAGGTTGGAAAAAAAATCTCTCTCTCAGGATTCTACTCAACATTTCTAGAGAAAAACTGTTTTCCTCCAGACTGATATTTTGCTAATATAATTACCTAGCAGTATAATCCTGAGGTGGTTAAAAAAATAGAAATAAAAAGAGTCATGAACTTCCTAAACGTGGAAGTATACATTTCTAGGCAGAAGACTGAACTGCAACCAGTGTCTTGATGCAGTTGTATAGCTCCGCTTTTAAGAATAGGAATAGGCCACATATAGCTGGTCAACAGATGTTTTATGGCTCAGAGTAATTAGGATCAGATGTCTGAGCTCCATTTTGGCATTTTGGGCTTTGAAAGGCAAAGCAGGTACCCTACAACAGAGGTGTCCCTGACCTTTCTAGCTCCATGATCGGTGGGTAGGATGGTTTCACACATGCAATCTAAATCCCATGCATGTGCAAATGAAACTTCAAGTGCTTGCCTATTGCTTGCATGGCCTGGTTCCCAACAGGCTGCAGACCGGAGGTTGGGTACCCCTGGCTTAAAAGATAAGATGGTCTCAAAGGCCCCATCTCTCCTTACTTTGGGGTATGGACCTTTGACATGCTACCTAAACTTGACGAAACTCTTTGGCCAACAGGAAGTGCAATACAATGATGCACTGTCCTACATTTGTCTATTGAGATTCTCAGCCATCCAGGTCATGGTTGTCCAAAAGGTGCTTTTTTCAAGAGGCTGAAGAAGCCTCTTGGATGAGAAGTGAAAAGTCTTCAAAGAAAAACCAGAAAGTCCAGTTGCCTCTTGAAAAAAGCACCTTTGGGACTGTCCTCTATTACATTCAACTCTATGTAATGCCATCAAATTGTTATCTCACAGTTCTGCTTTTCACACAAAACGAATAGAAATGAAATCAAGTGCCCTTTGTTTTAATCTTAGAATTCTATAGAATACAGAAAAATGAAAGATGTCACAGTAGCCTAGCCTAATGCACAGGCAACCAGACTTCAGACTCACCGTAGTGGTTAATGCTGTTGATAAGTCTCACTCCCACTTGGGCATGGTTATTAGTCATGAGCACGATATCAAACAGCTCTTCATCATCAGGATAAAGTTCACGGAGTCGTGCATTTACATGTTCCACTGCCTATGAGGAACAAGTGGATAAACAAATATATTTGCTCAATTATTTCATCAAGAGGCCTGGATGGGATATGCCTAGAAGAAGAATGTACTTACCAGTCTAACCTGCCTATGACTTCACTTCTTGACCTCTCCAGGATCTGTTAGGGCTTGCTGGAGATGCATCAAACCCAATTGTCTTCCTTTAACAACTACAGTAACTAAGATGCTAAGGAACATAAATAGGAATGGCTTCTCTAAACAAAGGGAGGTGGGTGCCCAAGCAGCAGTAGCTTAATATACAGCAGGCAACCACCAGGGTTGGAAATAGATGACCCATCCGGTATCCCTTAGGCTAGCTTGTTCTCCAAGCATGTGGAAGAATTTGCATTACTGAAGACTCAGTTACTAATATGATTAACTTCAGCACCTGCAATGGGTGGAGGGCATAATGTTGCCCTTTGCCTTAGGCAATAAAAGTTACTTGAGGTTTCCCTTGATAACTCTGCATTGTATGCATAGACTGAAAGTGACTCATCAGTATTTCAGTCTACATGTCTTTCTCAGTCTCACCTGGTGAAATAGGAGGCTGAACATGAAACTTTGCCTGATCTCCTTCAGCACAATTTCTCAGCTTCTGTCATCATCTATTTTCTGCTTTCCCCCCCAAACTAATAGTATTATCCCCTTGATGAAAAGAAGGGAAGTTTAAGATAGAGCTATGAATTAACTAGGTTCCAGTTGGATAAAATTGCCAGGAAAAGGCTCAGTGGAACAGTATATAATTTGAATGGTAAATAGGTCCCACAGCTGAGTATTTTCAGCCACGTCAGTCAATGTAGATATACTAGGTTAAATGGAACACTATCCCAGTTTAAAGTAATTTTTAATGCTCCTAAATAAGAGAGCTGTGGCAGAAGGGTGAAAGTGATGCAGTGGCTCAAATAAGGGTACATACTGAGAAATGGATGGAAAAGGAATTTTTTTTTTAATTACATTTATATGCCGCCCTCCTCCGAAGACTCAGGGCGGCTTACAATTTTGGGGACACAACCCAATGCGTTTAGCAACAGCCTTCATTCCACTGTATATGCCTGCTTATTACTAGGGCTTTTTGCCCCCCCCCCCAAGTGGCATTTTTACAAAGTCAGCTTTTGCCCCCAACAATCTTGGGTCCTCACTTTACCTACCCTGAGAGGATGGAAGGCTGAGTCAACCTTGAGCCTGGTGGGATTTCCAGCCTGCACTAATTGCAGGCAGCTGGAACTAAGTGCTAGGTGTTTAATATCCCTCACCACCAAGGCCCTTGATAATGAAGAGATGAGAAGTTGGAAAGAAAAGGACATGGCAGTAGGAATTGTCTCTTCTAGTCAGTGATGGGAAGCTGGCTATCTCTATAATGAAGAAGCCGAGGGGACAATGGCGCAACTCACCCCATGTTTTTACACAACAGTTTCTAGCAGATCATAAAGGAGGAAGTAAAGTATTTAAGGAGGGTCTATAGAAAGAAGTAACAGCAACAACTCCAAATTAAAAAAAAGAAACCCTGTGTCATAAGCAGCCTCTTTTGATGGAATGTTGAGATCACAATTACAAAATTAAGCATTGAAATCCCTTTAAATTACAGGAACTGGCAAATTTCTAACAAGTACCTTTGCCAACTCAGAAGGCCTTTTTACCCAAGTTCGAGTGCTGCCACACAGACATTGTGGCACAAAAGCTGCAGTCTAAAAAAGTTTCAGATTCTGTTGAAATCCATGAGATTTGATGGCTGCAACAATCTCTAACTTCTTTCTAAGATAGAAATCCACGCATTTCAGATGTATATTGATTTAGTACAGATAGAATAATTTAATGTCATGACTTGGTTCCTTTTTTCAGCAAACAGAAGGAGGTGTAAAGGAGAAATTATTTATATGCAACTCCTCATCCCATTTATAGCTCCAGTGGCCAACCTCTGCAAGCTGAAAAAAACTGTTTAAATCATGAAAGATAAATAGGAAATGTCCATTAGTGTAAACATACATCATGAAAAAAACCTCTCTGGGTTTTTATTTCAAAGTCTCTTAGAAGAATGAACCCCTAGTCATTAGAAAAACTATAACATATAAAGAATGCTTGCTGGAATTGGGTATGTCTAGTTTAATGCAAAGAAGGACTAGGGGTGATATGACAGCAGTGCTCCAGTATCTCAGAGCCATCACAATGATGAATAAAATACACAATGAATAAAATAGCATATCATTTTTGGATAGCAGTGTTCCAATATCTAAGGGGCTGCCACAAAGAAGAGAGAGTCAAGCTATTCTCCAAAGCACCAAGATGCAATGGATGGAAACTAATCAAGGAGAGAAGCAACCTAGAATTAAGGAGGAATTTCCTGACAGAACAATTAACCAAAGCAACATCTTGCCTCCAGAAATTGCAAATGCTCCAACACTGGAAGTTTTAGAAGAGATTGGACAACCACTTGTCTGAAATAGTATAGGGTTTCCTACTTAAGCAGGGGGTTGGGCTAGAAGACCACCAAGGTCCCTTCCAACTCTGTTATTCCATTCTATACATACATATTCACTGCAACTTTTTATTTAATAAGATTTCAACATTATAATATCTTTGACCAGGAAATTCCCTACCCATTAACAAACTGTGTCTGTCAGATGGCAGAATTATGAAATGCAGTCGTATTATTTGTGCTCAGGAGAAAGAAAGATGGATCAGAAGAGGTAAATAAAGGCAGGGAGGAAAGTACATGAGGAATTAATAATAATAATAATAATAATAATAATAATAATATCTCCAGGGAACTGAAGGGAGTTTACCTTGACAAAGGCAAAAGCAGGGCCAGGTTTCAGAGTGACATTCTCGTTGGCCTGTTGGTATTCCACGTACTTTTCCAGACCTTGCTCTTCGAAAATTTTCCTTTCCTCCACCATATCGAAGAGAGCTCGGGAAGACACTGCAATGGTGATGGCATTTTGAGGCTTGGGCTGAAGGAAAAAAAACAAAAAACAAAAATAAAACGGTTGGAACCCAAACCAAGAAGAAGACGGGGAAGTCTTGGGAGCAGTCAGCAAGGTGGGGGGGCGTCTAGACGAGAGAGAGAGAGAAAACAATGGCTGAGGGAAAAAATACACGCGAGAAAGGGAGCCAGGAGTAAGAGTGGCGGGGAGAGCAAAGCGCACGCGGTGGAAGCATTTTAACAGCGTGGAAGGGAAAAAGAAAACGCAAAACCCGGCATGGTCCCTGCCCCTCTTGAGGCAAGAGGGTCACCGAAGCCGCCCCCCTTCCCGCGCTTTGGCTCGGCATTCAGCCCCCAGCGACCCTTCTCGACGGAAACGCCCACCCTCCTCCTCACAATACTCACGGGCCGGGGTCTCTTGGTGCTGGTGAGGCTCTCGTAGGCAATCCTCGCCGCCTCCCAGTCCATCTCGGCTCCGTCGGCTTCATCCTGGGGCAGCTCGGTTTTGTTCTCCGCCTCGCCCTTCTGGGGTTCCTCTTTGTCTGGGTTAGAGCCGCTCATCGTTTTTTTTTTTGTGGGGGGTGGGGAATTCAGACGGGGAAAACGAAAACGGATCTTCAAGGAGGCCTGGAGAAGACGCTGAGAAACCGCACCCCGCCAGGTATTCCGCAGCCCCGCCCGCTCCAGCAGGAAGCCGCACAACCGGCCCTTTTACGCCCTGAGCAGTGGAGCTGCTCTTGGGGTACGTGCGTCTATTAATGCCTCGCTTCGCCACACCCTTTGCGTTCGAGCTGCGGCTGGGCCGAGTGAAAGGGAATCAGTTTCCCGATTGAAAGACCCAAGGGGGTCTTTCTTTTTATCTTTTTGGCTTTTTTTTTTAAAAAGGAAACCTTAAATACAGGTAGTCCTCGGCTTACGACCACAATTGAACCCAACGTTTATGTTGCTAAGCCAGACATTTGTTAGTGAGTTTTGCTCCATTTTATGACCTTTTTGCCACAGTTGTTAAGTGAATAGCAATCGCACTTAGACTCATATACCGCTTCACAGTGCTTTACATCCCTCTCTAAGCAGTTTACTGAGTCAGCCTATTGCCCCCAACAATCTGGGTCCTCATTTTACCCACCTTAGAAGGATGGAAGGCTGAGTCAACCTTGAGCCTGGTGAGAATCAAACTGCTGGCAGCAGAAATAACCTGCAAGTACTACATTCTAACCACTACAACACCATCATGGCTCTTTCACTTAACTGCCAATCGCTGCAGTTAAGTGAGTAATATGGTTGTTAAGTGAATCTGGCTTCCCAGTTAACTTTGCTTGTCAGAAGTTCACAAAAGATGACCACATGACCCTGGGACACTGCAACCGTCATAAATATGAACCTGTTGACAAGCATCCAAATTTTGACCATGTGACCATGGAAATGCTACAACAGTCGTGTGAAAACAGTCATAAGTCACTTTTTTCAGTGGCATATCTTTGAGTGGTCACCAAGTGAACTGTTGTAAATTGAAGAATACTTATACATTCAATCCATCTGAAAAAAAGGAAGTAGTGGTTCTTGGCTGTTGGGTTGGGTTAGAAACTTTTTAAGGAAGCGGTGAATGCCAACTTAGAAAATAACCGCAAATAAACTCCATAATGGAATGGGATTTTAATCTGCAGAAGCAGAAAAGGGCCTGGAAGCAATTTTCATTTTTCTTGTTTTTTTATCCCCTTTAGGTCTTATGGCTCCATCAGCTGGGAATATGAGGCAACAGGTGTTGTTGCTTTTGCTATTGGTGTTGTTTGTACTTGTGCTTCAAAAAGCATCAAAAGGGCTGATTTTTGCCTCCCAAGGAGTATACTAATTAAATGGGATTGCTTCTGAGTGAATCTTTCCCAAAATATGTTTTCCAAGGAGGTTAGACCAGTGTTTCTCAACCTTAATGACTTTAGTTGTGTGAACTTAAAAGTCCCAGAATTTCCTAGCCAGCCATATGTCTTAAAGTTAGCCCAATGTTTGTCAACCGAGGCAAACTATGTTTGTGTCTGGAAAATACGGGAATTACAATTAAAACATTTAGAGGGCATTAAATTATATACATTAAAATTATTTAATTTAAAAACTGAATGACAAAATATGTGTGAGATCTTCAGTCTTTACATGACATTGAAATATCCAAGATTATATAACATGAAAGATATGCATTGAATTTCTGGGAAGAGGTGATTCTTGCCCAAATAGAATAATGCCTTTGAAGTTGTGTTTTAATGCCTTTGAAGTTGTGTTTTAATTTTATCTAATAAAGAAAATGTAATAAGAGAGATCGCCATTCCATAATTTAGAATTAATGGTGCGTAATCCTTAATACAAAAGCTGGTTTTGTGGAGTGATTAAGGCACCAGGATAGAAATTAAGTGAGTTTGGAGTTCTACCTTAGGCATGAAACCTTAATCTTAGGCCAATCAAGCCTGTCAATCCTGGGAAGAAGGCAATGATAAATAACTTCTTGTTTAAAAAAAAAACAACTGCAGGGACTAGTCCAGACAGGATTAAAAGAATGGATTTGAAGGCATTTAAAAAAAATCTTAATAGATGTCTTTAGGATTGGTAGTGAAAGGAAAACTAAATAGGTAAAAGGAAGCTTTCTTAGAAGAGTTTGGAAATTGAACTGTTCCTTCATAAATAAGTGTAAAGAAAAACAACTGTAATATATTGGAAATTCCTCTCTTTGATCTGGAGAAACCAAGTTTCTCAAAGAATAGATACATTCATTTCTAGAAGAAAGAAACTCTAACCCTGTAGGTTCTCTGCCAGGTGCTGCTAATTGAAGCAGACTGGCTAGTTGGATGGAAGGTTTATTTATTGATTCATTGCAACTGTGATGACTGCCTGATGGAGTGGTTAATAGCAATAGCATTTATTATTATTTATTATTTGTTTGACTTCTATGCCGCCCTATCTCCCGAAGGACTCAGGGTGGCTCACATAGTAAAAAACATGCAGTACAAAATTTAAAATTATTTAGACATATAGTGCTTTATAGTGATGAAGTATGTTGGAAGCCTATATTAGCCTAGCCTTAGCATCATGTTTTTCAAATTTGGTAATTTTAAGATGTGTGGATTTTTTTTCCTTTGCCCTCTCCTATTGGTCAGCTGCAGTGAGTACTGATCAGCTTGTTAAGTCTGGAGTAATGAAGAGCATTAAGAATGGGTTGAATAGAGAACAGAAATGGTATCTGAAAAAGAGGAACAGCTGGAAATAACTGATAATACTATCAGTGTTTCTCAACTTTTAAGGTGTGTGGATTTCAACTCTCAGAATTCTCCAGCCAGCCTGTTCACACATCTTAAAGTTGTCAAGTTTGGAAAATACTGGCCTAGAGCATATTGCTTTATTGACGGGAGGGAACAGAATGACATAGAACAAGTTGGAGGAGAAAGAAATTCAGTTGTGGGACCGATAGAAGAAGAAAGCAGTCAGTGAAAGCTATGCAAACAGTAGTGAAAGAGGCTATAGTCTGAAATGAAAGGTAAAACGCTTTCCCAAGTGACTCAGCCATCTGGAATCCCCAAGAGACAGGCTGTCACAGAGAGCCCATGGGCCAAGAAAGTATTTTACTGTGTAAAGAGACTGAAAGTGAAAGCAGTTTCAAGGAAGAGGGGGGAAAATCTCTATACGGTACAGAATTTAAAGTAGCAAATAAGAGATAAAGCAAAGCAAATAGTAAACAGCAATGTAAGAGTTTCAAGGGAGGAAAATATCTACAGTACAGTAATTGAAACAGCAAAGTAAGAGATAAAAGCAGAAACTATGTTTTTAATTTTAGTTCATCAAAGGAAAAGTAGGTTTGTAGCCCAATGTGCTTCGCATGGGACGTGATGATGAAACTAAGAGGAAAACAGTGAAAACTCTGCAAATAATATAATAGGCTTGTAGGAAGTTTTCTGGAGTGTGGATTCAGACTATCAGTAAAAATTAAAGCAATACCAATGTAGTATAAAACAATAAATAGAACACTTTCTTGGATGAACTCTATCTGCTGGTCTGTCCCAACTGTGTCTACTCTAAACCATCCTGAATGAACGCATAACACTGGGCTCCCACTGACAGAGTTTATTAAAGAAACATATGTCATGATAGATCACCTAAAATAAATGATCTGAGATTTGGATTTTGACAGCCTTCCTCTGAGAGATTGAGTCTGCCATTCCCAAGAGTTCCTGCCAGTAGTTATATGGGGGGAGGAAGGTTGTTTCATAATGAATCCTAATTTTTTAAAGTTCAGCACCTTTAAATAAATATATTCTGGGGTAGTTCCTCTATGAATTGGGCTCACAAATCAAATCTGGGATAGTCAGCAGCTTTCCAAGTGATTTCATAGACTTACCAGCATATGCCTCCATTTCACATTTTTATAACCCTAAATCGGAATTCAGCCCTGTTGCCTTCAGAGGGACTTAACTGCCAAATTACATTGTTTTACTGCATATATCATCTGTAGTGATAAATATGCATACCTTGCAAAGTATTGAAATGAGATTTAGATTTGGTCTGAATTCCACTGAAGGCTACTTCCAGTCCTGTGAGTTATGGTTGTAAGACAGCAATAGACTACTTGAAGCCCAGCTAGTAGCTATCTGTGAAGCAAAGATCTTTAAAAAGTTACAAGTGCAATGGCAACCCATCTGTACTGTTGCCAAGAAAACTACATGAACCTCTATAAAATCACCAGGAGTCAAGCTGTACTTCATTTTTACTAGAAAGTCTCAAACTGATTAATCAATTTGCTTCTGACTATTCCTCGAATTTTCCATTTTCCTCTCCCATTTGCCAGATGTGTGGAAAAATAAAAGAATAGTTTCTTATTAAGCTGTTGCTTAAATGGAAGCTGATGTATCATTTTAAACACTGGACCAAGAGGAAGGAATTAACAGTTTTCATCACTTTGTGCTAAAATTAGGGAAAGTTAAGAAAGATCACTTAGGGCATAACCTAAAGGCTTTATTAAAATGCAGTTCACTAGTATGAACTGAGGCAGTAAAGATGTCTACTAGTTTGACAAGTGTGTCTGAACCCAAGTCTGCTGGGGGGTGTTTCTCTCCCAACAGTTGTCACATAGAACAAATTAAAATATTAGTGCTTTCCCTTGGTGTCATTTCTCCTCCCACTGAGGATCACTTGCAGGTGGTACTAAGAAATCAACTGTCTTTCTTAATGGGTGATGAGATAATGCTAAGTGTAGATATGTGCTTTGAGTGGTGTGTTTAGCCACCTGGCAAACTCCCATAACTAAGGATCTTACATAAACTGCCAACAAGCAGTTTGCACCTGCCAAACATGCAAGCAAATGCCTCTGCAAAATCTACCATAGTTTCCCCCTCTCTTCTGCAGCCCAAGCACGAATAACCATAGACCAGAAGTCTCCAAACTTGGCAACTTTAAGACTTGTGGACTTCTGGGAGTTGAAGTCCACAAGTCTTAAAGTTGCCAAGTTTGAGGACCCCTGCCATAGACTGTAGTGTCCTGAGGGGAGAAAGATGGGCTAAACAAAGAAGAACTGAGCAGATCTCAATTGATGACCATGTCATCAAGCACTTGTTAGGCCATGACCAAGTCAATAGTTGGATGGGGAGGAAAGAGAAATTATACATAAAACTGGAGCAGCTAGCTGGCTTTGTGAACAATAACAAAGAGCTGACAATTATGAAATAATAGAAATGTTGCAATTGCAAGTAAAGATTGCAATGGATTACTTTTGAATGACTCGACAGACAAAAATATGGAAGTTCATTCTTTTGCTCTTTAATGGCAAGATCATGACAGATTTCAACATTTTGCATTCTTTTAGGCATTGTCTTTTTATTTTTGTTGCTGTGTAAGAATTTACTCAAGCTACTTATACCTGTATTATGTAGATCAGGGATGTCAAACTCGCATTGTCACATTGTCATTACATGATGTATCATGACTTTCCCCCCTTCTCTAAAACAGATGGGCATGGCCAGCGTGTGACACATCCAGCCCGCGAGTTTGACTTCCCTGATACAGATTAATAATTAGGATTGCATCAGAACACTGTTAAGATGTAGGAAAGTAACACATAATTTTCATTCCCTATATACCTGTTCATTGTAGACCTCCTACAGATCTTCCATCAAAGCAGCATTTCCTTCCAGTTAAATTTCTGTATGGATGGTAACATTTTCCTTAGTTTGAAATGACCATATGAGTTCACTTGCAAAGTTAGTTTCCCCCCAATTGCTGTGGAGATCTTCTTGCGCAAATGTGATGAAACAACAGTTGTGTATTTCATATGCCCATTAAAGAAATATTGGGTTCATATAATGCTTTTCTGAAAATTCTACATGCTAGTTATGCTGCCCCCCAGCTGTTTCTGAAGTCTACTTCAGAAACTTTAGTCTGGATTGTAGTGCATTGGGAATAGGCTGGGCCAATGGGCCATTGGGCTATGGCACTGCAAGATCTCACTGGTCATTCCTTTGTTTCTTCTTCTTCTTAGTTATGCAGGGATGGTATGCCTCACCTACATGGACTGGTCTATTGGTGTCCGCTTTTCTTTTTAGGGATTGTTCCTTCTTACTAGTCCCCATGTCTTTTCCCAGATGTTTGCCCACATGGATGCCTTCCCCTCCCTCCCTCCTTTATTTCTTTTGACCCTAAAGAAGATCTTACTTTCCTTTTACCCTGTTATAGTACCATTCCTAGCTCTGATGTAGAACAATCAAAGCAACAAGGAACAGGTTGTTCTTTCAGCCCTACCTTCTTCGGTAGTCCATGGAGAGTTTGTAATAGGGAAGAACTTGATATATTTTTTTAAAAAAATTGCATTTATATGCCACCCTTCTCCGAAGTCTCAGGGCGGCTTACAATTTTTGGGACACAACCCAATGCGCTCAGCAATAGCCTTCATTCCATTGTATATGCCTGCTTATTACTAAGCGGCATTTTTACAAGGTCAGCTTATTGCCCCCAACAATCTTGGGTCCTCACTTTACCTACCCCGAGAGGATGGAAGGCTGAGTCAACCTTGAGCCTGGTGGGATTCGAGCCTGCACTAATTACAGGCAGCTGGAGCTAAGTGCTAGGCGTTTAATAACCTGCACCACCAAGGCTCCTATGTAGAAACAAAAGAACAGCTATGTAGAAACAAAAGAACAATGTTTCTCTGTTGCAATTTAAGGATGCTTAAAGAGTGGAATGGGATGGAATTCCTGGGAGTATGGAGGTATAGAGTAGAAAAGCAAGCGGAACATTGCTCATTCAGTCTGGATTGGGGGGGGAGGAGGTGTCTTTTCATATCTCCATTAAGTTGCCCATCAAAATGTTACCCATCTATCTACTCGTGGCCTCCTGCTTTCCAATTGCTGGGTCATTAGACGTAGACAAAAGACATTGGACTCTCTCTCCCATGCAAATGATTAAGACTGAATACTTTTAAATATTAGCATGACAGAGTAAAGAGTTGTTAGAGCAAAATCATCATTTTTGGGAAGGCCAAGATAATCTCAACACTTTAAAAATGAATGAGGAGAAGTAGGAAATTATGCTAATAAATATAAAAATGTGTAGGCATTTACGCAGCAGATAAAAGCAAGGGAACTGTTTTCAGTAAGCACATTCTAGTGAAATGCCGTTCTATTCTAAATGCATATTATCTATGCTGAAATTTTAAAAATGTCCCTGAGACATTAATACTCTGAGTATTACTCAAAATCACTTAATATAGATTAGTTGCTTCTTGTCACAGTTTGAACAATACTTTAGATAATCTGTTGCTTTCTTTAGAAATACACAATTACGTCCAACACCATATAGGGTGACTGCCTTTTAGTCTTCCCCTCCTAAGCCATTTGCCAATATGTAGTCTGATGCAATTTTCAGTAAACTGGACAGTTTTGTTTTCTTAACATGCAGGATTTTAGTTTGATACAGGCCTGGGTTTGCTTACCATATAGTAGCCTCTACAATGCTGAATGGGATTTAGTCCCAGGTATTGGCAAGAAACACCGTAGCAGCTTCTCCAACTTAAACCAGCACACCCATGCATCAGACACTGTACTCATTGCTGAAAGCTCTAGAAACCAAAGAGGATGATATTTGCATGCAAGTTCCCTTGTTTAAAAATATTTTAGTTTAAAAATCTAAAATAAATATACTGTAGTCAAATAAGAGCCAATGCCACCATTTAAAAAGTAGGAGCTTAACTCTTTCCCCAATCCCTTTGATTAGTGAAATCTTCCCTATATACTGTAGATGCATTTTAAAAAATAAAAAATAAATTTAATTTTTAAAAATGTATTGGTGCTATTAATCCTACATGTATGCAGCAAGATCTACAAACTTTTATTTTAAAAAGGACTAAGAGAAAAATTAAATTTCACTCATCCTGGGCATGTGAGGATCCTAGATTGAATTGCAACATTCTGTACTTTTATGTTTTTAATATTCCAGATTCCCAGTAAGATAGCTGCATGATATACTGTATATTTTGTGTACTGTATAGTTTAGCTCCAAGAATGAGCAAGTAACAAGAAACGGAGCTGTACCTTTCCCCTGAAATATTGGGGTTGGATTGGCCCGCTTTGTGTGATGACAATTTGAAGAGGCACTTAATTGAAGGAATCTAGTCACCATTGAAATGTATGTTTTCCCCCTTCTCCCTGTTTCATTCTCAGCAGTATTCTCATTGGGATTGTCTAAAGGCTATCTACATAGATTTGTTTGACTCTGAGGGGAAACCGCATAAAACTGCAAATCCTGATCCATACCTCTTTTATAAGTCATTTCTTGTTTAAGCATAATACCTAAGCATAATACCTACCAGTACCTAATTATTCACTGGGTTCACAAAGCATTCTAGGTCACAGTTTCCTTCATCCCTCATTTATTGATTTAAGTTCCACTTGTAGGTAAGCATTATTCAAAGGTAGATGTACCTGTGAATCCTAAAGATGACTAGATTGAGATTCATGAGAATGACTATGGACTGCTTTAGGAAATTAATAAAATTAGTAGCCTAGGGAAATTAATAAAACGTATAGCCCACTTTGTATCTAAGTTGCTTCATAGATATGTTTAGCTGTAATACTATCATCATGCAGTTCAAGATTTTTTAAAAAAAACATTTAAAGACAAAGTTAGAATAATGAATTATGTTTATATATTTTATGTAGCATAAAAATGGGCCTTCGTGCATTTTTACTAGGACCACAAAGATGAGAACAATTTCCTATCCAAACCTTGAGCAAGGGAGGCACTGAGCAATCAGATAAGATTTACAAAATATTAGGAAGAGGATATGAAGAATATAAAACAGAAGACTAGCTGTCTCAAAGGGAAACAGGAATAAAAGGAAAATTGATTTGCGCATTTCAGAAAAAAAAGCCACAAAACTTTGCAACATCATAAGCCACTGGATTTGCAGCCTATATTCAAGTTGCTGCAAACCTAAATTGGCTTTGCTTCTCTTGATCCCCCTGATATAGTCCTTATACTTTGGGTGCAGGAAGCCCTTGCTCTAGGGAAAAGTTTGCATTTATGAAAGGTGCTTGCTCATTTTTGTTCCACTCTAGAAAGACCACAATGAACTGAGCCTTGGTGGTGCAGGCTGTTAAACGCTTAGCACTTAGTTCCAGCTGCCTGCAATTAGTGCAGGCTCAAATCCCACCAGGCTCAAGGTTGACTCAGCCTTCCATCCTCTTGGGGTAGCTAAACTGAGGACCCAAGATTGTTGGGGACAATAAGCTGACTTTGCAAAAATGCCACTTGGGGGAGGGGGGGCAAAAAGCCCTAGTAATAAGCAGGCATATACAATGGAATGAAGGCTATTGCTGAGCACATTGAGTTGTGCTCCAAAAGATTGTAAGCCGCCCTGAATCTCTGGAGAAGGGTGGCATATAAATATGAATAAAAAAATTGTGCTTTCTGGGCCTAGGAAGGAAGCACACTTAATTCTTCAGCCACAACTCTTCTACTTTTTGCTCGCTGCTGTCTCTCCTTACAGTTACGGAATCTCAGGATGTGGACAAGTACTATCATTTCCCTATCTACAGTAGACATATTTTAGCATTTAAGCTTTTTCATTTTCTAAACTTCCTAAGCTGCCAATCACAAGGCACCCAAATAATGAATATAATTCAAGAGTTGAAAACTGATAAATTATGGCCATAGATTCAATGGCCAGAAACTTCCTGTCTAACTTCACAAAAATAGTTTTCTTACATTTTCTGTCAAGGTAGAAATGGTAGTATAATCTTGGAGCTGAGGTGCCTCCTGGACAAAGGAGGCTTGGGTTCAAGGCCTTACTTGACCATAGAGTTTACTAGCTACTTTGGGCTAATTATAATCTCTTAAGCTACTTTTTGTGGGGAAATAGTATTGAAACCTGTATGTCAGCTTGAGCTCCTAGAGGAAATAATAACTCAAAAAAGGTAATTAATTAAAATTAATTAACAATTTAAAAAGTTAATTTTAATGATTTAATGCTCTTTGTTTTATATTGTGTTTTGCAATATTGCAACAAACTTCGCAAATCTTAGAGTACGTTGGTACAATTATGAAATTACTAGAGCTGGGCTGGAACGCTGGATCATACTTCAACTTTGGAAGTTTTGTACCCCCTGCCCACTATATTAGTTAACTTCGGCAGAAGAGGCTGTAATGCAAGAAAATACAAAAGAGTAGGATGATTGTAAGCAAAGTGGATAGACTCAGTTACAGTGGCAGTACAGGGTGCACCATTGGAAGAACTGAAGGACCAGGTTAGGTATCATAATGGAGAAAATCTATGTGGTTTCCAGGAGTTGAAAGCAACTTCATGGCACATAATCAGTCATCCTAAATTCCCCTCTTGTCCTGTTTCAGGTTTCAAACTCGCACTTGCCTCACTAAGTGATGGTAGCATCTTACTCAAGGCTGAAGAGACAACAGCAGACAAGGAAAGGAATGTAGATCAAAACAGAGACTCTGGAAAAGGAAGCTTGCCTGAGGGGTTTCACTTTCAACAAGAGCATACTGAAGAGTAGTCAAAAATCCAGTTCAAAATTCAGAGAGCTCAGTAGGGTTTGTCAACCAGTTCCGGGTCAGAGTTTCTCAAGCAAGATTCACAGGATAATACCCCAGAACAGGAAATCAGGAGCTCATTTCCAACATAGATGTGGTCTATCTTTTAAATCAGGCTATAGTCAGCTGTCTGTGATCAAAAGAGTTCATCCTTTCCTTGGCAAGGAGCCTCATTGAATGGCTTTATTTTGCTATTCACACTCTCGGAATCTGAGAGCTTTGATACAATACATCTTTATCTGACTGCTCCAGCTATTCTGTTGGTGCCTGTGTTGACCAGGTGTCTTCTGAGGCTGACATTCCACTGGTTTAGCTGGACCATTTCTTCAGAGTTTGAGTCCTGGAGCACAATAATTGCAAGGGAATAAGCCTGGTAATGGAAAATTTAATGCTGTAAATATTTTTCAGAGGGTTTCAATCTATAGTTCTATTTTGGGCTTAATTTAAAACTTGTGGCAGAGTCCTGGAAAAGGTGGATGTCTGTGTCTCCTTTGAAATGTTTTGGATCCACCTTCTCCAGGTTGGTATATCAATTTATGCTTAGGTTGCATTTTGGTCTCTCTTGGCTCACCAGTGTGCAACTCTTCCTTTTACCAGTATTGGCCATATGGGAGAGAGCGGCTATGTTGATTTGAACTGCTGGGAGCCTCATCAACTTTTGAAACTGATCATCTTGGGAAATACAAGGTGGCATTAAAGAGAAGATAATGCCTTGTGTTTCCAGGAAATCCTATCCCAGCCTAAAGAGTGCTTTATCAGGAAGGAAATCCTTCTCCTGAACCATTTGCCAAAATAAATCTCTTCAATGAAAATGAATCACAAAGGCATTCCTTTCACCTTATTCTTTGACAACCTGGCACTTTAAATATGTCAAAGCCAACAGTTTGGTTCCTATACTCCAGACATATGATTCTGTGGGTTTCATATAGTCCCTGTCAAACATAAATCTATATAATATTCCCAGACTGCAGAGGCTGTCATACTCACATTTTAAGTCATCTACATAGTTCTAATTTAACCCCCTTGGCTTCCTTTTTGCCATTTGGAGAGAGTGAGCCTTGACATAACCAGCAAAACCTGATCTCCTAAAATAGGATCGCTCCAATTAAGAAGATCCCACTGCCTCTTTTGATTGGTTTATGACATGCTAACTGAGACTGCATGGATAAAGAAACTCTTGCCTTTTAGATGCTGCTTAACTATAGCTCCCAGAATTCCTCACCAGTTTCCATGCTAGCTGAAACTTCAGCAACATTTGGGAGGCCATAGCATCCCTATCTCAGTAGTTTTATACATGTTTACCAGAGGTGGTATTCAGCAGTTTTTGACCAGTTCTGGAGAACTAGTAGTGGAAAGTTTGAGAGAACTGGCAAATACTACCTCTGACTGGGCCTGCCCCCATCTATTCTTTGCCTCCTGAGTCCCAGCTGATCGGCTGGGTCTTCTTTTGTTGTCCTGCACAGGAGAATGGATCTGGAAAGCAGGTTAGTGGGGTGGGGAGGGAATGGGGATTTTGCAGTAACCTTCCCCTGCCACACCCACCAAGCCATGCCATATCCACCAAGCCATGCCTACAGAACTGGTAGTAAATTTTTTTTGAATTCCACCACTGATGCTTACCTTGTAGTAAGTCCTATTGGACACAGCAGTGAGGTTACATTTTATTAATTTGTTCAATTTATATTGGTGGGTGTCTCATGTATGTGATTCTGGGCAGCTCACAACAGTTAAAAAAACAAAATACAAATGAAAACCAACATACAAAACCATACAAAAGTGACATTTACAGGTAGAAATAATAAAACTTTAGATTCTAGATGAATTGGAAGAAAAAACATTTTGAAAAGAGGATTTTTTTTCTCTTTGAACAATGAGATTGCAAATTATTTGGTCCTGCTTCATGTTTGTAATAAGAGACACAAAAATATCTACCGATGGCTAGAGAATAAATATGAAAATCAGAAATGAAAGTAGATTAGTGAAATATAGAAAATATATTAATAGAAACATAAGATAAGAATTGTTACAGTATTAGATATATTATGTATATCAGCATTAAGTCAAGAGTAAACCAATAATGAATATGGATGTAAATTTTAATTGTTATTGCACAAGACATTTGTACACAGATGACACAGTTTAATGGAAGATTGTGTTAAAATAAAATAAAAAATTTAATAACAAAATAGACTTTTAATAATTTTCAGTAAATTAAACTGTACCTTGTTCGATATATTTTTCACTCTGTCCAAACATTTTTATTTCACCCAGAGTCACCCTGCAGGGGAAATAAGAAGCATAAAAGTTTAATTAATAAATGAAATAAATAAAAACATTCACTTGGGTTTAAATTTTGGCAACTTTCACCCTTTTAGATTGAATAACTTGTTAAAAAGCAGAAAAGTGAAGAATGGGTACTTCAAGTTAGTTAATTAACAGACTTCATAATATGCCAAACTGATAAATAATATTTTCTGTTGCTTTCTTCTCATGATTAGCTTCTGCAAATGTTTGACTAACATATATCTTTGATGATGTCACTGTTTTCATTTGCAGGGAAGACTGCGTCTTCTTTGCCATCTTGAACAATTTTCCTAGTTTATTTATACTGTCACGATAAGGGTACCTTTGAACGCAACACTCTCTATTGGTATTCTAGGCATTCTGCTGTTCTTTTATTAAATATGTCTTCATTTTTCTAAAACAAAATTCTTACAATAATAAATCAGCGACACATCAAGGCTATGCCAAGTTAAATATATATGGTTCCTGGCTATTATGTAATTTCCAAATCTGCTACAATGGCTATTGCTGATAAGTCAATTGTCAGGGGAAAAAATGTTCCAGACTGATCTTTGTTACTGTGTCCTTCATTGATGTATGTAATCCAGTCTTTCTGTTCACTGCTCTTTTCTCCCCTCTCTTTTTTTTAAGAAGGGGGGTGAAAGAGAACATAATTGCAGCTTTCCTCTCTTTTGAATGAGTCTTCATTATAACAGTTTATATCTGGAAAATATCACAGAAAATGTGAAATGGAAGTAAGTTAAAACCAAGAAATCAGACCTCACTTATTAGCAGAATGGCTCAAAAATATTTCTTGAGATGTGTTTGTAATAGTTCTGCCTCATAATAAAACTCAGCAGTGATATATTTCTCCGCTTCTCAGGTTGGTTTGGCATTAGGAGGCCAGACAAAAGCAATTTGTAATAAGGTCCCTGATCCATGCGTGTAACATGCAGAAGGGGCTCAAAGGGCTCCATGCTCATTTAAAGCTCTTTAAAATGATTAATAGCTAAAATGCATTGCAAATTATCAAGTGCTTTCCATGGAGAAAACAGGGAGCTTTTCAGGAGATTGCCATAACATTTCCTCTGCCAGTAACCAAGCGTAAGAAATCAGACAAAATTAGCAATTGCAACTCATGAATGAAACAGAGCATTCATTTCAGAAGTTAACCCAGTGGTCCGGTGGGTTGTTTTTTCCCCATTCAGTTAGTGTATTTTGTTTACAAAAGACTCAGCTGTCATCATCTACCAATGAGAAAGAACTTACCACTAAACAGAATGAATGAATAGCTCATGAGACAGAAAAATTAGCTGAGCTCTGTTTTATTTGAAATGGTGGAACTTTAGTTACAGATAAATTTCTTGTGGGATGAGGGGGCTTTTGAAGCTCAGACCTACCAGAGGTCTTGCTAGAAGTTCCCAATCTTTCTAGGCTGATGGACATTTTGGAATTTAGCCTTAGGAGGAAGCATGTTACGGACACTCTTATAGGTGACAGCCATTGTGGGAAGCAATCAGGCATAAAACACACATTTCTTAAAATGCGAACTGGTATGATTGCTTCCTGTCACTCCATTTTGCTTCTTTACTGCTTACCTTTTTGCTGCACAGGTAAACATATTTCCAAAGAAAATTTTGGGCTGCACCTAGTCACCATTTGATTTTCTAAGAGTGCCCCGGAACATAGATGGGATTAGAGGAAAATACCAATGATGCTTGTGGCTGGAACTTATTTTGCAGCATGCTAGCCAAGTAAAATAAAATAATGTAGTGGGACAGAGTGTCCAAAGGCAAAGGTATCAAAGGTATTGGTGCCCACAGTTTAAGGATCCAGATGCTAGAGTGTTCTCCAAGAATATTCCTTTTGGATCAGTTTCTCCCTCCTGGTTTCAGTGAGGAAGAAATAGCCACTATTGCATGAATCTAATCCAAGGCTGGGTTACTCCAAAGTGGTCTTTGTGGGATGGGCCTTGGTGATGGTTCAAAAATTGTAATTAGTCCAGAAAGCAGCAGTATAGGTGGGTGACCTAACATATCATATCTCTGTAGAAACAGCTTTCTTACTTGCCAGTTGTTTTCCAAATCCAATTTAAGATGCTCATGATTGGATGCAGCCCAAATTACCTACAGGATTTTCTACTCATATCCAGCTTGCCTACACAGGTAGGCTTTCTATAGATACCCTGCCTCACCTTTTGCAAATCCTGTCATAATTACATCTAACATCAACAGTGAACTTTTCCATTGTGGTGCCCATAACTCTGTAATACATTGTGACTGGAATTGAGGCAGGGCTCTTCTTTTAGTCAAGTTTAGGTTTAAAATTTTGTAATATTAAAAATATTAATTAAAATATTTTTAGAATGCTTTGATATGAAGATACATAATTTTGTAAGCGTCACCAGTCAGAGGGCCAGAAAACATATTAAGCTAAGCATCAATCAAAATATATGACACAGCACAAAAAGATTAGTCATTGTAGTAATTTTATTGTCAGGAAGAAGGAAAGAGACATGCAGCCTTTTCTGTCTAAAGATTTCTCAAGTTGAGTTTGAGTCCTCATGTGTACACTATATGGACCTATACATGCAGTAATCTTGGTAACAGTAAACAATGTTTTTTTATTGCCTGCTGTAGATTTTTTCCATATTTTCATTTAACTTATAACTACAAAATTCTCTCCCACCTAAATAATCACCAGGCTTGATCTTTTATATCTTCAGAATCCATATAAAGGCAGGCAACTCTATCTCCTGTATTTTACTTCAGATACTAAAATAATTGGGTATTGTGATCCTTGATGTGATTGAATGGAACTATTTTATTTTCTGCTTTACACAATAAAATATTTTGGGGCAGCCCTGTCTTTAAATTCAGATGATTATTTTTAAAACTTTCATGGTTAGTTATTTATAGTTTCATTGGCACGGCTTGGTAGCTCCAGTTTTATCCCCATCCATAAGCCATGATCTAAACATTCTTATTCTCTTCCCTTTTTTTGAGCCTACAAATGTTATATAACAGCAAAACACAAAAAGAGTGAGATGGCAAACACAATCAAACAACATATTATTATTGATTAATTTTGGTACCACCTAATGTTAATTATTATTATCAATAGATGATATGAAAAACTGCTAGGAGGGATAGTTTCTCATTTACAACTAACTTTTCACATTCTTTGGAGCAAGTTGCTTTCTGTATTTTAAAGCCATCATAATAATGATGAATAAAGTACATAGGAAATAAAATAGCATATCATTTTTGCATAGCAGTATTCCAATATCTCAGGGGCTGCCACAAAGCTATTCTCCAAAGCACCTGAGGGTAGAAAAAGAAGCAATGGATGGAAACTAATCAGGGAAAGAAGCAACTTAGAACTAAGGAGAAATTTCCTGACAGCTGGAACAATTAATCAGTGGAACAACTTGCCTACAGAAGTTGTGAATGCTCCAACTCTGGGAGTTTTTAAAAAGAGATTAGACAACCATTTGTCTAAAATAGTTTAGGGTTTCCTGCTTGAGCAGGGGGTTGGACTAGAAGATTTCCAAGGTCCCTTCCAACTCTATTATTCTATTAATAATTATGTCACTTGTGGAGATGATGTTGGATTGTTTATAATAGAGAAAGCAGGGCTGTATAATTATTTCTATTCATTCCCCCATTCCCATTTCCCCTTTTCCTCACACTGGGAACTTTGACAGTATAGGTTTATCCAGGGGTGGGATTCAAAAATTTTAACAACCGGTTCTGTGGGTGTGGGTGTGGCTTGGTCATGTGACTGGGTGGACATGGCTTGGTGGTCATGTTATTGGCTGGGCGTGGCCAACTCAACATCACTCACATCAGGCACATCTCCTCGCCTGGCCTCTCATGACTGTGGGGATGCTGCAACAGTCATAAGTGTGAAAATGGTCATAAGTCACTTTTTCCAGTGCCATTGTAACTTTGAATAGTCACTCCACGCAAGCAAAGTACCAACAAGGAGGGAAAAACTCCAGAGACGTTCCTGAGACAGGAAGTCTAGTCCTGCCAAGAATGTAATAAGGGTTAACGGAGAGGCAGTTTCTGTAAGCAACACCAGAATGTTTCCTTCCTGCCTTCCTTACAGGATTAGGCCAGTAATTTCTTCTAACAGCTGGTTCTCTGAACTGCTTAGAATGTTAACAACCAGTTCTAGAGAATAGGTATGAACTGGTAGAATCCCACCCCAGGATTCTACCCCCTGAACCAATTTCATCATCTTTCCAAACTTCAGAGTAACAACATTTTGGAGGTAAAGTGGCCCCATAGTATATGTGCATTCCAAGTTCATTAATTTTCTTAATAACTCCCTTTTCTGGATTCCATCACCTTTATAGCACTTACACAATGAATTGAAGGTTTTACTGAGTTGTCCAAGATTTCAGATCTTCTTTGATTTGTCTCTGTGAGCAATGTCTCCCTGCTGAATGTGCACTTTAGTTTCATCTGTTCTCTTTTTCTTCTCTCTCCATTGGGTATCTCTTTACACTGACTAAAAATGAGCTGTATTTGCCTTTGGTAAGTCTCCCTTACCTACATTGGAAAAACAATTTTGAAGCTCTGGGGATTTCCCATCCTACTGTTTAGCATAATTTGGTGCCATAGCATCTTGTTTAGATGGTGTTGACCTTCATCTTTCAGCAGCTTCACCTGGCAATAAAAGGAGCTAGACATTGTAGTTCAGCAACATTTAGAAGGGCACAGGTTCTTCATCCTGGTCCATTCTTAAGGTTAAGCAAGATCCTGGTGGCATAGCTAATGATGAGGGGTTATGAGAGTTGTAGTCTAAAATATCTGGAAGAATCAAATTGCCTTTGAGTGTGTACCTGTGTACTCTTATATTCACAAAACATTCTGTGCTTCCTTTCTTCTAGCCACCTATGTATGCAAAAGTCAAAAGGTGATGCCAAGATCTCTTTTACATGGCCAATTTTCAGGAAAACCCAGAGCTTCAGTGTTTCCTTTCATAACTGAACATTCTTCAAACTGGTCAACAGATGATTTTGCGAGTTTTGAGGTTTCAGATAGAATTTTAAGAAGTTTTGACCATAACAGACAGATTTTACACTTTTAAAAATGAGGAATTCAGAATATTTGCTTGTTCCTTCTGTGAGAGAACCCTTGTGCAATCTAAGACATTTTACTCTGCATTCCTCATATCCCAAACAAGAAAGATGCAGATCTGATCACATTGACCTCTCCTTTCCTGCTCTGAAAATCCTATCTCCCAATAGCTAAGGGATTGCTCTTTCCCCTTGTATTCTGCCAATCAAATAATAGGCATCACTTATATAATGTTTCCTGGATGAATTTGTCTTCCTTTTTTGCATATGAAGGGAGAGTTTACATTATTACTGGAGGAGATTTGCAGCTCACCGGTTTCCAAATTCCTATTCTTTGACCAGGCTGGCTGGCTGGCTGGACTGGCTTTAAAAAATGCTCAAATGCATTATATTGTTATGCCAATATCAGTAAATGTTAAAAAGCTTAGAGGCATGCGATCATATCTGAAATGGTATAGGGTCTTCTGCAGGGGATTTGACTAAAGGCCTTTCCAACTCTATTATTCTGTTACATTAAACAGATATGATTTATGTTGATTGCTTTTATTTAGTATCCTATGATTATCACTGAGTGTTGTGTCTTATGATTTATGATGATTATATTTTATGATTATGATCAAGATCTATCACTTATTGCTTGTTTGTACACTGAGAGCTTATGCACTGGAGACAAATTCCTTGTGCATCCAATTCATGCTTGGTCTGTTCTATTCTGTTCTGTTCTGTTCTATTCTACTCTGTTCTGTTCTGTTCCGTTCCGTTCCATTCCATTCCATTCCGTTCCACTCCGTTCTACTCTACTCTGCTCTGCTCTGCTCTGCTCTGCTCTGCTCTGCTCCGCTCCGCTCCGCTCCGCTCCGCTCCACTCCACTCCACTCCACTCCATTCTAAATATGGATGATTGATATAAATACATTTCTTTTTTATTTTGAAGAGAGGAAAAGGTGTTGGTGTGAACTTTGGGGATGAGGGATGTAGAATACAATGCAATCAGTTAATGATTGATAGCTGAGCATTTATTGATTGATAGTTCATCTATTACTTAGATAATTCAAAAACAGTACTCATCTATTGGTAAAAAGAAGCAAATGCTGATTGGTGGAAGCTCTCTACTGATTATCATGCTCAATCTTCATAGCATGTTATATTTTTGTTGTAATGTCCCCAGGTATATGAATCCTTCCTCAGTCTTTCTTTCACAAGGCTAAATATGAAAAATTCCATCAACTTCTCTTCTTAGAATAGTTTCTGATGATACCTGATCATCTTCAGTGAACTTGTTCAGGTTTGTCTCAATCTTTCTTCAAAAGTGGTGCTTAGAATGGGATAAAGGGCTTGAGGTGATATCTCTGTGCGTGAGTGCAAAAAAGTAAATTAGGATTGTTATGTCTCATGATTTACATTTAAGATCAAACCATACCTTTTCGGGCTTAAAATTGTTGTACTAATAACAAATAATGTATGATACCCAGAAGAGGTTAACCTTGCCAATAACCACGTCAACAAGCATGGCAACCCAGAAGAGCAAAAGATAAGAAGACACTTTCAAATCTTTCATAAAAGTTTAGTTTTTAAATATTTTGACAGTTTTTATTTTACAAAAGGATCTTTTCCTCATTGTTTCTCCACAGCTTTAAAATAGGTTATTTCCTGAACAATTCAGAGATTGCTGGACTGTCTTTTCTTCTACCCCTGTCTTAAAAAGAGGTGCAGGAGTAAAACTTCAAAGAGGCATTTCAGTAAATCCCTGAAGCTGTCTGGCTAAAACTTTACAGAAGCAGTCACCTTGAAAAGGTCTCCCTTTAGTTTTCTTTTAAGCATGAAATTTCATTAACTTTACCAGCAGATCCTTGCTTGTCTGAGTTTGGAGCTCTCAGGTGGAGCTTTGTTGCACCCTTGAATCAAAGCCCTCTTTTCTGGATGAGTTGCAGATGGAACAGAACAATTTGTAAAAGTCCTGCTCTTTTTTGCCTCTTCCAAATCTCTTTCCTGCTTTCTGTAATGCTTCTTCCCCACTTTCCCTTGATGCTGAAAACTCCATTGTGTCGCTAAACCACTTATCCTGTTCAATCTCTTTCTAAGGTTACCTTCGGTAGAACCTTATTTTTCAAAATGAAGGAACAAAAGGTTACTCAGCCTTGTTACTTACAGACTTTGGTTATTATTATTATTATTATTATTATTATTATTATTTATTTAGACTTGTATGCAGCCCTTCTCCCTAAGGACTCAGGGCGGCGAACATATAAAAAGAATACATTTACAATAAAAACATATTAAACAAATACAAGTCTATAAATTACTAAAAATTAAATTAAGACAATTAAAATTACAACAATAAAACAATGCACTTAAAATGACCCACCCCCGGGTCAATCCAGGTTGGCCTGCTGAAACAGCCAAGTCTCCAGGTCTCGACGAAACGAGATCAGGGCCAAGAAGAGAGCTAATTCCATAGACAGTGCCTGGGAACTGCCTAACTGGTATTCCCAGGAGGCCCCTCCTGTGGGAGCGCACGGGGCGATCGGAGTGTGATGCTGGTTGGTTGACTAGTTCTTGATGACACCTTTTACACCAACCACCCCCCATTTAAGCATTAATTAAGTGCTAATTAAACCCAGTGGTATTGATTATTTTAAGTCAAAGCCTGGTTTAAGATAGCTTGTAGGATAAACCACGGATAGTCAATGATATCGGCCTTAAAGATATTGCTAAACAGCTACTGAAGAAGTTTATTCTGAGGAGAATCATAATGTCAGTGCAACATCTGAGGAGTGCAACAACTATGTGGTAACACAGCAAGTGAAGGAGCAGAAAATGGAATATACAAATATACAAAATGTCCATAGAACAACACAAGGTAAGACCAGTGGTGGGATTCAAATTGTTTTATCACCAGTTTGGTGGGCGTGGCTTGCTGGTGTGGCTTGGTGGGCCACTAAGACTGGCGCTTCTGATCCTGCATTTTTCTCTTTTCTCTCAGCTGATTGTGGGAGGATTTTTTCCTCCTCTCAGCTGATCATCTGCTTTTTTTACAACCAGGTCAGGTGAACCGGTCAGAACCGGTAGTATACCACCACTAGGTAAGACACATTATTAAGTTAACCTTGTTAACTGGGTATTAAAGCAGTCTCAAGGAAGAAAAGAGTAAGTGAAAGGGAATGTTTGGGGGTGTGTGCATATACATGTTTGTATGGATATAAAAATGCACACACATTTATACATGATATAGGTAGTCCTCAACTTACAACAGTTCATTTAGTGACAATTCAAAGTTACAACAGCAATGAAAAAAGTGACATGACCACTTTTCATACTTAACCATTGCAGCATCTCTGTGGTCATATGATCAAAATTCAGACATTTGGCAACTGACTGATAATTATGACAGTTGCAGAGTCCTGGGGTCATGTATTCACCTTTTGCAACCTTCTAGCATACAAAGTCAACGGGGAAGCCAGATTTGCTTAACAACCATGTTAACTCATTTAACAACTGTCGTGATTCATTTAACAACTGTGGCAAGAAAAGTCATAAAATGGGCCAAAACTCACTTAACAAATGACTCGCTTAGCAACAATAATTTTGGGCTCTATTGTGGTTGTAAGTCAAGGATCACCTCTAGTATGTTTTTGCAGATGGTGAAGGTCCTGGCCTATTAATTTATCAGCAAACTGTTACCAAGTAGCTTTTGCAAGTGAGCCATGAATTAGCTTCAACCAGAATTGGTTCATCTTAATCACTTCCTCTATGCTTTTGCTTGATATAACAGCTGCCTTGACATTTATCAGAAGAAGTTAAAAGAGGCTTGTTGTTATAGAAGTGGCTAGTTTATATTATTATGTAAAAGTAAAAAGTTGAGGGTAGATGTCTTATTTTACTGCACCAAAGGAGTCGAAAGTCAATGTCTTTTTTTCCCTTTTTCCCTTGCTTTCTCCCACTAGCCACTTCCCTTTTTCCTTCACTAATTTCCCTAATATTTACTTTTGTATTCTTTTTGTATGTCATAAATTAATAAATACTATATTAAAAAAAAGTTAAAGAGGCTGACTACAGATGCTTCAGTTATAGGAAATGTTAGCTTAGATGACTTTGTTAACTGTGTTGAAGAATTTTGCATATTGGCCCGTTCCTGGAACAAGGAAAAGGAACATGGCATTTTGCTTAAACTGTGGTTGAAAATGTCCAGGAAAAAGTCCAGAAATAAAAAGTTCATTATTAGCATTATAAAACATACCCAGGGATGGAGAAATTACCTAAATAAGTGCACTCTTCATGCTTATTATGTGATCTTAGCCTAAAGTATGCATGTCTTCGATAAATTAGGAACAAATGATGAAATATCAGGAGACTCTGATGTGTATATGTGGATTTATAGCATAAAAGCATCTTGCTGAGTATCAATAGACATGCTTGACTTGGAAATGGATCCCAAACATCCATCTTTTGTGCAGAAATAAGGTGTTGAGTCCCAGTTTCCTCTCTCAGTGTGACTATTGGCTCAAATTGCACTGGGTAAAAGAAACCAGTGTTGAACTGGGCTAGCAATAGAATACCAAAAACTCAAGACCAGACAAAAGTGTACCTGTAGTTAAGGAAAAAGGTACCAAATATATTTTAAGTTTCTCTCAGTTCCATATGAAAATACCAAGCAGATTATCACTGTCTTTTTTTTCATTGATTGAAAACACCAAATCTGCAGCCACCCTAAAAATTCTGGCAACATAAATATTATAAGGGATAATATTTCTGGGACTTTTTATTTCAATTTAAAACATTTGTCTCTCTATTCTTCCTGCACTGCAAATCAATAATCAAACTTTTTAATATGAGTGATGGTAAATGTGAATCCTTGAACGCATTGATAAAATAGATGAAGGAAACTGGGATTGAGAAGGCTAGTCTTGGCTTTGTTTCTTTGTTTAATTGAATTTATACACATCCCAAAAACTCTGGGTGGTTTGTTGTTTATAGATGCACCTGCTTTCAGAGTACATGGAAAACAAGCAGCAAGGGAGATGGTACTAATGGTAACAAGGGCTACTCAGTGTATGGAAGGGGCTGAACCTCTCCTCCCCATGGTCCCCTTCCCTGATATCAAGTCATCTGCTTCCATTCATTATTGTATGGAGACTTTTGTTTTGTAATTTCTCTTGAGTTCCACTCAACTTTTTTTTTAAATTCACATTTATATGCCGCCCTTCTCCGGAGACTCAGGGCGTCTTACAATCTTTGGAGCACAACCTAATGTGCTCAGCAATAGCCTTCATTCCATTGTATATGCCTGCTTATTACTAGGGCTTTTGCCCCCCCTCCCCAGCAGCATTTTAACAAAGTCAGCTTATTGCCCCCAACAATCTTGGGTCCTCAGTTTACCTACCTGTAGAGGATGGAAGGCTGAGTCAACCTTTGATTGTCAAGTTTAGAATGATCCATACCGAGTTAATTTCAATGCACTCCTGATAAGAGTTTCAGTTTTTGGAACTTTCTAGTTTTATTTATGAACCTAAATTGATAAGTTGATAGCATGCCATTATTCTCCAAGTTAAATAGCATTCTTCCATCTATATTGCTTTATCGAATTAAAGTGGCATTCATGGTGTTGCCAAGACCAACATAGTTGGAAGCAAGATACCTCATTAAAGTATCTGTATTACTAGGGTACATCCAGAGTCTTGGAAATTGTACGCAGAATGTCCCAGGTTCCGTTATAATGCCTACCTTAAGGTGGCATCTTTAAATCATTTGAAATGCTTCTTCTCAAATTTCTTCTATCCTGGGCTGAGGTTCTGTTTCTGAGATAAACTGCCAACAGGCACATCTTCTGCATCTTGATTGTTTATGTTTATGTTCTCTTCCATTCCTTTCTCTCTTATAACTTTACAAAGATTCTACACTTGTTAAACAATAATGGCAAAATAGCAATAAAAAACCATTTCAAAGTATAGATTCAAACATTTGCCTGAAAAGTTCCAGCAGTGCTGGCATTGCCAATAGTGATGCTACTGATTGGATAAGACACTTCTGGCATTGTTCTTTGTATTGTAGAAACAAATAGGCATTCCACCAAAGTTGTAATAGTTATCCAAGAGTGCATCCCCAATGCCCAACTAAAAATTCTTAATCGTTTTCTTTGTATTCCTTTATTCTATTTTTTAATCCCTCCTTTATTATTTTTATAAATAAGGCGGCAAATGTGCCTAATATGTTTTCCTTCTCCTGTTTTCCTCATAGCAAAAACCCTGTGAGGTGGGAAGGGCTGAGAGAGAGAATGAGTGGTCCAAAGTCACCAGGCGCTTTCATGTTTAAGATGGGACTAGAACTCACAATCTTTTCCAGCCTGATGCCTTAACCACTAGACTAAACTGGCTCTTTCCATTCCATTCCATTCCCTTTTCCATTCCATTCCAGTCTTCCCCTTGTTGGAAGGAAAATCCATCTGGTTCAGTTCTAAGCTGGGAGAAAGACATTGGAAACATGGAGGCTGATTAGAAAGATGGTTTATTGATGAAGCAGAACCACCAGGGTTTGTGGTTCTGGGTCAGCTGAACAACTAGCTAGATGAGGGTCAGGATTTTTTATACAGGTCCTGAAATGCCTGTATAAATGATGGGTGGGTTGTTCAATGAAGGGGCTTGTGTTCTGAAAGGGTGTTGGGCAATTCCTATTGTGGCTAATGAATGAATCACACCCTGGTTCATTTTAATATATAATTGTTAAATAAAAAATTAGAAGAGTAAAACCCATATAAATTTTGAAAGAAGTAAAAAAAGTAATAAGTAAGTTATGAAGTACAAATAAAGAAATAGAGAAGATGGGGAAAAAAATGAAAGGAAAGCCTAGGATCATATGAAATGGATGATATGTGATTCTATACACTGAAAAAATTCATATAAAAATGTTGTCATCCTGTTTGCCATTTGAGTGGACTTTCCTTTTCCTTTTCCTTTAGCTGTGTACATAGTAGATACAGCCATCAGTCTACTAGTGTGATGGCAGCATATTTCTCAGTCCCATGTCATGTAGGATAGGATGGTTTGGGCTGCGAAGAATGTATACTAACATTCAGTGGTAGGATTCAACCAGTTTGCACCATTTTGGCCGAACAGGTTGTTAAATTGCTGGCTGGCCCCTCCCCTCCCCGCCCCTTCCAGGAGTCCCCATGGCTCCCAGATAAGTGCAGGGAAGCCCACTAGGCCCAAAATGGGTGCCGGGGGGCACAGCATGCCCCCCCATGGCCCATTTTTGCTTCCAGGGGGTGTAGGAGGCCCGGTGTTACCTGTCATACCCCCTGGCCATGCCCACCATGGCCACACCCACCAGCTGGTCATTAGTGCAGAGAACCAGGGCCTCCTTGGAGTGCGGTCAGCCAAACAATATTGGCTGGCGACCCTCAGGGGTAGGGCCTTCTCTGTGGGAGCACCCACCCTATGGAACCGGCTGCCCCTGGAGCTTCGGGTGGCTCCCGACCTCCGGTCCTTCTGGCGGGACCTGAAAACATGGTTGTTCCAACTTGCCGACCTGGACTGAGGAGTGGGATGGGGTTTTTAATTAAATAGTGTTATTTTAATTCAGATTATTGGGTTTCATGTTTAATCTCTTTTTAAAATTGTATAGTATTTATATTTATATTGTTTTATGATTGTACGCCACCCCGAGTCCTTCGGGAGATGGGGCAGCATAGAAATCCAATAAAACAAACAAACAAACAAACAAATAAATAATTTGAATCCCACGACTGTTAACATTGTTATTTAGATCTTGGTACTTCTGGAAAATATTGGTGCTGCAGAATGAGACTGAAACCAAGCTAAGGTATTTAATGATAAAAAAATTCACAGCCCTCACATTTTAATGCCCTTATTTTCATGGTAAATAAGGAAAAGTTAATCATGGGAAGTGTCAGCCTGCCTCACTATACTCTTCTGGCAGTGGTGGAATTCCAAATTGCACGATACTGGTTCTGTGAGTTGACATTCAGAGCATCTGGAGGACAACAGATAGGGAAGCCTGGGAAAAAAAGGAACTTTTCCCAGCTGAACTGACAATCTTTGGATTTTACCTCTCTTTATAACCCATAAGAAGTTCAAGCAATATGTGTGGCTTAGGAAAGCCACAACTAATCAGCCACTATCAGTAGCCTAAATTTGTTCATTATTCAATATTGTGGTGGGGGTCCAATTTGGGTAATATTAAAATGAGAAGTGCCAAAATATATAGGGTGAATTTCGGTCCATTAATAATAAAAATGTTGCTGAACAATGTATAATTAGGAAATCCTAAATATCACAGTTTTGGTCTCTTGGGAGAGAGACATGGTTTCAAAGAATGTGCCATTAGGAGCTTCAAAATGAAAAACATTTTCCCAAGAGTCCCATACATTTTTCATGTCATTCTGAGTAAAGTACAAACTGAATGTATAAATATTAAGATGTATAGAAAAAGACAATTGCACCAAGGTTCTGTTATTAGTAACCCACTAGTTATCATTTATTCCTGGCAACTTTTTCTAACTTTTGTTTTGCTTTTGTGATTTGTATTTGTGATAGTAGGTAATGAAATATATTCTCACAGATTAGAATACATTATGAAGTATAAATCCACGAGTTAATCAGCAAAACATTGAAATACTTTTCTTACTTTTTTTCAGTTAGGGAAATGGTTTCAGCCACCTTCTCATTTGGGAACTGGGGAAGGGGGCGACACATATTCACATTCTTGTGTTTATTTCTCTGCATATAGAAATTTTTGTAAACTTTTCCCAGGGTGCAGAGCTGTAAAAGATTTTTTTTAGTTTGAAACTTTGCTTTAGGTATTTCCTCTTATAATATCCATTTTGGTATACATTCTTGGAACACTCTGTATACAGTGGATATTGGCATGCACATCTGATTTATGTATAGACTTGGGATTAGCAGATTGGCTGCATTTATATATTCAAATATAAATCTAAGCTAAACATCTTTCTCTTCAGTCCTTATTTCAGGAGTTCCCAGACTGTGGGTGGTGACCTCTTAGGGAGAAGGTCACAAGCAATTTTGAAATTCTGCAAGCTTGCATAGTGAGGACAGGGTTTGCTGTCAGAAGTTGTTTTTACTCTGTCCGAGCACAAGGTTGTCCAGGTGTCAAATCATAAAATGTTTTGTATACATGTTTTATAGTTGTCAACAGAAAGAGGGGGGGGGGAGTTTCAAGGAGCAGGCAGCAGTGTGGAATCGAAAGTACATTCCATTCATATTTTCTTCAGAGACTGATTAGATGACTGAAGCTTCCGCTGAGCAAAGATCTAATTGGAGAGCATGATTGATGACTCTTGGCTATGGACGTGTTTTGTTGGATGATACACCCAGAGGGGTTAGGGGAAAAGCAGGATCAAGGGTGACAGTGAGTTACGTATCTCAGAGTTGGCTATGCCCTGGCTAATGCCGGCATGTTAACTTCTAATAAATCCTTTGAAGTTTGGGGAGTGTGGCTCTAGGCTCATGATTTAATTGGAGTAACTGCCAGAATCCTGACACCAGGCAGAACAGGAGTGGGATCCTGTTCTAGATCCCATCAGGGTCAGTGGGTCTTGCAAGCGTGCATCCCTGAGCATCAATGCCATTTACGGCTGTGGTTGGATTGCTGTGTGTATATGGGGAGGGGCAGGACAGCATGGACTTGGAAGAATTCAACCCAAGGCTTGAGCTTATGGGGTTTGCAGTGGGCACCAATGGAAATTAAAATGTACTTATTGAGAAGGGATGACATTATTTCTTGCAGAGCCCTATCTCCTATGAAGTTATTGGTTTGGTTGATGGGATGGTGTGGGGTGGGGAGTCACATAGGTTCATTTATTAATTGGGGAGTTGCAGCAACATAAAGTTTGAAGCCCTTTCTTCCAATCAAGTTTTTTTTCTTGAACATATTCTAAAATTGCTCTTATAATTAATTATAAGCTTAAAATAATGCATCTGGAGGTCATCTAGTCCAACCCCTGCTGCAGAAAGTGAGTGTCTGTCTTTTGACCCCCCAGTTACATGACCACATAGCCATGCCCACCCAGTCACATGATGACATAGCACGCCACTCAGTCACATGACCACATAGCCATGCCCACCAAGCCACAACCACAGAACCAGTAGTAATTTTTTTTGAATCTCACCACTGATTTAATACATTTTTTTTTGCTGAAAGAACACAGATCCAGAGTTAATTCTGTGACTATTTGCTTTTCAGATATTCCTCTTTCTTCTGAAGTCCTATGAGATGATAACATTGTGTCTATATCGGACTGTTCCAAGATCCACATATAGAATTTGGGTTCTGTGGCAGTGACTTAATGTATACTGTAACCTCTCAACTGCTTGTAACATTTCACTGATAGTTACTTCAAATTTTTATCCTCTACTTGTTCAGTGATAGTTAACCTATAAGACTCACATTCCATTTATCTGCACAGTAGAAGGAATGGAAGATTCCAACTTTTTAATTTATTTCTTCTACTGTTTACATCATGAGTATCATTTGGGAAGAAAGGGAGGATAAATATCACTATTGCTCACCATCACTACCATAATCCTTAAACTGCTTCCTTATTTCTTTTAGGACCTCTTTTGACTTCTTTGCACCACCGTTTTAAAAATATCTTTCCTTCTCCTTCCTCCAATGTATTTCCAATATTTTGGTCAGCTTTGGTTAAATTGTGAACTTCACCTTTAAGTACCACATGCATCTATTGCTTTTGGCACTCGAGTCAGAAGCACCAAGCCACTTCTGGGTTGAAAGATTAGCTGGTGACATCACTGTTGCTCTGGGGATACACAGTTGGGGGCTCCTTTCATGTCCCTGTCAGGAGCTGGAGTGAAGGACAAGAACTCAACTCCGCCCTTCCGGCAGCTCTCGTGTCTCAAACAAGGGCTTGCTAACCTCTTGCCCAACGATCCAATGACTCGACCCACCGTGTTCCTTCCATATGCATCTAAAACACAGAGGCAAGTGACACCGAATTGTCGGATATGAGGCTTTCTGTGAAAAAAGCTTGCAACCACTTCAAACTTATTAGCCACTGACACGGGCCCCTGTTTGCTTCTCCCCATCTTGCTCTTCTAAGTAGGTTTATATTCTATTGTCTGATGGAGTTCCACCCTTTGGTGTCTGAGGAAGGCTCTTCGTATGAGTGGAGGGAGGAGTGAGAAAATCCTGCTGCTGCTAATGTCTGAGAGAGTTTATTTTCAGGGTCATCTGGCAGGCAGGGCTCCAAATTATAATCCCACCAGTTCTTCATCCCTACAGAGATGGCTGTCTCGAATCTTCGGTTGTGGTCTGGAGCATATGGCCTCCTAACACACTGCTGGGACCAGAGGAGGAATTATGCGATTTAATAAAATGCTTACATTATATGACCCATAATGTAATCCAAACACATATCAGCATGATATCATTTTAAATATATCTAGCAAATCAGGGGAATGGAGTAGCCCAGCCCTTCCTGTTGCCAATGTTGTGTGAAAATAATAAATAAACTTGGAAAAGACAGAGAGAGTCTCCCCTTCCACTTTCTCTCTCTCCAGATCTCAATATTATCTCAGGCTAAGGAAAAGGATGATAAATTGTAAAGGATGCTCACCAGAGAGCTTGCTTGATTGCGATCTGGCCTTCCAAATTATAATCCCACCAGTTCTTCATCCCTACAGAGATGGCTGTCTCGAATCTTCGGTTGTGTGGTCTGGAGCATATGCACCTCCTAACACACTGCTAGGACCAGGACCAGAGGAATTATTTCTGCGATTTAATAAAATGCTTACATTATATGACCCATAATGTAATCCAAACACATATCAGCATGATATCATTTTAAATATATCTAGCAAATCAGGGGAATGGAGTAGCCCAGCTGCCTTCCTGTTGCCAATGTTGTGTGAAAATAATAAATAAACTTGGAAAAAGACAGAGAGTCTCCCCCTTCCACTTTTCTCTCTCTCTCCAGATCTCAATATTATCTCAGGCTAAGGAAAAGGATGATAAATTTGTAAAGGATGCTCACCAGAGAGCTTGCTTGATTGCGATCTGGCCTTGCTCTTAAAGAAAACACAGTCCAATTCTCACCAGGCAACAGGCCTGTTGGAAGCAAAAGGAATTTAAAATAATAGCACCTCATTACATTTGAAAAGGTTGCAAGGACCAGAGGAAAGGAAAGAAAAAGGAGGAGGGAAATAAAGCCTGAGAAATGAATGCTGTAAGAAACACCATCAGGAGACAATTCAGCAGGGTCCAAAAGAGACTGAAAAGACCACAAAATCAGAAGACCTGCTCAAATTTCAAAACAATTTCTGTTGGTCATGTTTGATGTCATGTGGAATATTACAGACCAGGATGAAAACCCTGCAGCGTGAGAGAAGTGGAGAGCAAACGTGTCTTGGGAAGCACCCCAGGTTCATGCCAGAAGGCAAAACTAAAGTCTCAGGGTCAGAAGCATCCAGAATATTTATGAAACACCCATCCAGACATGTGCATCTCATATAGATACACCATTGAAGAGTAGATGTTGGCCAGCTTTCATGGATTTGAAGATAACCACAGTTCATTCCTTTCCTTTGGCCACACAAAAGTGTGAGAACTGCTGACAATTCCTGCTGTAGCTGTAAATGATGGTCATAGATGTTGGCTAGCATCCCTCAGAAACATAACAAAACAAAACTGCAGTTGATTATCACAACTCCAGTATTTGTTCAGCAAAAACCGATGTTAAAATAAATGGAGACTATTGTGGCACCATCCTAACCCCAAAGAATGTATATGTATAGGAATTAGTCTTGTTACTTATTAGCAGGGGTGGGATTCTCCTGGTGTAACAATCGGTTTGCTAATCATGCGCTTTGTGCGTGCACAAATTTATAGATTGCAAGCTGCTAGTCTATATATAGTCTTAGTGCTGTTGATGGACAGATAGTTAACTCAAGGCAGTGAATACACATCACACTCATTCCTCCTTCTCCTTTTCCCACAGTAACAACCCTATCAGGGGACTTGGTCTGCGAGACTGGCCCAAAGTCCCATTAATAAATAAATAAATAAATAAATAAAGTCACCCAGTCGGCTTTCATGCCTAAGACAGGATTAGAACTCACGTCTCTTGTACTCTAGACCAAACTAGCTCTCTTTACAAATCATGATTAGAACATGCCATTTGAAATGTAAATATTTTACAAATCTGTTTTCTGGATTACACTCCTCCAGAATTATTTTCTGAGCTGTTTTCTCCTAGACTTTTGAAGCGTTAACTCTTTTTGTTGGGTACTATGGGATAATTTATAATTAAGCAAATATGGAGGAATGCAATTCTATTGGCCAGGAGATACCACCAACCATCCAATGTGTGTATGTGTGTGTGTGTGTGGAAGAATAGAATGTTAGTGCTTTGAAGTACCACAGTTTGGTGATATTGAACTGTGGAACATCTATATCTGATTCGATTGTTGATTCCAGAAGATACCAAGGCCTATCCCTTAACAGCTAGATGACGTCTATGTAAAAGTTCTAGAAAATGAAATATGGAAGGAATTTTAAAGTGTTTTGAAATATTTAAACATGTTAATATTTAAGCTGCAGGCCAGAGGCCTTTTGAAATGGGGAATTCTGTCAAGTAAGACTGAACAGTGAAACTCTATTGTTCCCCTGGTTTTGTCACTTGCTTTGGCTTCATTTTCTTTCCAGGCCTAATTTCACAGCATTTGTTTTCACCTTTCAAGACTGACTGACTGACATCCAGATGTTCTATAAACTTGCAGGGGTCACCAACCTTTCAGACCTCAGGGACCACTAAATTCATAATTTTAAATCCCGCAGATCACTAATGAATTTTTAAAAAAGATAAATAGTATTTAGTGCAATATAAAAATGCAGATAATTTTTCTGCGGATCACCAAAATTTTCTTGCAGACCGCTAGTTGGCGACCGCTACTATAGACACTGAACTTCGCAGCCTTTACCTGGGTCTCCAAATGAAATGGAGCAGATGGTTAATAGAGAGAACCCTCAATTTTATGGAGGCATTTATATAGCTTTCCTTAGTAAGAGTATCAAAAGTGATTTCTTCTTATGCTTCTTGGACTTTCTAGTCAAGTCTTCAACCTGAGATTTTCTGGTTGTCTCCCATTCAGATAGTAATCAGATCCATATGGACTTACTTTTTTAAAGATCACCAAGATATTGCCACCAACCTGGGTATACCCCCACTCACTTGCAGATCAGTGCCTGATTCCTATAATGTAAAATTTTCAACATCGAAGTGACCTTTAAAAAAAAGTTATACGTACATTATACATACTTTTTGATATTTTATGATGATTTTATGTTTTATGGCAGTTCAGTTTTAAGGCTGTTTTTCATTTTAACTTAAATTTTATTCTACGCCTGGCTTCATTTGCTTTTCCAGAACTTTGTTTTATTTATGCTCTTTAGTTTATTTATGCCCTTGGCTAGTAACCTCCTCCTCCTCCTTTCACTTCCCCAAACTAACTGGAAGGTTAGACTTCGCAGGGAGTCCTCAAATATTCAGTCATTCAACATATATCCCATAGATTGATAGAGATGGAAAGATCTATTTAGCCCATTTGCATCCAACCCTTTAATTGGTGTAGGTATCTGATTTCATCTCATTCTTCTGAAAATAATTAAAAAAAGAAAGTATTAACTGTTTCCTTCTCCTAGTCATCAGGGAGTAGGAGAATCCCATGTTCATAGTTAAGTTGAATAGGTAGGTACCTTTCATGACTCACCTCCAGATCAGTGCCAAATGCAGGTGGTCCTTGACTTACAACAGTTCATTTAGTGACTGTTCAAAGTTACACTGGCACTGAGAAAAGTGACTTATGGCCATTTTTCACACTTAACAACCATAGCAGCATCCCTTTTCTTAAAAACCTCCAGTGATGTAGCACCCACAGCTTCTGAAGGCAAAGCTGTCCCACTGGTTAATTGTCTTCACTGTTAGGAAGTTTCTCCTTAATTCCAGGTTGTTTCTCTCCTTGATTAGTTTCCATCCATTGTTTCTCGTCTTGCCTTCTGGGGCTTTGTGCTCTTCTTTGTGGCAGCCCCTCAATTACTGGAACACTGCTATAATATCACCCCTGGTCCTTCTTTTCTCTAGACTGGCATAGCTATTTCCTGCAACCATTCTTCATATGTTTTTGTCTCCAGTGCCTTAATCATCTTAGTTGCTCTTCCTTGCACCTTTTCCCCAAAGTCTCAACATCTTTTTTGTAATGTGGTGACCAAAACTGGATGCAGTACTTCAGGTGTGGTCTTACTAAGGACTTATAAAGCAGTAGTAATACTTCACGTGATTTTGATTCTATGCCTCTGTTTATACAACCAAGGATTGTAGTAGATTTTTTGGCTGATGCTACACACTGCTGGTTCATGCTTAGGTGATTGTCCACCAGGACTCCAAGGTCCCTCTCACAGTTACTGTTTTTGAGCCAGGTTTCTCCTAATCTGTACTTGTACCTTTGGTTTCTCCTGCCTAGGTATAAACCTTGCTTTCCTCTACATTAAATTAAATTTGGATGGGACCCATTGTTTAGTCTATTAAGATCTTTTTGGATCTTGAACTTGTTTTCTGGAGTGTTGGTTATTCCTGCCAGCTTAGTGTCATCTGCAAATTTGATGAGTTCCCCTTCTATTCCCTTATCTAAGTCATTTATGAAGATATTGAAGAGTACTGGATCTAAGATGGAACCTTGTGGTGCCCCATTGCTTACTTCCCTCCATGTAGATGTAGTACCATTAAGTACTATTCGTTGAGTACGATTTGTCAGCCAGTTACAAATCCATCTGATGGTGACACTGTCCATCCCTATCTATCTATCTATCTATCTATCTATCTATCTATCTATCTATCTACCTACCTACCTACCTACCTACCTATCTATCTCTCTATCACTCTATCTATCACTCTAAGTAAAACATTCATTTTTATTAAAGAAATTCTCCCCAATTGTAATTTCTTCCATCTTTACATATCAAACTATCTCTAAATTGTCTCTGTGAAGAAAACATATCCAATTTTCTTCACACTATTGTCCACCACAAGATTGAGATTCCAATTTGATAAGCAATCTCACTGACTGAATCCTTCTTAAAGCTGGTGGTTAGAATAAAACAATCTTTTTATGTAATCTACAATGCCGGAATAAAACCTATAACATACGAGGGAGTGGGGATGGTGGGAGGGGGGCTGTAATTGCTACTTGGCACAGTACTCCAGCACCAAGATTTGTCACCTGTCTAAGCTCCTATGAATCGGAAGAGAAGCAGCAGAGTAGCAGTTGGGGTGGAGGCCATCCCATCTAGGATTTCACTTCCCTTTTAACTGCAGCAAGAAAAGACAACAACTTCACAACACCACCTGCTGTGCTGCCCGTCTTGACCTGACCCCTTTCCACTTCTCTTGTTATTATAAACAGTGAGCCCTTTAAGTAAGCACTGTTTAAAGGACTGGGGTCCCTAAGTGTTCCTTCCTGGAACCAGATGCAGGGAGAGGCTGGGGAGCTTTTGATCTCAGTTTTATGAGCGTCTGATGAATTGCCTCTGGCACCTGGCAACTGAAATTTCACTATCTGGAAATGTCCTCTTCTGTCAAACAATGTGGCAAATCTCAGAGTATGAGTTACACTAAGCTACGATTATTTTTCTTCTTTAGAGTCTAAGAGTACGGTGCCTTCCAACTTTGCCCACATTTACACACACACACACACACACTATGTGCTATGGCTATGTTTCAGTAGAAATCAGCATGGTTATAAAAGTCATTATTGCGGTCTTTCCTCGCTTAACTCAGTGGATTTGGCAATACATCTAGCTTTAAGACCAAGAAGCAGTACGTTGGGAAGTATGGGAGGTGGAATTCCCACACAGATGGGGGGGATTGTTGGGGGGCTTGAAATCCAACACATTGGAAAACAGGCAATTGGGAAGACTGTCTTAACTGCTTCTGACTAGTTCATATGTATCCGTAGCCAAGAAGAAAACAGGTCTGTTATTAGAACTCAGCCATTCTTCTAAATAAGACAGTTCGTCTCTGTTTGAGTCTTCATCCAGAAATCCTTCCATCGTGTCAATTTGTTTACAAATGTTGTTGCATGTGAGTCAATGGGGAAATCAGATTCACTTAAAACGAATTTAAGAACTGGCACATTCCTTAAAAATAGTGAAGAAAAGTTATAAAACTCACTTAACAATTTTCTCACTTAGCAATATAAATTTTGGTCTCATTTGTGGCTATTCGAATTCTGGCCATAAAAGTGAGTATGGGAGCCTGGGTGGGTGGGTGGGCCAAGCACAGGGCAGCGGAGAGAACCGGTTCTGTCTCCGCTGCTCATCGCCGCTACCGGCTCTCCAGAACCGGTTAGAACTGGTTGAATATCACCACTGGTTTGTACTAAATCCAACTTAGGTATAAATAACAGCATTACCTGGAACAAGGTATGACATATCACTGATATATCTTTAACACCATCAAATAACACCTGCCTATCTTAGGTCCCTAGGAAGGACTATATATATGGATAAAATTCCAAATCCACTGAATATCTGGCTGATCGTGCGATGAACCATAATAGTAATAAGACCCAAGTGCCAACAAATGACTTCAAATTTAAATATTGATTGTGCTAACTCTGCTATGTGTTCTTGTATTGTTACCAGTGAAACATATCTTTTATTTACTTTCCAAAATATACAAGCCTGCTGTTACTATGGGAATACCAGATTTCATAGACTCTATAATCAGACCTTAAGCCATCACCATTGTATCATCAGGATCTGTGGAAATTTATAATCACATTCCACCATAACTTCAACTATATCGACCCATTATCAATCTCAGCCTTATAGAGAAGTCCACTTTCTTGATGTAAAACTGTAGAATGGACACATAAACATTGTGTTATATAGAACATTGATTGCCAACCAGTGGGCCGGGGACCACTGGTGGTCTGTGAGAAAATTTGGTGGCCCACAGAGAATTGTCACCCCCAAAGTACCCCACAAAGCAATTAATCCAGGCTGTGCAGGAACACAAGGTTGTGCCACCCACATGGCACACGGGAACACAAGGCTTGCATTGCGAACAACATGAGGTAGTGAGTGGAGGGAGAATAGGGCAGAGGTGGGAACCTGCCCTACTCACCCCATGTGCCTTGTCTGGCCACCGGGCTGCTTCTTTCTGCTTCTTTCTTCTACTTTTGGTTGCACACAAGGAAAGCAGCAAAAGTCTTTCTTTCTCTCCCCCAAACTCCACCAGAAATGAGTCTTTGGGACCCTGCAAGGCATCCTACTGCATGAGGCTGTGCCGGTGTGACAAGTCTCACAAAGACTCATTTTTGGCAGTGTTTGGGAGAGAAAGAAAGACTTCTGCTGCTTCTGCTGCTTTCCTTGCATGAAGCCAAAAGTCGGTCAGTCTCTCTCCCCCCACCACCCTCCCTCTCTCTCTTCCTGAGAACGGAGCTGGAGACAGTATCCTGCGATCCTAAATAAAGAATGATCGATCGGTAGGAAAAGGGGATGGGGAATTTTCCTGCAGACTTTTTGGGGGATCTTCCCAGGGTCTCTGGTCTGCGGGATTTTAAATTATGAGTTTGGTGGCCCCTGAGGTCCAAAAAGTTGGCGACCTCTGATATAGAATACCCTATGCTTCTTGCTTTCACTCAGAACACACTATTAAATCTATCATCTACAGCCAGGTTCTGATTTTTGATCCAATTGACAGAGAGGCTAAACTGATGAAATTAAACTATGCATTCAAGGGATTGAACTACTCACTCAAATCAGTAATGCCAAACTGATTCCCAGGAAGGACTGATAAAAAGACCAGAAAAGCAGAACGACAAAACACTTCTGCTTCACAACAAAAAGCAGTCAGATGAATTGTTGATAAACAGTAGCCCACATTGGACAGTGATAGCCCTTTCATAGGCACTGGGTGGCAAGCTCATACTTACAGATAACTACCTATCCTGAAGCAGATCCTCACAAGCAACAATGATATGATAGGACAGTGATACTAACAAGAGGATCAGACTTTGCAACAAATTCAGATGTCTACATGACTACAGTGCTGAATATAGCAATGTTACAGCCCCCAACAAATGTACACAGATTAATAAAGGTGCCTTCACATGTCCTTCCTCTAAGGGGAGATATGCCATCGTCTGCCAGGAATGTACTTCTGATTTCTACCTAGGACAAATTGGACAATTTACACAGAAGAATTAATGGACATAAGTTTAAAACTAGGACGCAAAGCAAGGATAAAGTAATATCAGAGCATTTCAACCTACCAGGACGCTCTAAGGCAAACCTCAAAGGGGCTATCTTGGGAAAACAAGACTTTAACAGTATTATTGAATGCAACATTGCTGAATTTACATACATCAAAAGGTTTCGGGTCTCAACAAACACAATGAGATATTAACATGTTACAATTGTTAACTGATAAGATCCTTGAAATTTGTCTCACCTGTAAGATATATTTGCACCTGTCTTCTTTCCCCTTACCCCTGTGCCTCAACCCAATTTAAATCTTACATCAGCCTAGCCACACTATGCATATCATGTAGTGTGTTGTTACTCATAAAAGCTTTTATCTTTTAATAGCAATAGCAATAGCACTTAGACTTATATACCACTTCACAGTGCTTCACAGTCCTCTCTAAGCAGTTTACAGAGTCAGCCTATTGCCCCCAACAATCTGGGTCCTCATTTTACCCACCTCGGAAGGATGGAAGGTTGAGTCAACCTTGAGCCTGGTGAGATTCAGTCTGCCAAAATTGCAGGCAGACGGCTGTCAGTAGAGGTAGCCTGCAGTACTGCACTCTAACCACTGCACCATCGAGGCACTAACATAATAAAATATGTTAGCTTGAAAAGATGCTACCAGACTCCTCCTAATTTTTCCACTACTATAGCAAACACAGCTCTCCTTTACTTTTCTACTACTAATTTATCTTCGAACAGAGTCCATATTTTAGTTCATTACTATCCCACTGTTTAATGGTGAGACCACTTTTAAATATACAGGAAAGCTTAAATCAACCTATACAACCCTAGACAGTCAGTGTTTATTCATCATATGAGGGGGAGCTGATAGGGTGACCCCTAGATTGGTTGCAAATTAATTATGAGATGTATACTTTTTAAAAACCTACCATGTCCTTTCTTTCTCTTTTAAAAGATCTTGTATGATCCAGCCAATGATTACGGGTGCACTCATGCAACAACATAATTTCTGGATCTCATTGAGTAGTTCTGCTTACCTTTTAAATGTGAGAATATAGATTGTCCAGTTTTCCCTCTTGACCCTGGACATCCCCCCCCACTAATTGCATTGTCTTTGATAGTTCATCCAGATTTTTCAAAATTATAACAAAAGATTGCATTTGTTAATGCACACTTCATAACTCTACACGGACATCTTGTTAAGTATAAACACTTGATAAGCCAACTAACAAAAAATGGTCTTTCTGTAAATCATACTGATGTACAATTGATCTCACTCAAATAAAAAGTAAGTAAAAAAAACACCCCTGAATCACTCATATAATAAACTGGAACGTGCTTTTAATTTTTTAAAGTTCAATTTTTTTTACTTTTTGTTGCATAAACACAGCATTATATTGTGTTCAGCATCAGACTTGTTGGTAATTAGAGAAATTGCTTTTCATTTTAACATCCAAAGACAAAACCTTGGGATCCCACCTACCAAACTATCGCTTTGCATAGAACAAAATTTTGTCATGTTCCAAATAAGTTTTGTGTGGAGGTCTGAAACAGACAATGTAAAAGAAGCTGTCTGCCCAAGTGGTCAGAAATTGGGGATCCAAGGACAAGCTAACATATTGAAAACGTGCGATTCAGGGAACTTCCTTTCCACAGTTTGATGACCTCCAGATTTATTGGCTTACATGTTAGTGAGGGCTGATGGGAAATGGAACCAAGCAACATTTGGACAGACAGAAGCTCTTTTCAAGAGAATTGTGGATATTTTAGCCTGGGAAGTTGGCTTGCCTCCCTGTCATGCTGTCATTGCAGGCAACAGACTTGTTTTTGCGATGTTTAATACCTTCAATGCAGTTAGTTTGTATGGTTGTCAAGATATTTATACAGCTGTCTCTACTCAGTCCTCAGAAATCATCTTCAGGGTTGCCTCGTCTTTGAAATGTAGCATCACAGTTGGGGATGGCTAAGAACAAGGTGCATCTTCACCTACGAGTAAGGCCCTCTCAAGGGCTGTAGGCAGGGGTGGGCTGCTGGGGGTTCGCAGAGGTTCAGAAGATCCTCTAGCTAAGATTCTGCACAGTTTGGAGAACTCCCAAATCCCACTCCTGGCTGGCCCCTCCCCCTCCCCTCCCAGGAGTCCCCACGGGGCCGTTTGAGATGCAGACAAGTGCAGGGTGTGTGCAGAAGCTCAGGGAGGGTGAAAAATGGGCCTTCTGGAAGTTCAGGAAGGCTGGAAACGGCCCCATTTCTGGCTTCTAGAGAGCCCGGGGAGGCCATTTTCGTCCTCCTGGAGGCTTGAGGAAATCCTCCGGACCCTGGGGAGGGCAAAAACACCCTCCCTCTGCCCTAGTGCAGGAGGCCAACTAGGCCACGCCCACCATGGCCACGCCCACCCAGCAACCAGGCAGAGAACCTGTTGCTAAAATTTTTGAAGCCCACCCATGGCTGTAGGGGCTCCACACCCAGAGCTTTTCTGAGGTTCATTTGGAACCTGCTGAATAAAGAATTGGGAGAAGATAATGCTAACACAGCATATTCATTCTGGAAAGGATCCTGGTAAGTTATAATAATAGTGGCCTTTAAAGAAGTCCAATAAAAGGTGAACTCTGAAGGCAGAAAATATCATGTGGCTTCATTGTACTTATTCCCACCCACATCCCGGCTCTTCAGTTCCTTATACCCAACTTGTTCGCAGTTGTTGATAATAAGATGCAGAAAGCGCCTGGTGCTATGAGATGAGATTGCATGCTAACTCCAGGCTACCTCTGGGGTCTTTGATTTTCCAGGACACAAGAGAGTGGGTCTTTGCTCTCTTTTCCTCTCCTGCATTTCTTCCTTTTCACCAAGAAAGGCGTTTGAAATTGGCAGTTTGGCAATACGCTGTGTGAATTGCAAATATTGCGGGTGGTTTTTGAGGCATTCCACGACTTAAAGTCATGAGTTAAATACGTATATATAAAAATTAAAACATGGGTTATTATTTATTTCGCTACAGCCCAGTGGATGTAAGACTCATTTCAACTCACGAATGTCCTCTTTTTGCTAGAGGTAGGAACACAATGGATACATCTGGGTGCTGAGTTCAAGCAAAGTGCAGCCTTGTTATTATTTTTATTCTCAATCTCTCTCTCTCCCCCCAGCCCCCTTGCTTTGGAGTGTCAGTGTTCTCTATCATGTAACTATGATATATGATAAAGTGGAGGGTGAGGGGGATCGCAGCCAAACTCTGCTGTGTTCAAAGCAAGGTGCTAGTGAGAGGAAGGGATGGAAAGTAAGCACTAATGGATTAATGGCCCATGATAAATGCTTTAGCTAGTGAGTGATTAGATAATTCTTGCTTCCAAAAGTAGGATTTAAATATTCCTGTCTGGCACGCTACCAAAGTAAATAAATCACTTAACTATCTAGTTTATATGAACATGCATACTCATACACACACATACACACACACATATACTTGAAATAGGGGAAAAATAATACCGTATTTTCTTTTATACAGTAGGTGCTAGAAATGTTGACAGCCACTGCATCATTACAAGTTAGTTTGGAACTGCTGTGTCATATTACAGAGATAGACAGAGCAGACATAAATACACATACACAGATACACACCAGAGCAGAGGAGTGTATCAGTGTGTGTGTCTGTGTGTGTGTGTGTCTCTCTCTCTCTCTCTGTGCGCGTGTGCGCCTTTGAATGAGCTGGTGATATGAATTTTGCACATCCAGACTGTTTGTTTGAATGATCTCCTTTTCCTGCCTGTTATACTGTGTTTTCCCAAAAATAAGACACTGTCTTATATTTTTTTTGGCTCCCAAAAACACACTGGGTCTTATTTTTGGGGTAGGTCTTATATATTTATGGTGCCAAATAGTGGGTGTGAGTGTGTAGGGGGGGGGGGTGTTTCGCGGGTGTACGGTTGCTCCCTGAAAAGTCTTCCTGGAACTGGAGATTTACACTAGGTCTTATTTTTGGGGTAGGTCTTATATTAGGGCAGGTTTAGAAAATAGTGCTAGGTCTTACTTTCGGGGTAGGTCTTATTTTCGGGGAAACATGGTAATAAGAAACAATTAAGAAACTTTTTCCCTTCCTGCTCATCAGAGGGTTGCAAAAAGCCAAGAAGTGGGCCTGACTGTATCCCTCAACATTCTCCCATGGCTGGTCCTTAGGAAGATTGCAAAACTTATTGTTGCTTGGCTCAGAACACCCCATTCCCATATACCTCTTCTGATGGATTTTATTTATTTATTTATTTATTTATTTATTTATTTATTTATTTATTATTTTATTTATTGATTATGTTTTTATGCCACTCATCTCTCCTCAAAGGTGACTCTGGGAGGATAGCAAACAAACAAACAAGCAAACAAACAAACGAACAAATAAATAAATTCTGGTTTCTGCAAATGCAGGACTGGATCAACGCCATGATGCCCCTAGGCACAGCAGCTCCAAATGCCTATCTGGAATTTGAAGCTCTATATCAGGGGTGTCAAACTCAAGGCCCACGGGCCAGATCTGGCCTGCAGGGTGCTTAGATCTGACTGGCGGGAAACAGGCCCTGGAAACAGTGAAGGACTGGCCCATGGTGCCTCTGCCAGCAAAAATGGAGCTTGGGAGGCTGCGACGGCCTCCTGCAATCCTCTGCCAGCTAAAACAGTGCTCGGGAGGGCCCTCCTGAACTCCGTTTTCTCTGGCAGAGTGCTTGGACCACCACAGGTGCCCCCGACAGGAGTGACATTGAGCTGGCCACGCCCACCCGGCCCCGAAGGTCAAACACAACCCTGATGCGGCCCTCAATGAAATCGAGTTTGACACCCCTGCTCTCTATGCCTGGACTCTGCCAGTTGGATTTAAGATTCAAAACCTGGAAGAGATGTATCTTGATTTGCATCCATCCCATCCAGATAGCTTCTTCTTTATAGTGTCCTCTTAAAAGTAAGCCACATTGAGATGAATGTGATGTTATTATTCCGAGAAAAAGAAAGAAAGTAAGAAAGAAAAATGTTAAGTTTGCATGAAGAGACAGACGCGGAGTGCTTCAAGCTCTTAGTTTATTAGTGACTACAGCTCAGAACTGACCCAATTTGGCTGGGCTGCGGCTGCCACTTATAGCCAGCAGCCACAGTTGCCAGCCAATCAGAGTGCAGGGTTTTCCCGCACTTTTTAAACCAATCATTTCCAACATTTTACAAGAACAGTTCAAACTAAACCAATGACTTCAAACCTACATACATAACAAAAAACATTCCATAGGTGTCATACAGGACTGCTCTTTTCTCTCAGAAATGAAGGCATAACAAAATAGGGCTACTTTAAAGGCCGCTCTGTCAGAAGTTAAACTACCAGAATGATTTCTTAAAGGTTTACAAATGCCATAAAAACACATCTTTAATGAAATAAAATTATACAAAGCACATTCCTGTCATTCTCACAGGCTGTGGTCTGCAGCTGTATAATGCTACCCCCTAAAGTTAGATTAACATTCTGAATTTCTTAATAGTTTCTGTGGGTAGGAGCCACAATAAAGCTTGAATTCAAAAAGATTCAGGAAACTCTTTTGATAGATTTATCTCTGTTGTGATTTCATTGGCTTCTCTCTGGAAGATGGAAGAAGGTTCTTTCTCTCAAAGGCCAGTTTTTCTCAAGGCTCGACCTTTGCTCTTTTTAATTGGAAATTTTGGAGTATGAATTAATTAATATTGTATACCTTTTATGACTGTTTACCATCTTCCCCAAGTTGGTTAGAGTAAGCATTTATTAAACTATTTATTTCATTGGATTTGGAGGCTGCTTGATTCCCTGATGTCTCTAGTTGGCTTACTTCTCAAAAGAGGAATCAACAATATACAGAAAAGAAGTGTACACATCTGGGAAAAACACAACATAAAAAAAGCACAAACCAAAAGATTCAACCAAAAAAACAAATCTGCCAAGGGCTTGGCAACCACCTGAACCTTATGGCTGGGAGCAAAGCCAGGTTTTCAAAGACTCAGAACAACTGGAGAATGGGAGCTGTATAGATCTTGGTTGAGATGCTATTCCAGGAGTCAAAGGAGGCACACTTCCTTAGTCTCGATAAATGACATCATGTAATTGAGGGGAACTGCCGCATACCCACTTTGCCCACTCTTAGTGGGTGGGCAAATACTCTTGGAGATAGGTGGTCTTTCAGATAATTTCACCCTAGGCCAAAAATATAATTGATTTATAATATTTTAAGTTTTTTTTTTAGTTCAGAAGCACTCAAAGCATCTTAAGCAGATAACTAAACGTAAAATAATTGGCACCCACATATAAAACTGACCTAAAAACCTGGCTGTTCCAACTGGCCTACCCGGACTATTGGGGGGAGGGGATTTAGTATAGTTTTAATTGGCATATTTATGAGACCTTAGGTTTAATAGTTTTTTAATATTTGTATATTTGTATTTGGATTATTTTTATTTTGTAAGCCGCCCTGAGTCCTTTGGGAGATAGGGTGGCATATAAGCCTCATAAATAAATAAATAAATAAATAAATAAATAAATAAATAAATAAATAAATAAATAAATAAATACTGCAATAAAAATAATACAATATGTAAGCAGTTGTTTTCAGACAAACATGTTTCAGTGTAAAACTATGGACAGTGAAACTAAAAGTAACGAGGCCTTGTGTCTGGTAACTGGGAGGTTAGCATCTGGAGCAATGGTCATTCTCTTCCCTTAGTGGCAAGCCACTCTGTATTTGCTCCTCTTTCTTCCTGCTTGGTTGTGGCATTTCTCTAGGCAGCTGTGGCAGTTCTCTCTGTCAAAAGAGTCCATAGGATTCCCTTCTGGTAGTTGGGCTTCATGCTCTTCAGAGCCAGTGATTAGAGAGTAGGACACAACTGCACTTTTACACAAATTGACAGAACTGGTCCAGGAGGCAGAACAGAGAAGCTTAAAGAGGGGACCATTACAAGTCCTCTTTATAGGTTTTTGCAAATTATTCTGGCCTTTAGTAAATTTCAATCCAAATTACAGGGTATCTGTGGTTGGGCATGGCAATCAATTAAATGATAAAATTATGCTTAATTCATATCGTACTGTGAAGGTATAATAAGAGCTGGGGAAGATGAGAGAATATGTCTCCTATACAATGTGGATGGATATGTGGATCCTTCACATTAAACAATGGGGTCTAAAGTTTGGTGTTTACAGTTATTATTTTAGTCTAACCACGATCTAAAAACCTTGAGTTCCCAGGGTCTATGGAGATTCTCCGCCATCCAGGTCATGGTTTTTCCAAAGGTGCTTTTTCAAGAGGTAACTGGACTTTCTGATTTTCTTCGAAGATGTATTGCTTCTCTTCCAAGAAGCTTCTTCAGCTCTGACTGGATGGTGGGGAATGGAAGGATATATACTCCTTGTGGACAGCAGGTCATTTGCATTCTTTTAGAGAGTCATTGAGGCCACTTGGAGATTTATCTATGTCATCAGGGTCATCTGAGTAGTGCAAATGGGTGTGGAGCCTTTTTGAAGCTGTTGAAAGGACTGTGTTGTAGACTGGAGATAGATGATGTCATATCCCTCCCCCGTTGTTGAGAGAGGGCCATTCAATTTTGACGTAGATGGCCTCGTTGACCCCTCTTTTAAACCAGTAGTCCAAAATGTGGACCTTGCTGTCTTCAAAAGAGTGGCCTTTGTCTTTTAAATGAACATGGACTGCTGAATCTTGTCCTGATGGGTTTGTTTTCCTATACTGTGCCACTTCATAAACGCATGGCACAACATAGGAGAACAAATTTTGTGTGTGAGAGTGGGACAGCACGCAATGCCACCCATTAATTCTTCCTTTCTTGGAAAATATCACTTTTTTTTTAAAGGAACCTTAGGTGCCTAATGGCTGCTCCAAATTATGTTCCCTTAGATACCACAGTTTTATGGATACACTAGACTTTTACACTAGCAGCATGCCCTTGCCCTCTAAGGTATCAACCATCACTTTTTTTGACAGGTTTGCTAGGAGGGGAGAAAACTTTAGCCCTCCCACTCACATGCTTGCAAATCACTGATCTCCTCTGATGACAAACTGGCATTTTCAGAGAATTAACTGAGAGAAAGTCAGGGGTCTTATTCTTCTCCCTTCCAGCATTTTTATTATGTGCCTCTGTTTTCCTAGTATTATTTCTTCTGGTGATTAGTTATCAGACTGAACTGCTAGCAGCAGGGAAAACAGAAGGAGTTCCTGCAGCTCTGGGGTCTGTTCTTTTTGGTAATCAGATACCATGGATCCCCCACTGAGTTCAATTGTCTGCCACTGGTCACAGTTTTGTCATTGGCTTGTAAATATAGCTGACTGACATGTTTGCATTTACCCAGGAACAAAATTTGCTTGTCTGACCATGTTTTCATGTAGTCATTTGCTAATGAGATACATCTATGAGCTAGTCACTTCACAATCATTGCAGCCAGCCTCTCCCACTGAGAGGAGGGAGACCAGAAGTCTCAAATGCACCATTGTGACCTCTTGGAGTTAACATGGGATAATGGGATATTTATTTATTTAGGTTTTTTATCCGGACTTTATTTCAATTTTTATAATTCACTCAGGGCAACAAACATACCTTATATTTTCTCCTCCTCCTGTTTTCCCCACAGCAAAAACCCTGTGAGGTAAGTTGGGCTGAGAGAGAGTGACTGGCCCAAGGTCATCCAGCTGACTTTCTTGCCTTAGGCAGGACTGGAACGCACAGTCTCCTGGTTTCTAGCCTGAGGCCTTAATCAAACTGGCTCTATGAAACTATTATTATAGAAGTAAACTATTATGGTAGAACTATTAAAGTCAAGATCTTGTGGCGACTTCAGAATTCAGACTGACAGCCATTTGGCCCACAACACACCTGACACAACAATAGTTGAAAAGAAAAAGGGTTGGTTCATTGACATTGCAATACCTGGTGATGCACAAATTGAAGAAACGCAGCAAGAAAAAAATCACAAAGTATCGGGTCTTACAAATTGAAGTTGAGTCACTTTGGAAGAAGAAATCGTGTGTTATCCCAATTGTAATTGGAGCCCTTGGAGCAATACCTAAAGGGCTACCTTGCTATTTGGAAATTCTGAATTTATCAGACTTGAATACCCTGATTCTACAAAAAACCACCCTACTTGGAACAGCTTATATCCTCCGACGCTACCTGAACAATTCCTAGGTCCTTGGTTAGGACTCGAGCTGTTGAGCTACCAACCAGCCCCAAAGGCTGTGAATCTCACTAAAGATTAAACAACAACAACAACAACAACAACAACAACAATAATAGGTTATATATTAATTTTCCTTTGCTACCAGTTGAAACCCACCAGCATGTAATCAGACTTTTAAAAAATCTTAGTCCTGATGCCTTCTTTGCGATGCCTCCACAGCATCTACTCCAGAGGCTCCCATGGAAATGTTAGAAACACAAGCTGAGTGTGGTTCAAGAGTAGCTATGGGGTAGGGAGGGGTTTTCCATCAGTGGGAAGTGCTTCCATTAGGGAAACATGTAGTTGGATTTCAGCCAGCACCTTCTGCAGCAGATTACTAAGTGGATGCTTACAGTCTCCACTCTTCTGTCCTGCAGGAAGATGCCAAAGATCTCACAATAGCGCTTCCAGGTGCTGTATTGTTAATATCTCCAAGAAGCAACCTTGCAGAGGGCCTCCTTCCCTCTGGATCGCTCTTCCAGCTGTGCAACTGCTTTGCCCTGGTGGGTTTTGGCCACAAGCCAGAGTTTCACCCCAAGTAATTAAACTCTTCTTATTGCTTGACACAAAAGCAGAGGCAAAGTATGGAAAACATCGGCCTTCTTTTTAATGTCAGTCCAAAAAAGGTCAGAGCAGATGTTTTTAAGTAAACATGATCCTTTTTGTCCATTTTTGAGAAGTTTTTTTTTAAATCAGAAGCCAGGGAAGACTGTAGATTTAAAAGTGCTTTAAACACTATACTTTCCCCATACAGCCATAAATTGCCGGCAAAATGGCTGGGAGAAAATCACAGAGGAATGAACCTGAATATACTATGGCTCAATTTCCCAATAAAAATGTCAAACTGAAATCAGAAGTGAGTAGAATTAAAGTCTTGTATGGAACACTTTAAAAAAAAATGCCCATGAAGAATTTAACAATGGTATATATTTCACAAACTCAATATAATTCTATTGTACTATCATCAGTATGTCATACTGGGTACTGTAGTATTACAGTTGTGAAAATGATGTATTTGACTGCTTTTTTCTCTGGCTCTTTCATTACCAAGCTGTTGTACTTAAGTGATATTACTATGGACTGTGCTCCTTCCAATAAACAATAAACTATTATCATTCTTAAACTTGTTTTGGCATTTCACAACTTGCAGGGCTAATATCTATCCCCAACCAACTTTTTTTTTCAAGAATAAAAATTTACAAAAGAATTGTTTTATTTGTAAACTGTCCATTTACTTTAAAATGGTCATGCACTTATTTCTTATTTCTTTCAATTTTGTTCGTATTCTGCTTTAGGCTGATATTTTAAGTGCATTTGGCTATTGGAATTTAAATTTGGCACTCTTAGATTCAGCACAATGTTTTTTAGTCCAGCTTTCTTTTCCAAGGCTAGCCAACCAAATGCCTCTGGAAAACCAATAGGAGGGATTCAAGAGCAATGGGCAATGAGAACCTTGCTAATTTTTTTAAATAATGGAGTTAATAGACCAAGCAAATAGATCAACAGATGATGCTGTTAATATAGCTGTGGACTACATCCTACAACACCTTGAATCTCCAAATACCTACGGAAGGGTCCTCTTTGTAGACTTCAGTTCAGCATTCAATACCATCATTCCAGACATTCTTCTAACTAAACTAAACCAGCTAGCGGTACCTGAACACACTTGTAACTGGATCATAAGCTTCTTAACAGACAGGAAGCAGCAGGTGAAGCTAGGCAGAATCACATCTGATACCTGTACAATTAGCACAGGGGCCCCCCAAGGCTGTGTGCTTTCTCCACTTCTCTTCTCCCTATATACCAATGACTGCATCTCAAGTGATCCATCTGTTAAAATACTGATGTTTGCAGATGATAATGGAGTGATTGGTCTCATTCAAGACAAAGATGAATCCACATATAGATAGGAGGTTGTACAACTTGCCTCGTAGTGTAACTGGAACAATCTGGAACTGAACACACTCAAAACCATAGAAATGGTGGTAGACTTTAGGAGAAACCCTCCCATACTAGACAACACAGTATCAACAATAGAGACCTTCAAATTTCTAGGTTCTATCGTATCACAAGACCTAAAATGGACACCTAACATCAAAAACATCATTAAAAAAGCACAACAAAGAATGTTCTTTCTGTGCCAACTCAGAAAGATCAAACTGCCCAAGGAGCTGCTGATACAGTTCTACAGAGAAATTATTGACTCTGTCATCTGCACCTCTATAACTGTCTGGTTTGGTTCTGCAACCCAACAAGACAGACACAGACTTCAGAGAGTAATTAGGACTGCAGAAAAAACAATTACTACCAATCTGCCTTCAATCAAGGACCTGTATACTGCACGAGTCAAAAAGAGGGCTGTGAAAATATTTACAGATCCCTCGCATCCTGGACGTAAACTGTTTCAACTCCTACCCTCAAAATGATGCTATAGAGCACTGCACACCAGAACAACTAGACACAAGGACAGCTTTTCCCTGAACGCCATCACTCTGCTAAACAAGTAATTCCCTCAACACTGTCCAACTATTTACAAAATCTGCATTACTATTACTATTAACCTTCTCATCACTCCTTATCACCCATCCCCTCTCACTTGTGACTGTATGACTGTAACTTTGTCGCTTGTATCCTTACGATTTATTTTGACTGTTTCCTAGTATGATTTGATTGCTTATTGTACCCTATGACTATTATTAAGTGTTGTACCTTATGATTCTTGACTCTTGACGAATGTATCTTTTCTTTTATGTATACAGAGAACATTTGCACCAAGACAAATTCCTTGTGTGTCCAATCACATTTGGCCAATAAAGAATTCTATTCTATTCTAATAGTCACCAGGCCAGAAACCATTAATTACATTATCTTCTGTGAATTTGTCTAAGCTTCCTGTGATGCCATCCAAATACTAGTTAAGTAGGAGAGTTTTGAGTTTTTCCTCTGAAGGACAGCAAACATCTAAAAATGCAGGTACACTAAAATGTATCTAAGGGGAAGTAGTTTCCTTCTAAAGCAGGAAAAATTCCCAGCAGCATCCACTTCTCACCCCTTGCCCTAACTCTTTCACACTGCTCACCACTCCCTTCCCACTTGGGGACCCCTGCTTTGCCCTCAGTGCCTTTTCTTGGGGTTGTGCTCCCCACAACTATGCCTAGCTACCTGCCTTCTCTCCCCTGCCATCATGTGAAGGCAGGGCTGGAAGAAGTAGTTTGGCCAGAAGTCCTTCAGCAAGGTGACCATGGATGAGTAACTGGGGAGCCACTACAAGATGGGCTTTACTACAAGCTCATAGCCAAGACACCACTTGCCTCTTCCAGGCCATTTCCAAGTACATTTATGCTTGTCAGATTCATCACATGACAGTCAGAAATGCATGTGTTTCCTCCATGAGGAAAAACCAGATAAACTTTGAGTCCTATGTGGAAAGGTCATTTGAAAAATAGCAATAGCACTTAGATGTATAAAGCTCCATTGTGCTTTACAGCACCCTCTGGGTGATTTACAATATCAGTATATTGGCCCCCAACAATCTGGGTCCTCATGTTACTCACCTCAGGAGGATGCAAGACTGAGTCAACCTTGAGCCCCATCAGGATCGAACTGCAGGCTGTGGCCAGAGTTTGTGTGCAATACTGCATTCTAACCACTGAGTCACCAAGGCAAATTGGAAATCCCAAGGCAAGTTCTGGACAGTTGGAGATCAATCCCTTCTCCCTGCTCTATAACTGAGACTTCATTCTTTATCAGCAAGAAGAAATAGTGTTTAATGGAGAATACCATGAGATTGCGAAACAACAATATTTAATGCAGCTGAATGCAGGATGCAGGACCAAATTGTGTCACTTCTCAGGAAGGAGCTACTTTCTACAGTTACTCTCAGAAGCCGGGAAAAAAAATGAAGTGAACTTATTTGGCAGTAGAATAGCCACTAAGAATGGATGGGAAATTCAACAGAAGTTTGGAGACTGTTTTTCAAAGGAAAACCCCAGAACTGGAGGGTGGGGGGCAAGAGGAAGAGGAGAAGGAGGAGGAGAATGTTTTAGTAAAATTACTATCAGTATTTCTCTGGACAGTTTCATATATCAATGAGAACACAAACTTCTGGTTAATGGAACAATCAGGAGGGAAAACTCACATTTGGTAGCTAGTTTGCCAGAAATCTGAGTTGAATTTCACTCCCGATCACCATGGATTCTGAGTCAAGTTACTGAGCTACTTTTTTCTGTTCCACATCCAAAGTCAGTGAATGATTAAGAAGTGAAAGTGTAAGAGTCAGGAAAGTCCGTATTATTTTACTTCATTCTATGTTATTGTTTCTGTTCTTTTGCACTAGATATTTTAAGCAATCTATACCTACATGATGAGTGCAAAGGGCTTTTCTAAATAGATGGTTTATAGCAGTGTTTCTCAGTGCTGGCTGAGAAATTCTGAAGGGTGAAGCCCACACAGGTTAAAGTGGCCAAGATTGAGAATCACTGGCTTATAATGTTATCAGTTATTTTCAATTATTCCTATTTTCTTCGTGGTATTTCCATGTTCTACTCCACGGGTGTCAAACTCGATCACGTCACGTGACGTATTGTGACTTTTTTTGCCTTTGCGGAGCCAGGATGGGTGGTGCCTGGATGCATGACGAATACAGCCCATGGGATGCCAGTTTGACCCCCCTGCACTACTCCATTCAGACCATTATGAAGCCAGCTCTGTAATAACCAATTCAGTCAGTGGTTACTTCAACTAACCATAGTAGAGTGGGAAAAAAATCCATTCCAATTTATAGCAGATCCTGGAGCCACAGAAATCCCAAGTCCAAAATCCTCTGGTACGGATTCGAAATGGTGCAAATGTTTCATATAACTTCTTTCAAAATGTTCTAAGTTGCATAAATTTCAAGTAAATTTTGAGCTTCTGCAACTGCCCATGCTTGGAATGGGCAGAAGAAGCATGATTTACATCTTAAATGGACAAAAAAAGCATTCTGAACACTTGCATGCAAGTAAGGGCACAAATTATTTTATAAAAGTCGTCTTTTTATATAGTTTAATGTTTCAAAGCTGAATATCTAGATTCAGAATTAATAAACTCTAGCCAAGTTTACCTTTCTTTGTCAAAGCCCCCCCAATTATAATGTTCCTGAACAGAGACAGAAAAAAGGGTTGATGAGGAGATGGAGAGAGGGTGATAATTCAGTTTATATTCATATTATGCCTTTTTCTAAGGATTTAACAGCTATTTCACGGTGGCTGGGGAATTTCTGCTGTCTGAGGAATCCCCATCTCAATTCAGTTTTACATTATGTATTTGTCGCCTTTCTTCCAACATTGAAAACTGAATTAGGACTATGGCATGTAGAAATTGTTGTCACCCATGCCTGTAATTGATGTTGAGAATATTCTCAGTTGCTCCAGCTGAAGGGTTTCCCACCTTTGATACAAATATTAGGTGCATCTCTAATTCAAACTCAACCCCGCCATGGAAGGTCAGAAGACACCATCCATTGTGGTCCTGGATGAGAATCAACCCATATCCATGCTTACAATAGAATGAATGTCAGGGATTTCTTCTATATTCCATATCCAAATTAAAGGGGAGTGGAATTGTGGGTATACATATGTGTGTGCATTTGTCTGAAGTATGGGTGGGTAGATGAATATTCTGTATGTGTTTGAAATTCCCAATATGTTATCCTCAAAGGAATGCAAATTTCAGAAACAGTGAGCAAGATCCTTAGTCACTGATTTATGGAGAAGAAAGGTTTAGAAAAGCAAATTCTCCAGATTTATAAAGTAGAGCGAGTTAGGTAGAACATTATGGGGATTATGGGAGGCACACAGACCAAAAATATTATTTGTTCTTTTACAAAAGAATGAAGAAGGGTCAAAGGAAGAACACACAGTGCAGTTTCTCTGTTGTGCTGGCTATCAATTAAGTTCTGCACAGAAGGAGCAAGTGAAATAGAGTTGAGCATAAGGAATCAAGGAGCTTTCTGGCCAAAATAGTCTTTTGACAGAAGTCTGAAGTTGCTCAAAATTTCACTCTATGGCTTATATAGTTTAATAGTTAACCTGGCAGAGCAATGGCACAAGACATGTATTTTGCATGCCTCTGGCTAACTGCAGCAACCCAAGTAAAGGAGAAAGCCACAAGTTTGCTAGTTAATTTGCCAGAAACCTGGGTTCAATTTCTGCCTTTAACCACAGACTTCCCACGTGGATTTAGCCAAGTTACTTGGTTTTTCTTTGGCTGTTGTCCAAAGTTTCTCAAAGTTAAGAAGAGAAGTCTTATACTGGGAAGAATCTTCTCTCCCCGCCCGCTCCTCCCCAATATTTTGTGAAACCCAATTTAGTCAAAGGGTTTGGGAGGTATCCCAAATGTGGTAGAGATAAACCATCTGGAGCACTTTTGATGCAACCAAGCAGAACAAAAGCAAACAATGGAGTTGGCAGGCAAATTTCTGAATGTAGGAGGGAAAATATAAACTAGGGTTAGGAGGTTAACTCTTTCACATTGATGAATGTTACCAATCTCATGTTAAATGTCAGTATGGAACATGAATTGATGATTCTGAATACTACGCTTAGCAACAGAAAAAGCATCAGAGAGTCGGAAAAAAAAATCAGCTTCCCAATTGCTGGAAGTCACCACTCCTTAAAGCCTCGATAGATAGCTGTTTACTTATTTATTTTATTCATTTAAAACTTTTGTACACCCATTTATCTTGAGCAAAACTCTGGGCAACTTGCAACCCCGAAACAAAGCAATATCTAACTATAATGTATTTTTTTAAATGCATTATATTATTTAAGCCAAAAAAGATCTGGCTTCATAGCTGAACTTTCCCATGTGGCCTGCAACGTTAATCCCACCAATCTCACCCTATCCCAGAGTTTGAGGGAAAAGCAAGGTCTTGAGTGCTTTTTTGGAAGGTTAAAAGGATGGAGGGAGGGCTACCAAACCCCCATGGGGAAGGCAATTTTCCTACATCCCGTAAGATGGCAATATTACAGGGAAGGATCTACAAGTGTATACTCACCCTATCCAACCTGCCACCTGGGGATGTGCAATATGTAGCTCTCCAAATACTGACTAAACTCAACTTGCATCAGCCAGGAGAAATTTGGAGGGTGATGTCATCAAGATTAATTTGATATGTTTTTATTAAGTCCAACATGGATGATTTCACTGGTTTCCACTGTAAACTGTCCTTTGGACTTGTGGTTAGATATAAATACAACAATAAAATGAAATACAATTAACATTAAAACCAGGTCCTCTTATGCAATATTATTTTATTTATTTCTTTTTATATGGCTACCCCTTCTGCCACAGCAACTCTGGATGGCAAACGAAGTTTTAGTGGAAACCACAATAAAGGTAAAGGTAAGGATTTCCCCTGTCCAGTCATACCCGACTTTAGGGGGCGGTGTTCATCTCCATTGCCTAGCTGAGGAGCAAGCATTGTGTTCTGACCAAGGCTTCCTGAGACCGTAATTAAGCACACGCTTAGTTAAAACAACTCTTGTTTTATTTCAACACTGGGAATTATTTTCATTCCCAGCCAGTAATGAGTCCCAAACAGTCCCTTCGAGATAAGCACCCACCTTTCTTTCCTTTGAATTGCTGCCAACAACTACAGTGCCAACTGAATTATAAAAAAACAACCAAAGTACAAAGTCCACACAGAGCATCAAGGGTTAATCCGAACAGAACGAATGACTTTGCTTCCTGCAAAGGTTTTGTCACCTTTTCCTGCCCTTTGTTTATTTATTTATTTATTTATTTATTTATTTATTTATTCGACTTGTATGCCGCCCCATCTCCAAAAGGACTCGGAGCGGCTCACAGCTAAAAATACAACAATAAATAAATTACCTAAAAACATATTAAACAATTACAAGCCGAATTAAAGTTAAGAACCCCAAAATTAAAACAATCAACCCCCAGAGGGTCAGCACAGCCCGGACTGTACAAATAGCCAGGTCTTCAAATCGTGGCGGAAGGTGCGGAGATCGGGGGGCCAGCCTTTATACCTTTATAACTTATGGGCAGGGCAATCACCTCCAAGCCTTACTTCCGAGTCACCCTTTTGTCTCAGCTGCTCTTGCCTTCTAGCAGCTCTGAGCACACGTGCATTGGGAAGAGGCTCCACTTGTTCTTCGGCCTCACTGCTGCCAGACTCCAGAGGCTCCGGAGTCAGCACCCCATTCCCAGATGGTCCTGGCCCCATCTCTGCATCTGATGCAGGGCCCTCATCCAAGTCTTCTCCAGACTCCCTGACTGGTCCCTGTTCTTCCCCACTGTCCGATTCTGCTGCTGTCTGCACAGGCTGCCGGCGAACCACAACACATTGTCCAAAGATACTTCTGTGATCATGTGGTCAGCACGGCCATATGCTAAAGGCTACAGAACACTGTGACCTTCCCACCAAAGGTTTTTGTCTACTTGAATTTGCATGTTTTCAAATTGCTAGGTGGGCAGGAGCTGGGGCAAGGAACAGGAGCTCATCCCATCGCTCAGCACTCTGGACTTGAATGGAGACTATCAGCTTTCCAGCTGACAAGCTCAGCACGTTTAACCATTGAGCCATTGTACCTCCTTTGAAACCACAATATAAAACTGAAAACATATAATGGTAAATACATAATTTTAATCAAAAATGGCAATGAATAATAAAAAGCAATATATAACAGGACACAACACAATATAACAGCATATAACATAACAACATCAAATGACATGTAATGTAACGTAACATCTATCTACCTAACCAGGCTGATCTCAAGTGTTTAAGGTGTCCTACAGGGCAGATGTTTTACGATAAGAGCTGCTGTTCAGTATCTGAAAGGTCAGATGTTGCCCAGTTTTCTTATAGCTGACCTTCCCCTCTGCTATGGCAGTGCATCAGTATGTGGCATTTCCTTATGCTTGAAACGTGGGGTAAAGGGGCAGAAAGAAAAAGGCAATTGTGAGAATCCAATCATTTGTTTGCCCCTGACCTCCGCTCCTTCCGCCGGGACCTAAAGACTTGGTTATTTCAACAGGCCGGCCTGGAATGACCCGGGTGGGATTTTTTACTGTTTTAATTATTTTATTTATTTATTTATTTATTTATTTATTTATTTATTTATTTATTTATTTATTCGTAAATTAGATAAAACTAATTGTTCCCAGACAGAGGACCACCAGCCGGCACTGCCCAGCTGACGGGACCCCAAGAGCCCCTGTCTGTGGGTTCACAGGTTAGTGTTCGATGTCGGCAGCAGTCGCTCCCTTAAATAATAAGGACCCATGTCATGAAGGACTTTGTATGTTAAGGTTAAAACCTTGAATCTCTTAATGTTTTAATGTTTTATTGTTATTTATTCGGACTTGTTATATTTAATGCTTGTTTTATGTACATTTGGTCTTGTTTTATTGTTAGCCGCCCTGAGTCCTTAGGGAGAAGGGCGGCATACAAGTCGAATAAATTATTATTATTATTTGAGAGTTGTGGTGGCGCAGTGGTTAGAATGCAGTATTGCAGGCTAATTCTGCTGACTGCCAACTGCCAGCAGTTTGGCATTTTTAGTCTCACCGGCTCAAGATTGACTCAGCCTTCCATCCTTCCAAGGTTGGTAAAATGAGGACCCAGATTATGGGGGCAATATGCTAACTCTGTAAATCACTTAGAGAGAGCTGTAAAACACTGTGAAGAGGTATATAAGTCTAAATGCTATTGCTATTTATATAGCTTCCCATTCAATACACAAATCATGTAGCTGAAGTCCCTCTACTTCTTATTCTACATCAGGTGTATCCAACCTATGGGCCACTTGCAGCCCTGGACAGCTAATAATGCGGCCTCACAAGATTATAAAGTTTTTAGATCATGATGTGATATTTAGTTTGTTATTTATTTATATTACATCATATATTTTATACGTGGCCCAAGACAATGCGTCTTCACTCAGTGCAGTCCAGGCAAGCCAAAAAGATGGACACCTATGTTCTAGATACTCAATCTAGAGGACTTTCCAGTAGAAAGCCCTGATGATTGCAATGTCTTTTTTCCAAATAAGCAAAAGAATCAGATCTAAGACCAGATCAGAGGTGCATTTCTGTAAGGAAGATTTTACATTACATACATTCCTTCCATAGAGGGCAGAAATAACTATTTTATGTGACAAGCCATTGTGTGATCGGTATTTCCTTCTTTTTAAATAAAGATTCTGGTGGTGAATTCCTACATCTAGAGACTAAAAATATGGGGAGGAACATTAAATTGTTACATGATTTTTGAAACACAGAGTTCAAATAAAAGACTGATGTGGCAGGATGCATAAGCAAAATCGAAGTTGGATATATTGCTCTCCAAGAGTCTTTATATTGAAGCCAAGAATGTCTATAAGAGTTAGAAATATTTTTTTTTCTAGGCAAAACTCCAAGAATACCTTTTCTGCCAAAGATATTTTGCGGATAATACTATATGTTTCCATGTATAGTTGAAAGCACTTTAAAGGAAGGAAAATTATGTAGATATTTACTCATACTGTTGAAACTTCGTATGTCTCTATAGACTGATATATATAAGAAGAATTTTAGAGATTCGGTCATCTTTTTTAAAAAAGTATAGCTTCACTGAATTACAAGAATGAGTAGGAACCTGTCAGTTCCTACATTGCAATAGGTAGAATTAATGCCATTATTAATTAGAACAAATGTAAAATTTGTTTCACGGCTGGTGTCTGCTTACCTGCTTACCTGAGCTAGTCCTACTCGGTATGATGTACTTGTGATTAGATAGGTGTAACACATATGATAGCATGAGGAAGGGACAGTGTACTTCAATTCTAAGAGTTGAATAGGCCCTACCACAAATATCATGAGCCATGGTGGTGCAGTGGTTAGAATGCTAATTCTGATGACTATCAGGAGTTCTATTCTCACCACCTCAAGATTGACTCAGCTTTCTATCCTTCCAAGGTCGGTAAAATGGATTGTTTGCCTTATTTGAGGGCAAATTGTTGGGGGCAATATGCTGACTCTGTAAAACCACTTAGAGAGGGCTGTTAAGCACTGTGAAGCGGTATATAAGTCTAAGTGCTATTGCTAATGCTATCTATATTTGCCAATTCCAAAGTATATGCAAATTCTAATATCAAATGTTAGAACTTTGGGCATGATTCTGAATTCCGATAACTGAGAATGAAAACATTGGACAGGCTTGAATCTTAAAAAAGCTTAGTACCAGGGCTAGAAGGAATGGCTTCTTAGTTGTATTATGTACTCTGATGCTCTTATTGATGTTCTTCCATATAAGAATGACTGGCATTCAGAAAAATATTCTCAACCTTTATTTCATCCCTGTCTCTTAAGTGTATCCTGAAACAAATTCTCTGTCTGTTTTTCTTCTAGGCAGGAAAGGCATCTGAATAATATACTTTTCATTAATAATATATTTTTCATTAGGAAGAATCATCGGGAATCACTTCAATATCGCTTTTCATTTTACATTCCAAAAGAAATTTCCCTCCACCCCCTTGAAAATACAAATCATTCTAACCTCCCCCCTCCCCCGCAAAAAATCTGGCATATAAATGCTAATAATATAATGGTCTTTGCCTAAGAAAGCATTGTACATCATTAAATCAAGGGGAGTTACAGAGATATGATTTGTTATGGGCATTCACTCCTGGAATCAATTATCTATATATTTTGGAGAAGCACAAAATTTACAGACTTTTCAAATAAGGCATGATGGTGAGTTGAAGGAAAACACAGATGTTTCAGAGTGATGCAGGCACAAGAAAGAGATCAATGGAAGTCTAAGAAGGGGAATTATTAAAGGAAATAATAATTCCAGATTGATGTGTCATATTATACAGATCATGACACTCATGGGGGTTATAATTCAATTATTAGTGGAAAGAAATTTTACCTTTTTCAGGGGTACATATTTATCAGTGCAATTTCCACAGAAAAAAATAGAGTAGAAGGTAGGAGGACCAGAAGCTTCCTTTAAAATGAAAAGCATTGCCTTTGATCGTGCTTGAGTCTCATTAAACTGCACTCTCACTTTCAAACTAATTGAAAGTATCTCATATCTTGTAAAAAATTAAGATTTGTCCTATTTTGAATGGAATTGAATTCTGTTTTGAAACAACCAGGTTTGCAATGCTGAGGATGCTGTTAGGTCCAATACTACTTTCTGCAAATTCATCCTGTGGCCAAGAGGCTTTCTACCAGCTGAGCTTGGCTGTCTTTTTAAAGCCTTACTTAAGGCTATAAACTTAGAGAAAACCATGTCTTCCATCAATGTCCCTTTAGGAATATCTGCAGGGGAGATATTTTATTGGCTACTAAGTCAACCAGGCTTCCAAATAATAATGCAGAGTCCTTGTTCTCTTGAAATGCACATGCCATCTTCGTTGGGCGCAGAAGGTGTTACACGGTGAATATTTTGGATTTTTAATGCCTATCTGAGGCTTGGGAATTCCAATATCTAAGGGGCTTTCACAAAGAAGAGGGGGTCAACCTATTCTCCAGGACAAGAAGCAATGGATGGAAACTAATCAAGGAGAGAAGCAACCTAGAACTAAAGAGAAGCTTCCTTATTGGTTGAACGATCAACCAATGGAATGGCTTCCTTGCCTTCAGAAGTTGTGAGTGTTTCATCATTGGAGGTTTTTAAAAGAGACTGGACAGCCAATTGTCTGAAATGGTATAGGGTCTCTTCTGAAGAGGGCTGGACCAGAAGACCTCCAAGTTCCTTTCAACTCTATTATTTTGTTATTCTGAATGTGCGCACGAAGCAATTAGAACTTGAAAATGTTGACCAAACCATTTCAGTGGCTCCAGGTCTGCTTCAGGGTAGAGTTCAAAATGCTAGTGCTTTCTTAAAGCTGCCAGTGATTTAGGGCATAAGTAATCTTTGCCATCCTAAATGCATTTCCCCCCCTGGAATCTAAAGTGAGATGTAGGATAACTAGGAAAGTGACCTTCTCAAAGGTGTCTTGCTAAAAAATCCCCCAAAGAATGCTTAGCTGATAACCACAGATGCATTTTGAATGACCTTTTCTCATTTTCTCTGCTCTTTAATAAATTTCAGCCTTCTTCCTTATAATGACTTCACTTCCTTTTATGACTATACTGTGAATGTCCTTTTATAAATTCCTTTACTTTGCAGTATGCCAGCTAAGTATTGAAAGGTAATTATTTATTTATTTCATCTTTTTAACCTCATTTCCTCTGGCTGCTCAAGAAGGCATACAGAGCACTTACTTTTCCAGCTTTTCTCTGAAACATTCCTTTGAAGTATATAGGTCAGAAAGACCATGACTGATGGTATACAATATATAACCGTAATAAAATTAAAGTTTACATTGAGGGTTCTAGGATCAACCTTGAAAACTCCTCTGGAAAAGCCAGATCGTTACAATTTTCCTGTAGGTGCTCCTTGCATCAGAAGATAAAACTGTTCCATAAGAGGAAAACTTTTACACAAAAACTTCAGGGCCCTTCCCTTTGCACATCAGGTACATGGGGACAGATCAGAGGTGGTATTCAGCAGGTTCTGACCAGTTCTGGAGAACCGGTAGCAGAAATTTTGAGTAGTTCGGAGAACTGGCAAATGCCGCCTCTGACTGGAGATTGTACAGTATTTTTCCCCTGCCACGCACACCAAACCATGCCCACAGAACCAGTAGTAAAAAAATTTGAATCCCACCACTGGGACAGATGTTCTCTGTCTGAACTGGATGGGCCTATCTATTAAAGGAAAGATGGCTTCATAAACAGTTGAAGCTATCAAAGGCCTTAAACGTAGTAACCAGCCCTTTGAATTGCATTCAGAAACATACTGGTAGCTCATGCAGTTCTTCTAGCAACCTGGCAGAATTGAGACTGACCTGACATCTGGGCTATTGCGGTTATGACTGGATTATATTTATTTATTTATTTAATTTATTTGATTTGTCAATCGCTTACAAAATAATAGGTATAAATATAAACATGAATAAGAATATAGGAAATAGGTACGAATAAATGGGGACAATAGGACAGGGACGGTAGGCACAATGGTGCACTTATGCATGCCCCTTACAGACCTAAACATGTTGGTGGGTACTAACATACAGCAGGAAGGATTGGGAGTTCTTCTGGAAGGTGTTCAGGTTGGGTGATAATCATGGTTAGGATTACAGATTGTTTCTTACTGTTTATATTCTTTCAGGTCTTTCTTTTACACTTGGATTGTGGATGCTTTGTGTATTGTTCATCTTTGTGAAGCATCAAACATTCTTTGAGATTGTGGTGGGATGTAGAGTGATCCATAAATAAGTAAGTAAATAAATAATAAATGAATGTCATCCTAACACTTAGTCTGCAATACTATTTACTCTTACTTGAGAATGTATATATTTTCATTGCTTGAGTGATATGTATAGTGCTGCATTTTAATTTTCCAATCAAAAATTGTTGTGTGGAAAGCCATTAGGTTTTTGAGTGTTGACTGCCAATGCAGTATATTATCAGCAGGGCATTTAGAATAATCAGGATGTATGGTTTATGGGACTGTTTTTGAAGCAATACCCATAAGAAAGCAGGTGTTCATTAAGAATTAGTGACACCCATTAATCCAACAAAGGTATTAAGCAAAGAGGGAACAAATTGCCCTTAGGAGTTTAGGAAAAGTAAAACCTTGCTCTGGGAGGCTGAAGCATCACTTCAAAATATTTAATTCTAAAAACTTCCAAACGATCTCCTTAAATGGCCTTGTCCAGCAAAGGCTCAGAAATGCCTGTAATTATTGCAGGCTCGAATCCCACCAGGCTCAAGGTTGACTCAGCCTTCCATCCTCTCGGGGTAGGTAAATTGAGGACCCAAGATTGTTGGGGGCAATTAGCTGACCTTGTAAAAATGCCGCTTAGTAATAAGCAGGCATATACAATGGAATGAAGGCTATTGCTGAGCGCATTGGGTTGTGCTCCAAAAATTGTAAGCCACCCTGAGTCTTCGGAGAAGGGCGGCATATAAATGTAATTAAAAAAAAAAAATTGATCCAACCTACTAGCAATACCATGTGCTGGATGTCAACTGTTTGCTATCATGGTTAGACTACTCATTATAAATCTGTTTCTTAATTAAATTGAAACTAATCAAGGAGAGATGCAACTGAGAACTAAGGAGAAACTTCTTAACAGTGAGAGCAATCAACCAATGGAATGGCTTCCTTGCCTTCAGAAGTTGTGAGTGCTCCATCACTGGAGGCTTTTAAGAAGAAGCTGGACAGCCACTTGTCTGCAATGATATAGGGTCTCCTGCTCAACGAGGGGTTGGATTAAAAGACCTCCATGCTCCCTTCTGACTCTGTTATTCTATGTTCTACTATGGTATTTAATCTGAGCTTATTGGGAGTCATTGTATCTCAGTCTATATCTTGAAAAAGGTTTAAAAAGAAGAGTCCTACTGTTTTAGTCTACCGGCTATTTTGAAATAATTTTTATCCTTGACAGTTGATTAGTCTACAGAAAGCTGGGAAAAATTGAGGCCATGTGTATTTCTAGAACTTCAGGCCCCTGCAGGGAATTCACCAATACATCAAGCAGTCAGTGGTTGGTAATTCCCCACTCAGTTCCACTGCTCAGCCGGCCTGATGGGATATAGTTTTTTCCTAAATAATGTCTGGCCTGCGTAGCCTTACTTTCTCAAAGTGCTGTAAGAAAGGTTCAACATCTCGCAAGAGTCAAGTCAGCATTAAATCAGTAGGAGTGGAAACATGACCCTGGCTATGATCTGAACATTTCACTGAACATTTCACTCTCAGAATCTACTGAAAACAATCCTTGGCTTTAAATTTGTTTCTACATTCATCATGCATCCCCTTTCTCAAGACAACAGTTTTGCTCACCAGTCTTAATGATTAAGTAAAGTTTTTGTTTCTGCTCTGAAAAGATTGATTTGTTGTTAGTGAGATGTGCGTGTGGGTATCGACATGGCCCGATCTCAATTTTATTGTGTTTGTAGCCATATCAAGGACTCCCATTTCCACTGTGGGACTCTAGTCTTTCGGTACAATTTGTCCTTGACAAATAACCCTCTCTCGTTACATCACGTAGCTGAGGTTTCATTTTGGCTTTGAGAACTTGCCACAATCTGTATGTTTGTGCTTGATAGGGAAACCCTGTCCCTGAGAAGCAAAAACCAAGTGTCAATAGGGAGTATTGAGTATCGTTTGCATATATATTTTTATTTTTATGAGCTGCCAAGTGCAAACATTTAAGCTGCAAAAGAAATTCAACTGGTAGTAGTTCTCAGGCTTTTTGCCTCTCAACAAACACGGCTGGCATGTATGCTGTGGTGTGAAAACACTGATTTGTGGTCTGATAGGTGTGTTCATAAAGCTGAAAAGGAAGGTGGGAGGTGGGGAAGCTGCAGTTAAACAGCAATGCATAATGAATAAATTGTTCAGATGCAAACAATATGGGTTGTTGGATTTGCACATTTGCATTGAGGTCTTAGGGGAAGGGGGGCTCAGAATAGTAAGATGGAGGAGGTAGCCTCATGACCCAGGCTGCTTTTCTAACGTGTCAAGGTATGTTTATGTTTATGTTTATTTGGATTTATATGCCGCCCCATCTCCGGGGGGGGGGGACTCGGGGTGGCTCACACAAGAATATACGTACATAAATAGTTAAAATGTTAGTCCATCCAAATAACGAATAAAATTATGCTAAAATACCCAATTAAAAGCCCCAATCTCTCTCAATCCAGGCCGGCCTGAAAAAACAGCCGGGTCTTTAGATCGCAGCAGAAGGAACGCAGGTTGGGAGCCAACCGCAACCCCAGGGGCAGCTGGTTCCACAGGGTGGGCGTCCCCACAGAGAAGGCCCTCCCCCGGGGGATCACCAACCGACATTGTCTGGTCGACGGCACCCCCAGGAGGGTCTGCCTGTGGGCATGCACTGGGCGATTGGACCTCGATGCTGGTAGGAGGTGCTCCTGCAAATACCCCAGACCCAAGCCATGAAGGGCTTTATAGGTTAATACCAGCACCTTGAATCTTACATGGAGGGCAACTGGCAACCAATGCAGATCGTGCAGGAGGGGTGTCACATGGAGTATCGGGCTGCTCCCATCACAACCAGCGCGGCTGCATTCTGCACCAGCTGAAGCCTCCATATAGTCCGCAAGGGCAGCCCTAAATAGAGAGCATTGCAGTAGTCAAGATGGGAAGCAATGAGCGCATGGGTGACCGTGCGTAGGGCATCTCGGTCCAGGTAGGGGTGCAAGTGGCGCACCAGGCAAACCTGGGCAAATGCCCCTCTGGCGACGGCTCCCACCTGCTCCACCATATTGAGCTGTGCATCCAGGAGGACACCCAAGTTGCGTGCCCTATAGGTATCTATAAAGCGAGTAGGACTGGGAATGTGCTGCTGTGCCAACCATCTTGCCCATTTCAAACCTCTCTCCCCCCACCCAATGGATGCCAATGCACATTTAAAATATTAGGCTCGTGTTGTTGTCACTCTCATAAATTCACTGCACAGGAAGATCATTTCATCATAAAATGGCAATTAAAAACATATATTCACCCAGAAAGTGAACAGATGAGTTGCTCTCAGTCTCCTGATTGTTATGCTACCTAGTATGCTGCCCGGACATTATCTTTTCTTGTGGCCAATGCTCATACTTCTCAACAAGGCACCCCACATTTTATTTTCTAAGAATTTCTACGGGATCTTTTCAGAGGCTAAAGGCATTTTTTTTCTAATTAAATGACATTCAATGTGTTTTATTTAGTGTCGTGAAATCTTCTCATTTTATTTTTTGGTTTAGATGACTAACCCTAACACTTCAGAAATTTACGTGTCATCTTTGATGTGCAGGGGCCACACTAATCTTCTCTGTATCATTCCAACAAAATTAAGCATGCCTGGACAGTTCTAAGGAAGATACCTTCAGAAGTCACGGATCCCATTAATTGTTGATTTAAGTCATTTTCACCTTTTAAGCCAGTCCTGCCAGAATACTTTCTGAATCTTAGAGAGGCTTTTTCCCTTTATCATAACCAGAGACCCATTTATCTTACATTATGGAGATGCCAAGGGAAGAAGCATCCATCCGTGCTGGAGTAAAAATATTAGCAGACTACCTTTCCATGTGACGTATATTGGTCCATATCTTCATTGTTTTTAGTTGTGAGCCGCCCCGAGTCTTCGGAGATGGGGCGGCATACAAGTCCAAAAAATAAATAAAATAAATAAATTAGTAAAACAGAACTATGGGAAACCAAAACAAAGAGAGAATACTGCAACTTGCAAACAATTTTTTTTAAATATAGGGAGGTATTCAAGGAGTGAGAACGTTCTCCAAATATCATCTTCCAGTTGACTGAAATTGGTAGCCCACCAGGGAAAATAGTTTTATGTAAGTTATGTGTTGAATCACTGAGCCATGGGCTCCACCAAACAAAGTAGGCCTTGAAAAGTAGGCCTACCTCATGGCCTACTGTATTACAATTTACACACTAAAGAATTTCGTTAAGAAAAGTAGCTGAGCATCAGTGCAGGCATGATGTCATTTATTTATAGAGTCCCTGTCCCCCTGAAGTCTTCATGGTGAAACAGATGTGGAACTCAATATTTCAGAGACTGAAAAGGCAAATGCAAGTGCACAAAATTATTTCACTAAGTTAGAATTCAAAGGTTTCCCAATGGTCATGTGAGGGGTTTTTTTTTTACTCCAGATGTAAACATTTGTAAAAGTGAACCTGCAGCTTGTGGTTGATAGTATGTTCTCCTGTTTGCTAGAAAAGGTTCCCAGAAGCCTGAAAAGTGTTTCAAGAGCCCTACTGCAGCTTAGATGGGTAACTTTGAATTTGAGAGTGTTGGCTGGCATTTGGTTTCCTCTATGCTGTTTCTTTACTTCAGAAGTGCCCCAAACTTCCTTAGCCTTCCGCATTCTTTGCATATGTAACAGGCATAGTGGACTTGTGTTTCTTTTCCACTGGACTCATGAGAAAAGGAGTCTCTGGGAGATCAAAAAGAAAGTTCAAAGGCAGTATTTTTTTTTCCTGGGCAAGGCTTCCAAGAAAGACTCCCTTTGCAGGGGGTGGTGGTGGTGGTACAAAAATGCCAGGGACCCCACAGTGTGAAACTGAGTTGCAAAGGTCAGGGTTGTCTATTTTACTTCAAGAGTTTCATGCAAAGTATTCATCTCAATCACATTTTTTGTTATGAAATGATTTTTAGGTAGGTCCCTCATCCTCCCTTTTCATATGCTTTTTGCTGATGGTTGACTTGTTGAAATTACAGATTACTATACCTTGCAGGTTCTCAAGCCAAACACAATCCATAAATTGGTTATGGTGATCCACTGTACTATACGTTGCTCTTTGCAGCGGTGCAACTAGAATGGCCATCCTCTATCTGACCCTTTTTAGATGAGGCAACATTCCCACAAGGGGCCCAGTCCCACTCTTGTCCTTCCCTTGGGGAAAAAGACAGCCTTTAATAGCAATAGCACTTAGACTTATATAATGCTTCCCAGTGCTTTTACAGTCCTCTCTAAGCAGTTTACAGAATCAGCATATTACCCCCAACAATTCTGGTCCTCCATCTGACCTGGGAAGGATGGAAGGCTGAGTCAACCTTGAGCCGGTCAAGGTTGAACTGCTGGTAGTCGGCAGATTTATCCTGCAATCCTACATCCTGACCACTGTGTCACCACCGGCCCATTTAAAGGGGATCCAGGACATGGGCAATACAAATCTTTGGGAGATGTTATTCTAGATGCCAAGTGAAAGAAGGCCCACTTCCTTAATCTCACCAGATAATACTGTTTAACTGACTGGACCAAAGCATGCCAGCTCTTTTGGAACAAACAGGATGGGCAGGCATTTTGAGGAGACAGATCAGAGGTGGTATTCAGCAGGTTCTAAACATTCATTCTTCTTTTCCAAGCTTTGGTGACAACTAGTGGGAGTTTCTGGATGCAAACTGGAAACTCTGAGCAGGAGTAATTCCATAGCTAAAATATTACGGTATGTGACATGTTTACACAAAGTGGGATCAATCCAAGTCTCTGATCCAAAGTCCACTGAAATGAGTTGAATTCTTTCAGAAAGTGGTAGAAATGTTGGACCAGCTATGATTCTCGGGGGAGCTGTAATAACAAAGACATGGCGGGCTGGAGGAAGGGAGGGAGGGAGGATTCATACACACACACACATGCGAGGTAATAAAGATAATTCAGAAACTGGAATTCTTCAGAAGGAAAACTTTCATATCTTTAAAAGAGCAACTAATTAGAATTCCAAGCTGGTCATGAATAACGTGAGAAAATGTTGCTCTTTCCAGCAAAAACATAGCAAAATAATAATAATAATGTTCTGGATTATTTTAGAGCTGAAATTGCAGTCCAAATATTCTGTGAGATATCTGGCTGAAATGAGATTAATTTAGCTGAGATGGTTGAACTAAGAGGTAATCATCTGAGAACTAATGGAGAAAACAACATCAGGTGAGGCCTAGTCTCACTCACCTGCAGGTACTGAAGGCCGGAAATGATATTTTTCATCCCCTGCTGGATGTCAGACCCACTCAGCTATGAAATTTCATCACAGTACAGGCAAGTCCTCAACTTATGACCACAATCGAGCCCAACATTTATGAGAAATTTGTTAAGTGGGCTTTGCCCCAGTTTTATGACTCTTCTCACCTCATTCGTTAAGTGAACCACTGCAGTTCTTAAATTAGTAACACGGTTGTTAAGTGAATCTGGTTTCCTCAATGGACTTTGCTTGTCAGAAGGTTGCAAAAGAGGATCATGTAACCCTGGGACACTACAACTGTCATAAATGTGAGTCAGCTGTCAAGCATCCGACTGTAAATCACATGACCACGGGGATGCTGCAAAGTGTGAACAATGGTCGTAAGTCACATTTTTTCAGTGCCATTGTAATTTCAAAGATCATTAAATGAGCTGTTGTAAGTCAAGGACTGTCTGTACATTGACTTGCATGATTGAATCAATTCATATATCTCTTGCTAATCAGGGGTCTCCAACCTTGGCCACTTTAAGACTTGTGGACTTCAACTCTGGCAGTTGAAGTCCACAAGTCTTAAGGTGGCCAAGGTTGGAGACCCCTGTGCTAGGTAGATATATGGATAAATAATTACATACATGGATGATATTGATAGAGATCTTTTAATGGAGATTAGAAATTATGTGAGGCTTTACAATGTGGAAAGCCCATTCTAATATGTTGGCTTTTTTTAAACATAAACTTCTACCCCAGCCTTATATTGCATTCATAAGAAAACTGCCAAGAGACTGTATCTTCCTAAAGTCTCCCAGATATAGCCTGCTACAACTGATGCAACTTCAGGAACATAAGAAAAAGCCCTTTGGGTTTAAAATGAAGATCTGTCCGAACTAATATTATTTCCAGTGGAAATTTGTAATCATGATTCCCGGTATTTTCTTTGATGTGGATTTATTTATTAATGTATAAATTCTGTATGGGCACCTATGTTAAGCACAATTCTGGGCAGCTCATAGCAACAATAAAACCATAGAATCATAAAAACACAAAACTGCAAAATAAAACCCCAAATCCAGTGCCTCAGACAACAACCTGGGATGCCTCAACAACCAATCCCATTGGCCTGCTTTTACAATGGGATTTAATAATGGGATTTCTTCAGCATTGGTTTAGCATGTTGTGGGAACATAGCCCTTGTGATATATTCATTAAACCATGGTTAATGTGAATCCTGCTAGTGATTTCTGGATGTCTGTTATATTCCCCTCCATCTCTCAATTCATCTGACTTAAATTATGTTCAAATAATGTCTGCAGCAAGCACACTATAAAGAAGAGAGAAAATGGCAATGGATATGTGAGTGGGGGTAGTTCACAAAGCCTTTCAACATTGTCCATGCTGAATTGTTGCTGCTAATTTGTACATTTGTACATAATTGAGTGGTAGTATTCAATTTTTTTTACTACCAGTTCTGTGGGCGTGACTTTGTGGGCGTGACAGGGGAAGGATACTGTAAAATCCCCATTTCCACCCCACTCCTGGGGAAGGATACTGTAAAATCCACATTCTCTCCGCACCCCACTAATCTGCTTTCCAGCTCTGTTCTCCTGTGCAGGACAACAAAAGTTGACCCAGCTGATCAGCTGGGACTCGGGAGGCAGAGAATAGATGGGGGCGGGGCCAGTCAGAGGTGGTATTTGCCGGTTCTCCGAACTACTCAAATTTTCACTACCGGTTTTCCAGAACCTGTCAGAACTGGCTGAATACCAACTCTGCCTTAATTTAGGATTTATAGGATGGATACCAAACAACAAAAACATCAAGAGAGAGGCTAGGATGGTAACAAACTTGAAAGTTTATTAAGAAATTGTTTCCAAATATACTCACAATACTGTCTTTATTCTTCTGGGTGAGCCCAATCAGCCAGTATGGCCTCTGGAATTCAAATCACAAGGGGGTTTGATTATTGGGTACAATTTATAGCCTTGTGACCTCTCTTTATCTTTCTACTCCTAAGGTTGTTTAGTTTAGGCACCGGCAAAGGAAGGTTAGATATTCATGAGGACTAAGTGTTTAATCACAAAAGAGCAAAATAATTATCTGACTGGGGCTAGAGCAGGGGTGTCAAACTTGATTTTACTCAAGGCTGCATCAGGGTTGTGTTTAACCTTGGAGGGCTAGGGGCGTGGGGTGTGGCCGGAGGCGTGGCTGGGGTGGGTGTGGCCAGGGGCATGGACATGGTGGGCGTGACACTGGACTCAGATCGGGGGCACCTGTGGTCAGCCAAGTGCTAAGGGAGGATTTCCCTGAGACCCTCCCTCACCCTCATTAGAACCTTCCTCCCTCCCTCCCTCCCTTCCTTTTCTTCTTCTTTCTTCCCTCTTCATTCTCCTTTCTTCTTCCCTCCCATCTTTCTTTCTTTTTCTTTGTCTTTCCTCTTTCCCTTTCTCCTTTCCTGTCCCTTCTTGCATGTTCAAATGGAAAAGGGGAAACATTTCTCCTTTTATTTTGTTTTTAGTTTGTTTTGATAGCCCTCTGCCAGCGAAAATGGAGTTCTGCGTGCGGCCGCCCTGACCCCCATTTTTGCTAGCGGAGGCTCTGCGGGCTGGTCCTTTGCATTTCCAGGCCAACCCCATGGGCCAGATATAAGCACCCCATGGGCCGGATCCTGCCCGCAGGCCTTGAGTTTGACACCCTTGGGCTCGAGCAATACATTTGTCATCTCACAATTTTCAAGAGTAAATTGTCTAAGGAGTCTCTCTTCTGAGTATTAAATGAAAAATACAGGTCAATCATAGGACATGGATGAATCTTGGCTATGTTGGAAACAGTTTTTTCAACAGCCTGGTGGAGGACCACATGTTCCCCATTCCAAAATTAAGACTATCAAGAGAGACATGAAAAAGCGTAGAACCATCAGGCTTTTCTTGAGTATATCATACTTTGCAAGTATTCTCAAAAATTCCATCAATTTATTTCTCACAGAGATAGCACAGCAGAGACATAAGTTATTCATAAGACTTCGGACATAAGACAGCTGCAGGATGGACAGAGAGTGGTTCTGTCTCTGTGTGCTCTTCGTTGGATGACCAAGTTGACTAGAGGCGGACTTGAAAATGGAATGTGTTTATCCTGGGGAATGACTCTTCCCATATCTTCCTTCCCCTCCTCTGTGATCCTCCCTACTGTGCATATGGACATGTCTTTTTTCCTGCCAGACACGCAACTGTAAATTCTCATCTCTCAAAGCCAAGATTGTAGCGGCTGAATATGTCAATGGTTTCTACAAAGGAATGCCCATGATTAACAGCTGACATTTCCTTTTTCCAGTTCGAATGGGTAGAATAGTGTACTGGAGTAGAATTCAGACATTCCAAAGAGACACTTTTGGTGGCACTTCCACGGACCCTCAACTATTTTGGAAGAAATGTCACATGTGGTAGAAAAGAATACAAGATGTTTATACTGAAGGCTTCCATTTAAGCACGATGCTTCTTATCCAGAAACAGAGGCATACAACAGAGCTGATTTTCACTGTTTGGTGCAACAACAGGCCTATCTCTAAGCACCCTATCTCAGAGAAAGGCATGTGTGTATACATAAGAGAAAGATGAGCAGGGTAAAGATTTAGGTAGCCTGTAAATCAACATGGAACAACTTTAACGCAGGTGCCAAGAACTGTTCCAATATCAGCTCAGATACTTTGGCTGTTCAAGAGAGTGAGCAAATTCCAAAAGAATTCCATCATGCATTGGATAATCTACCCAGAATATTTTACCAGAATCCATACCCACAAATCTGGCCCATTGTGAGCATTGAATGCATTATCCCTTCCCATGTATCAGAAGGATCTCTAAGAGAAGAAAGAGTATTTGTAATTAATCACGTGAACACTCTTTTTCATCCCTACGTGTTGCATATTCCTGCAATTCTTCCGTTCCTTATTCCATGTACTACCCATAAATGATTAAAGGAATTTATGGGGTAGATTATAGGACCTACTTTTAAGCAGATTAGCAGACATGACATTTGCCCGGTTTTGTATATTTTCCAGAGATAAAAACTATACTTTCATCATTTCCAAAATAAGTGTAAGAACCTCACATAATATGAGTTCAGGGGAGTTGCAGTCTTGATCCATACTTATTTTTTCTAAAAAATAAGAATGACTATTATCATCAAAGCCCAGTTCAGTTCAGCTGATGGATATTTCTAGTTCTGCAAGTAAACAAAACTCAATCTCTTAGATGCTGGGATGTCTGTATCTTTGTGTTGTCTGTATCTTTGCGTTGATGAGCTGCTCATTTTGGAGAGCAGAAATTCTGGGATTGTCTTTGCTACCAAGGCCAACCAAACATCGTCTTTGCAATCCATCCTCAGATAGTATTTGAAAATTAGCTGTCACTGTATCTAATTTTACAGAAACCATTGCAATTACTATTTTATTTTAAGAGGTTGGCAAGACATTTTCCTGGATTGGTTTTGCAAGCCTTGTGACTTTATACCGATCAGTTATACATATTTTAGTTAAAACCTTAAACGTAATTTGGAGGGCTATTATTCAACTTCAGAAATAGTATATTAGCTATGTAAACTTTTCTTGCCTTACCAAAGGAGGCCTCTGCATTCTTCATGGGGTTCATAGAAACCTTAGTTCAGAAACGAGTTAGGAGGGCAACAGAAAATACTTAAAAGGCTCCAACTTTGATGACACTTGGCATAAAACGAAATGAAATACCACTGATCTATGTGAAATCTGAAAATCTGCCAGATTTCCTATCTTCCTTTATCCTCCCTGCAAGTTTCACCCAGATGTGTTGTAAAAGTAAAAGTTTCAGCTCTGCTCATTTGGAAACCCAAAACTGTAATAAAATTTCCTGTATGAAATAATATGTTCCTGTAAGGCAGAAAGGAAATGAAGCAACACAGACTTGTGAACTTATAAAATGAAGACTCATCTCAAATAAAGCAAAATCCAAATGGATTTTTTTTTAAATTGCAGAGTATACACTCTTAGAGTAACAATCATAAAGAGTTTGGTAAGATTTGTGTTAGTATTTTCATGATGTATTAGCTGTTGCAGCAACAGCGCTCTTTCCTTTTCCTTTATTCTTAATTTTCTTTTCTGAGATGGTTCTGACACCACTGATATACAACTGAAAATTAGCGGCAGGAAAGGATATCCACAAGCTGTTTCGACTAGTAGCTGGCTTTTTCAGGCCCATTAATGCACACAAATGAAGCAACAGGCTGTTCTTTCAGGAAGCCAAGTTGTTTAAAAATGCTAATCTGTTTATTGACTAATGTTGGCAGTGTCAGGATGAATGTTTTGAGTTTTGGAATCTAATGCAAATGTCTCTAGGAGCTGTCAAGAATACAAGCTGCAAAGCAACACAAGCCACCTGCAGGCATTTACCATGGTCAAGAATCAAAGCACCAGAAAAAATGGAACATAGATGCCAAGAAGAGAGAAATACACACATGTGTGCGCACACACATACACAAGTCCACTGCATGATGAAGGCCTCTACACTGAAGATTATGAACTGTAATCTGTCATCTGTTCTTGGTGATAGATGGGTGTTGATTTCTTATCTAGGGATGAGAGAGAGCAAGAACAAGTGGTTAAAAGTTATCCAGTCAGTTTCTGTGTCTAAAGGAGGACTGGAACCCAAATCTCTCCACTCTTAGTCCAGCAAATTAACAATTGCACCACACTGTCATGTGTGTGTGTGTGTGTGTGTGTGTGTGTAGTAGTAGTAGTAGTAGTAGTAGTATGCATAGTAAGTAGACTTCAAATTCTTGGAGGATGAAAAACTGCTGCTAATTTTAGTAAGATGTTATTTGACTAATGGAGCATGTCATTTGTAGCGTCTCTGGAATTGTCCCAGTGCCTGCTTGGAACAAGACAAGAAAATGTTTTTTCCCATTAAAAGCCTGCCCCACCAGCTGACAGCTGCTCTGCTTTTTCAGACAATGCTCAGATTTAAATCTTTGCTGTTCTCCTTCAAATCCTGGTTATTGTAGGCCACGTTGCTTGGATCCATATATTATGCTGATAGATTGTCCAAGATTCTTGGGAAGAACTCAATGCGTATGAAGATCAATACCAGCTAAAGAACTGGCAGCTATATTTTCACAGTGTTGTATACATAATAATAATAATAACAAGAATTCAGCACATCCGTACAAAATGTCTTAGTAGTCTTAGAAGACATACTGGTGAGAGGGGGCTGAAAGACATACTGGTGTTAGAAGACATAATGGTGGGAAGGGGCAGGGAGAAGACTGATTTGCTATCCTCTCCCCTTCCCCTCTTCTCCCCTCCTTCAAGTTTCAAACAGCAGGCTGCCACAATCTAGAACTTTTTATTTCTTCAGAACAAATGAGCCTAAAACTGGTTCTTCTGTTCTTAATTTATGTCATGGAGTCTCAACAGCAATTTAATGTGCAGCAGTTGGAAGGTAGAAAAGCCAGCTACTGGGTGCCAAGTTGTTTGTGCACGGGCACAGACTGGCGATAAGAAGTTGCAACTCTGACCACTTCAAAGACATGCTTTCCTCATGATGAAAAGGCCTGGATTGTTTCTCTCCAACAGGTGACACAAGAGCTAGTCTGTAAAGGAGTAAAATGGAACACATGGACAGCAGAGCAGAAACTGAAATGGGGAATGTGGTTGATTGGAGCCATGGTGGCGCAGTAGTTAGAATGCAGTATTGCAGGCTAACTCTGCCCATAGCCAGGAGTTTGATTCTCACTGGCTCAAGATTGACTCAGCCTTCCATCCTTTGGAGATCAGTAAAATGAGGGTCCAGATGGTTGGGGGCAATATGCTGATACTGTAAACCACCCAGAGAGTGCTGTAAAGCATTTTGAGGTGCCATATAAGTCTAAGTATTATTGCCATTATGTGTTACTCCATTCTTTTTGCATTATCATCAAAATGTAGGCCACCTATTTAAAACCATGATCCTCATTTCTAAATATATAAAACAATGCAGTGGTGGGATTCAAATTTTTTTACTACCGGTTCTGTGGGCGTGGCTTGGTGGGCGTGGCAAGGGAAGGATACTATAAAATCTCCAGTCAGAGGTAGGATTTGCCAGCTCTCTGAACTACTCAAAATTTCTGCTACTGGTTCTTTAGAACTGGTCAGAACCTGCTGAATAGCCACCTCTGAAACCATGGCACGAATGAAGGAAAATATACTTGTCCCAGGATAATGTTTCAGGATCCAATCAGGGGTTTAATCTTCTGAGCTCTCAACTTAATATTATTATGAAGTTGAGATAATAACAAGAACAACAACAACAATAATAGTAATCAGCCACACACAACCAAGCACCACATAAATACAAAGCATAGAATAGCCCAAAGCACACATTCCAGTAGAGAGTTCCCCAAGGATGGGCTCCAACATGACTCCGAAAGCTCTGAAGACTAAACCTCTGGTCCCGGTGACCGACCCAGATTGGATCCTGAAAAACAGTGGCAATTGTACTTTATGCAGATTCAGGGGAAAAGTGAAAATTTCACAGGAGGCTATTTACACGCCTTTACACACACTACAGTGCCTTCCTACTCTGAAAATGAAATCGTCTATTAGCACAGTCCTAGTAGAAACAGAAGTTTTGTTTTTTTTAATTACATTTATATGCCGCCCTTCTCCGAAGACTCAGGGCGGCTTACAATTTTTGGAGCACAACCCAATGCGCTCAGCAGTAGCCTTCATTCCATTGTATATGCCTGCTTGTTACTAAGCGGCATTTTTACAAGGTCAGCTAATTGCCCCCAACAATCTTGGGTCCTCAATTTACCTACCCCGAGAGGATGGAAGGCTGAGTCAACCTTGAGCCTGGTGGGATTCGAGCCTACAGTAATTGTAGACAGCTGGATCTTAATAGCAGGCATTTAATAGCCTGAGCCACCAAAGTTGGGGGATCTGCCACCGTCAGTAGCTCTCTTGGGATTCACGACGGTGGCCATGGAGAGGTTTACTATAGCATCATTAAGGTTAGTGCAAGGATTGTCCCTGAGCTGGTCTGACTGGGTACAAGTCATCTATGCCTAGCTAGATCCTATGCTGATAACATAGCAAACTTGCAAACTTTCTCATAGCAACCCTTCCAAAGTTTCTGAGAGCTGCAAGTGTTACAAAACATGATCCTGAGTTTGTTAATTGATACAAGGTGCAAGGAGCAGAGTGAACAGCTGCCCGAACTAACTGAATCTGCCCCAAGAAATATTCTCACTGCGTTGTCTTTAGCAAGATTTATTGATCCGAAAGAATTAGGGAATACAGTACAAGTACGTGAATTCCAGAGAACAAAGGAGAAATTTCAGTGACATTGGGGAAGAGATTTCCTGGGCCTCTTTTCTGCATCTTTACTGTGGGTAAGAGAGAATAGCTCTTTTGACTGATAGGAAGCTTACAGCTAATTGTCTACATAATGGTTCTTTGGCTCTTTAGCAGTCTGAGAACTGATTCTTACACTTAGAGGGCAGCAAGCAGATGCGGGAACTCTCAGTCTTTGTAAGTTCATCCAATGTTTTGCAGCCTAGAGTGCCCTGAGCCAATACGGCAGTGATCTGTATGTGCAAGCTCCAGATTATGACAAAATTCTTTTGCCATAATATGGGGCCCTAGGACTTTTGTCTTGGGGTCTGGAAAGCTCTACTTTTCTCTCTGATTTTAGCTGTATGATATGCATGTTATTAGGCAGTGTCCTTAGAAACCCAAAGCCTGCTGGAGGTGTGACATCTCAGACAAAATGTGTTTGTTTTGCAATAGCTATTATTGCAAGAGTCACTCTTCAAAATAGATGGAGAATGGAGTCTTTGAGAAAGTGTCTTATTTTTAAAATGATATTAAGCAGTGAGGTATCTTTGAGCAGATTGGTGCCAAGATTTATGATTTAGCTCATTGTTCTTTCAGATAAAAACACATTTTCAATTCTTCCATACTACCACTTTCTTTATTTCTGAAGCCTAATTTTGTTGGGGAAGTGTGTCCTTCTGTTATTTTTATTAGGTGTTGGAAGTTGGAAAACGTTGATAATTTCCTGCACATGAGCCACTGGTGTGTCAGCAGATCTCAATCTGCTTCTAACCAACCAGTCCTAAAAGAGGTCATGGCTTAACTTAATTAAAAAGCCCTCCTGTTCACTACTGCTGCCTAAACACCCAGAAACAGTCCCAGGTTTAGGACTATTTCTAAGCGTTAAATATGACTTTTTTCAAAGAAATTTCAAAACTGTTCAGAACAAACTGCAAATTAGATCAAGCCACTTCTCCTTGATTGAGTGTAAGTACGTCCATTCAATTTTATTGTAAGGTAGATACAGATTGAGATATTGCTTCCCATAACAGAATAACAGAGTTGGAAGGGATCTTGGAGGTCCTCTAGTCCAGCCCCTTGCTCAAGCAGAAAACCCTGTACCATTCCAGACAAATGGCTGTCCAATCTTTTCTTAAAAACTTCCAGTGTTGGAGCACCCACAACTTCTGGAGGCAAGTCGTTCCACTGTTTAATTGTTCTCACTGTTAAAAAATTCCTCCTTAGTTCTAGGTTGAACCTCACCTTGATTAATTTCTATCCTTTGCTTCTTGTCCTGCCTTCAGGTGCTTTGGAGAGGAGAACATTGATCTCTTGTGTTCAAGGCAGCTTCCATTGAAAGGATGAAGAGAAGCATTTAAAGTATTAAGCATAATTGATAATGAGATTCTGCAATGCTTTGAAGAGATGCTTCAGTGTGTCTCTGAGCAAAGTACATTTTGACTCATAGCAAAGTACAGCTGCTGTGTGAAACAGTTCCTGCTTCTAAAAGTCAAAGCAAAGCTACCATGTTATTTCTGTTCTGCATATCTTCTCAAGCTTCCAGTGGCACATCCAGTAGCCTTAAGACACTTCTTTGCATGTATAAGAGCAGAAGGCAATAGAGGCAGAGAGCACTGAAACTCCTTGAGGAAGCAAATTAGATCTTTGCTGCTCCTCATCAAGGGATAACAAGTCACATCTATGGGGCAAAGCCCCTAGTGGTGGCCAAATTGCTTTAATTATCACCTTACCCATGTAAGATAAGCCTACTTTCGTAATTCTAACCAGCTTCTGTTAGCATCTTCTGCTTTCAGCTGAAAGTGACTATTAAAAGAAAAACAACTAAGCACAGCCATGATGATATCCAGTTCTGATTCTAAGTGGGGTGGAATATCAGTGGAACAGGGACATAATCTAAGGATTGCTCAACAACATGGTAATTTACCAAGGTTTCCTGAAGGCTACAAGTCTCTCATCATTTGGAAAAACTCCCCACCAGGTTCCTTCTCTAGGCTGTCTTGAACTTGAATGAAAATTCCCAGACTCGGCAGACCTACTGAAGTGTCTTTATTATACATTAAGACCCATGCCATTTCAAGCAGCTGATTGTCCTCTGACAGAATAAAATTGCAGCCCCTTCCTATTCTGTGCCCTTCCCACAGTTTAATGAAAACCCAGCCTTGGGCTCCTCGGGCTTATGGTAGGGTGGCAGTCTGTTCTTGACATTTTCAGCATTCCTGCCCTGGGAAATTCAGCTTCCAATGTATCTCCCACACTCTCTGGATGACACAGTGTAATAACAGCACTGCTAGAGATTTCAGCCTTCTTTTCCAGCTTCCCTACCAGAATATTCTTTTATATTTATATTTAGTCAGATTCATCTTGAATCTTTGACTCCTTGTGATTTCACCTCATTTTATAAATGGTTATGCCATATACTCCTAAATGGCTCTAGACAGCTTCCTATAGAGAAAGTCAGTTTATGTAAAATAATCAAGAAAGTAAACATGAAACCTCAAAATTGTGGGATGTACAGATGAGAAGCCAAACATTAAACCTTGGTATAGAGGTTAGAGCCACATACTGTTCATTGTCTGTCTGTCTGTCTGTCTGTCTGTCTGTCTGTCTGTCTGTCCGTCTGTGTCACAGGGGTTTAGATTGGCACAATAGAGTTATTTCTGGGTGTTCTGTTAGGTGGACAGGAACAAGCCATGGATAGCAATATTTTTTTTAAATTCATATTTATATGCCGCCCTTCTCCGGAGACTCAGGGCGCTTACAATTTTGAGTGCAACCCAATGCGCCAGCAATAGCCTTCATTCCATTGTATATGCCTGCTTATTACTAAGCGGCGTTTTTACAAAGTCAGCTTATTGCCCCCAACAATCTTGGGTCCTCAATTTACCTACCCCGGGAGGATGGAAGGCTGAGTCAACCTTGAGCCTGGTGGGATTGAGCCTGAGCCTAGTAATTACAGGCAGCTGGACTAAGTGCTAGGTGTTTAACAGCCTGCACCACCAAGGCTCTTTTCATCCACTGACCTTCAGCCAGGGAGCAGAACCTCAAAAGGTAAATGAAGTGTCCCTCCTCCATTAAAACACAGTGAATTGATCAAAAGTACCAATTATTCCTCATTGTAAAAAAGATCATTTTCACTGTGATTGTTCAGCCTAGAAGCACAAGAGTCTGGCTGATAGACAAACCTCTGTAGGCTAGAAAGGAGCCTTCCCTCAATGGAGAGAGAAGAATCTTTATGTCTGTGGAGATTCTCAGTCATCCAAGTGATGGTTGTCCCAGAGGTGCTTTACCAAGAGGCAACATGACTTTCTTTGTTTTTCCTTGAAGGTGTTCACTTGTCATCCAAGGAGCTTCTTCAGTTCTGTCAGGAAAAGTTTCTTGGATGAGAAGCAAAAGATCTTCAAGGAAAAACAAAGAAAGTCACGTTGCCTCTTGAAAAGCATCTTTGGGAGAAGATTCTTTATGCTGCCCCATTTCTTTGTTCCTCTTTTAAAAGGGTAAGAATTGTTCTCCAACAAAAGGATGCTGCAGAACAACCTCTCGTTTTCAATACAGAGATGAGTGAGCAGCTGGGTTCTTCCTTACAAGCTCCATGGCAAATATCTCAAGTTTTCACAGAGGAGTAGGAGTCTGCAGATCCAGTTGTGTCCTTTTTGAAATGCAAGGCTCTGTATTGGGGGAAAATTGGCCAAGATGACCTGGAATATTATCTGTACAGTCAACAGATAGAAAGCAGTTGATGCTTATCTTAATTGAAAAGGGCAAGTTATTTTGTGTGGACAACAGCCCAGGCTCCTCCACATTCAAGGATGGAACTGAGGGAGTTTATTGAATGCATGAAACTTTTGACTGATTACTGTACAGCTGAAGATCTGGTTAATTTTAGCTTTATTTTCCCCACGGGGCAGGTAGGGGGCGCCATTTGACAGCTCGTGAAATAAGCAAGGACTTCTAGCGAGGACAGTCAGTGAGCGTTTCTTCACACTTCAACAACCCCCTCCCCACCAATATTTTTAACTGACCCAAATTCTGTAGCCCCAGCTAGTTAAACGTAGATAAGCAATCTTTTCAAAATATGACATAGGAGACAAATGCCTGAAATGGAACCAACGCTGTGTTTCAGTAACTAAAAGTTTTATCTACTTCAACTACAGAAATTTAAAGAAGCTGCTGAAGCACATATTTATGTGAGCTTTTAGTTCCTATTCATTTAAAGACATTTCAGAGAGCATTTATTTATTTACTGGCTTCAAAAGCTGCCTGATTTCATTATATTTCATTGTGTAACGCTGGGCAGTACACAATAGAACTACAAAACAATATAGTATAATGTATAAACAGGCCTACAGGAAATGAAATAAGCAAAATAAGCCATTTATATTTCTTTAACAATTCAGCAACCTAAACATGGAAAGTCATTTATATTGAAAACAAATGCATAAGTTATGCAGTTAGTACATGAGATATTAAAGAAGGGTTGCAAAATGTTTGCTATTCAAGAACAGTGAAGCAGTTAGATCCTTTTAGATCTGGACTGAATAAATTTACCAATTCCTTTCTTTTTAGCTGGCAATCTATTTATTAAATTTATTGGCTGCCCATCTTGCAACAAGGCACCTCTGTGATGTATATTATTTCATATTGGCAAGGCGGTTTGGGAGCAATTCTGATTCATTCAGGTAAGTAAGGATATCAATATTGCCTAAAGGCTTTTCATTGTGTCACACCTTGCTGTTCTGCCAAATGGATGGAGAATAGAGCATTCTTTTATATGTCCAAAGGAAGATATTACTTCAAGGGGAATGCAATCTGTATGATGTAGAAAGCAAATTCAGATATCTTCAAGTGATTTTCATGAAAAGAGGGTTTTTTGAAAGAATGTTATAAAAATCATTGCTGAGATACATGTGCATCAAGGTTGGTATTCCATTTAAGGACTTCAATTAAAAAATACATATCCATCAGTGTTGGTTGGTATCCCATTTAAAGACTTCAATTTAAAAAGTGATCGTTTTCTGTTTAAAGTCATGCTGCATTTTAGCATGGTTTGATAAACAAATCTCACATCATTCTAAGCCATAGATAATAGTTTCCAAATAACAATGACTATCCTCAACCACTATAATAAGCTCAGCCAAAATACAGTAAACTGTATGATGGGTGAAAGCAGTGACTTTTATAGCCAGTCAAGAGAAAGACATATGATCAACATGAGAATCTGTTTAGTATAGTGGTCAGTACTATACTAACCTGTTTTGCTTAGTAACCTGGTATAGAAGGGTATACCAGGTTAGAAACTGGGAGGCTGTGAGTTCTAGTTCCACTTAACCACAAAGCCAGCTGGGTGATCTCAGTCCTAAGAAGCAGATAATCACTTCTGAAAATACACTGCCCAGAAAACCTTGTTCAATTACTCACCAAGAGTCAAGATTGACTTGAAAGCATACACACACTAATTAACATGTATTTTCTTTATATTCTTTCTTTCTGTTATGCAGCTTGTATCTATTCTTCTTTGTATTTTACAAAACTGTCATATCTGAATACATGAAATCTTACATTAGTATCCCATGATGCACCTTTTTACAGAAATGAAACTAAGTTCACGATAATATCCACCACTCCTTGAATAGTTTTTTGTGGTGACTACAAAAGCTATTGTGTCTGTGTAATTCTTATAATATTACCTTAAATCTTAAATTATTAGGATATAACAGTGCAATAGATTTTTTTTCTCCAAAACATGTTTAAATGAGCTAAAGGGGGAGCTCCAGACCACCGTAATATTTCATTACATTGTATTTGATTATTCAATGGTTGTACATAAATTGAAATAGAAATTGTTGCTGTCATTTTTAATTGTGTGGACTTTTCCTTAAAGAACCAATGGAGAAGGGAAATAGCTATGTTTTTACTCCTTTCCCCTTTTTTGAAGAAAAAAACAATTTCCCTTTTTCCAAGGAATGGTTCTTTGGTCAATTGGGCAGTGCTGTGGATCTTTATCTCCAAAATTTACGTTCTAAAATTGTTTGATATGAACTCACCAGATTTTTTTTTTACCCACCAGATTAATTTTTATTTTTGCTTGAATGACTTGTCCACTGCTTGACAGACAGCATGATATCTTCTAGTTCAGTGTTTCTCAACCTTGGCAGTTTTAAGATGTGGTGGACTTCAACTCCCAGCAATTGTTATTTGAGCCCTGCTTGTTAATTTTAAGTTAGTTTTAATGTTCATATTTATTATTTTAATATTTTAATGTTTTATCTTGTTGGTTTTACTTGGTTCTAAGTAAGATGGGTAGCGTATAAATTAATTAAATAAACAAAACTCAGGTTTTAAATGAATTACAACTTGTAGGCTTGATATTTTAACAATAAACTATCAATATATTAATAGTTTTTATCCCTATTTTAAATTGCAATTTTAGTGCAAGCTTACTTAGTTCAGTGAGGCTCATTGTCAGGTATATGGATTGCAACTTTAATATTCTTTTTTTGCATTCATCACTTACCCATTTTGCATCAGAAACCCAAACTTTTGGTTTATGCTTTTTTTAAAATTTGAAAAATCCATGAATCTGTTTTGTCAAAATAGTTAAAAAGGAAGTTTAAAACTTAGGACTGATTTTGTACTTTTAAAAAATGAAGTCACTCTGTAATTGTCATTAATATTTCTTTGTTAGCCAGAAGCCCATAAAAATACCAATCCAAACTTCTTTATCTAACCATTACAGTATAAAAATTGATTTGTACAACTGGAATTTCAAAGGTCTGATAGAAAGAGTTATGTGGATTTTAACAGAGAGAAATTTAATTCTGAAAGACAGCTACTAAAGAAGCAAGAACAAAAGATTTTGTTCTTGTCAAAATAACATAGGGAAGTTAAAGCTTTATTAAATATGAGATCTTAAATAGAAAAATATAGGACAGAAGGCATACAATTTTTATTGGTCCAAGTGTTTCTTCAAAATGCATGTTACAGTGTTGTTTAATGTATACAGAGAGAAAAAAAGAGATTAAATGCATGCTATTATTGGAAAACTGCCACAGATTACAAAATTTTAAAAGAGAGCAGGAAATTTAGTGTGTGTGTGTGCTGCCTGGATGTGTGTATGTGCATGTGTGTGTGTAGGGGGGGTGGCTGGATGGGATTGATGAGTGCATTTCTGCATGCACACACATATGCACAAATAAATAAGGATTTGAACTTGTTTTTCTCTATAATTGAAAACATTTTCTAAAAACAAAGCTATCGTGCATGAATTATTCATAGAAAGCATAACATTTTTGAATCATGGCAAAATGTTTTACCAATGTATATACATACAGTCAGAAGTTTTAACTACATTTTCAATTACACGAGAAGACTCTGTTAAAAGAAAACCCCAAGTCCCACTTGCACCCTACTAGTTTTTATTTAATTTTGACTTATGCTAAATAAATGGCCTAAGGATGTCATTAAATCTAACTAAATGTTACCTCTTTGCACCTATTTGATATGAAATGGATCACTGAAAAAAATAACAGTTAAAACTGCAACATGCTAAGAAGTGTCTGAAATAATAATGGCAAAACCAAGCATCAACTCAAATTTCTTTTTTAAAGTAAAGGTAAACTGCTGTTTAACAGTTTCCCACTGTTATATAAACTTTCCAAGAAGCATGAAATGTTGGTCTCTGGACATCACTTAAAAGAACCACAAATAAATAAAAGCCATACCACACTTCTGTTCTCTGATGTTTAACTAAAGATTTAGTTGAGACAGAAAGTGAATCCAGTCTTTCTCTGTTTATCTGCTGTCCTGTGACTTGTAAATACAAACAAATAAAACTGGACCAGCTCTCTAAAGCTGAAGCAGAGCCTGGCGGAACAAATGTGCAGAGTGACAGCTGGGAGGTAAACAGAATCCATTTAACTCCTCTGCAGGATCAACTTGCCTTTTATACCTGTAATATCCTGGGACATAAAAAGAACTGCTGCACAATTACATGCACAACAGCTTTGCATAAATAGGATAGAAGCTGGCGTAGACTGTGATAACTAGACTTATTTTGTGTCCTCTTAAAAAATGGAAATCTAACATACCACCTTAGGATACAGTTATATTACATGGAAAAAAAATTGAGCACATTTAGATGCTCCTGGTTTATTTATTTTGTTGGTTTTGTTTTGGTGCTTTCAACACTGGTGATGATCTGGAATTAATCCCTGCAGTTACCTTGGCAAAATTTCAGAAGTGATTTGCCATTACCTGCTTCCTAGGGCTGAAAGAGAGTGACTGGCTCAAGGAAGGATACCTAGCTGATTTCTATGCTTAAAGTAGGACTAGAACTCATGACCTCCCAGTTTTCAATCTGTCCTGTCCTGTTATTTAAAGTTGAGGTTTTATTGACAAAGGACCTTTAGCTCTCTTTTTTTTGCAATTTTTTTTATTTTTATATTTTAAAAACATCTCTTTGGGTGAACAATGTGGTTCCAGGTTTTTACATTTCAATATAAAATGACCATGATTACATATTCAGCTTTCATGTCCAATTCATACCACATTATTACTTATTTCATTTTTAAAAAAATATTCTCATGTATTGTTACATTAATTACACTCATTTTATCCAATTTCAGTTCATATTATAGCTTATTTCATTTTTCTTTAAATATTCTCATGCCTTATTTTACAATATTATCTAAATTCTTGTTTCATTTCTATACTCATTACACATATTTACTTATATCTGTCATATTTGCAAGTTTATCACATACTATTATTCCATTCATTGTTCAATATGATTCATCCTAATTCTGATTATCCAAAAATTATCCCCTTCCATTGTCAAGTCGAGCTTGCCACCCCTTTACTTTTTACATTCTCCCATTTTATTCCCATTAAATCATTGTGAAAGTTTACCATAATATAGTCATTTTTAATTACCACATTCCACATTAATAACAATAATTCTTTAACTACTATATATCACGTGTGTGTGTTTGTGTGTGTATTAATCTCCAATACTGAACACTTCAACAAGAGAATAATTAGGGAAGACATCGAAATAGAGAAACACCCCCATAACATGAATAAACGGGATGATACCTCCCACCTACCAGACATCTGGCAACTAGCCCTAATCAACAAATGAATCCCAGCCACGAAAACCAACACCGAACCCAAAACAACACATGACGCCACCACCAATCTCCCTCACCAGACTCAAACCCAAACCCATCCCATAGATGAAAGATAACAACCGTCCAGAAACTAGACCACGGTTGCATCACCAGCTGCTACACCCCCCTCTGACCCCCAAGCTAAGCAAATTGACACACGCTATGAACACATAGCTAGATCTCAAACTTGGAGCCTAACCAAAGCCCGGAATGTTACATCACAGCCATCCGCTCAGGATATTACATCACGGAACTCAGGAGGTTACACCACAAAACCTCAGGATGTTACAACACAGCCAACGACCCAGGAGATTACAGCACAAGACCCAGGATGTCACAGCAATAGAACTCAGAAGGTCATCACACAGCCCATTACCCAGGTCGTTACAACACAAAAGGCTGAGAGACACACAGCCAGTACCTCAGCCACTCAGGGTCTTACGAAAAAGCCAACCAATCTGCAAACATCAACTCCATCAACTAATCAAGAAGTAACAACACAGCCAACCAACCCGCTTACAACAGAGCCAGCACACCACACCTTATAGAGACGGCGGCTCCAATCACACTTTGCTCGCACAAGCACGAAGCCGAAAGCACCAGCCTGAAGATGGCGAGTGGGACCTCATTGAAACATCACCAAGATACTCTCAATCTTACACGGGAAAAGACCTGAACATGCCAAGACCTGCATATATATATATATATATATATATATATATATATATATATATGTGTGTGTGTGTGTGTGTGTGTGTGTCTATATATATATATATATATATATATATATATTTGTTTTCGTAGATTTTCACGGGTAAAGGTATGTAGGTCTTGGTGTATTCGGTCTTGTCCCGTAAGATTGAGAATACCTTGGCAACCTTGAACGCCATCTTCAGGCTGGTGTCTTCAGCTTGGTTCTCCTGGGAGAAGTGTGTGATAAACTCTAGAGTTGGCTGTGTTGTTACTTCTTGATTGGTTGTGGAGTTGATGTATGCAGATTGGATGGCTTTTTCCTGAGACCCTGTGTGGCTGAGGTGCTGGCTGTGTGTGTATCTCAGCCTTTTGTGTTGTAACGACCTGGGTAATGGGCTGTGTGATGACCTTCTGAGTTCTATTGTTGTGATGTCCTGGGTGTGGTGCTGTAATCTCCTGGGTCATTGTCTGTGTTGCAACCTCCTGATGTTTTGTGTTGTGATCTCCTGAGTTCTGTGATGTAGTATCCTGGGTGGAAGGCTGTGATGTGACATTCTGGGCCTTGGTTTGGCTCCGAGTTTGAGGTCTGGCTATGTGTTTATAGCGTGTGTCAGTTTGCTTGGTTTGGGGGTTGGAGGGGGTGTAGCAGCTGTTGCAGCCATGGTCTGGTTTCTGGATGGTGGTTGCCTTTCATCTGTGGCGGGCTTGGGTTTGAGTTCAGAAGAGATTGGTGGTGGCCCAAACCAAGCAAACTGACACACGCTATAAACACATAGCCAGACCTCAAACTCGAGCCAAACCAAGGCCCAGAATGCCACATCACAGCCTTCCACCCAGGATACTACATCACAGAACTCAGGAGATCACAACACAAAACATCAGGAGGTTGCACAGACAACGACCCAGGAGATTACAGCACCACACCCAGCCTGAAGATGACTGATGATTGTCAAACGCTGCAGGTATTCTCAATTTACAGGACAAGACCAATACACCAAGACCTACATACTCATTACCTGTGAAAATTCATTTAAAACAAATATATATATATATATATATATATGTATATATATTCCACATGGTGTTCCACAATATTCCACAGATACCATGGTGTTCCCTTTTCTCACCATTCAAGTCATATATTTATTTCAAAGGTTGATCTGTTCAATTAATTTTGGGAACTGATGATAGTCTTTCCATTGCAATTTCATAATTCATTTTAACTTTATTCACGCTTTGTTAAATATCAGCAAATATTCTTATAGTAAATTTATTTCCATATCTATTTCAGTTAAATTTATATCTAGTTTAGCATAATCCTTAACAAAATATCAATTCCAGTCTTTTCTATTTTTAAAC
>CM019148.1:155169157-155197975 GCA_009733165.1 Naja naja
TCTCCAAAATTTACATTTCTAAAATTGTTTGATATGAACTCACCAGATTTTTTTTTTACCCACCAGATTAATTTTTATTTTTGCTTGAATGACTTGTCCACTGCTTGACAGACAGCATGATATCTTCTAGTTCAGTGTTTCTCAACCTTGGCAGTTTTAAGATGTGGTGGACTTCAACTCCCAGCAATTGTTATTTGAGCCCTGCTTGTTAATTTTAAGTTAGTTTTAATGTTCATATTTATTATTTTAATATTTTAATGTTTTATCTTGTTGGTTTTACTTGGTTCTAAGTGAGATGGGTAGCGTATATTAATTAATTAAAATAAACAAAACTCAGGTTTTAAATGAATTACAACTTGTAGGCTTGATATTTTAACAATAAACTATCAATATATTAATAGTTTTTATCCCTATTTTAAATTGCAATTTTAGTGCAAGCTTACTTAGTTCAGTGAGGCTCATTGTCAGGTATATGGATTGCAACTTTAATATTCTTTTTTTGCATTCATCACTTACCCATTTTGCATCAGAAACCCAAACTTTTGGTTTATGCTTTTTTTTAAATTTGAAAAATCCATGAATCTGTTTTGTCAAAATAGTTAAAAAGGAAGTTTAAAACTTAGGACTGATTTTGTACTTTTAATAAAATGAAGTCACTCTGTAATTGTCATTAATATTTCTTTGTTAGCCAGAAGCCCATAAAAATACCAATCCAAACTTCTTTAACCATTACAGTATAAAAATTGATTTGTACAACTGGAATTTCAAAGGTCTGATAGAAAGAGTTATGTGGATTTTAACAGAGAGAAATTTAATTCTGAAAGACAGCTACTAAAGAAGCAAGAACAAAAGATTTTGTTCTTGTCAAAATAACATAGGAAGTTAAAGCTTTATTAAATATGAGATCTTAAATAGAAAAATATAGGACAGAAGGCATACAATTTTTTATTGGTCCAAGTGTTTCTTCAAAATGCATGTTACAGTGTTGTTTAATGTATACAGAGAGAAAAAAAGAGATTAAATGCATGCTATTATTGGAAAACTGCCACAGATTACAAAATTATAAAAGAGAGCAGGAAATTTAGTGTGTGTGTGTGCGCGCGCGCCTGGATGTGTGTATGTGCATGTGTGTGTGTAGGGGGGGTGGCTGGATGGGATTGATGAGTGCATTTCTGCATGCACACACATATGCACAAATAAATAAGGATTTGAACTTGTTTTTCTCTATAATTGAAAACATTTTCTAAAAACAAAGCTATCGTGCATGAATTATTCATAGAAAGCATAACATTTTTGAATCATGGCAAAATGTTTTACCAATGTATATACATACAGTCAGAAGTTTTAACTACATTTTCAATTACACGAGAAGACTCTGTTAAAAGAAAACCCCAAGTCCCACTTGCACTACTAGTTTTTATTTAATTTTGACTTATGCTAAATAAATGGCCTAAGGATGTCATTAAATCTAACTAAATGTTACCTCTTTGCACCTATTTGATATGAAATGGATCACTGAAAAAAATAACAGTTAAAACTGCAACATGCTAAGAAGTGTCTGAAATAATAATGGCAAAACCAAGCATCAACTCAAATTTCTTTTTTAAAGTAAAGGTAAACTGCTGTTTAACAGTTTCCCACTGTTATATAAACTTTCAAGAAGCATGAAATGTTGGTCTCTGGACATCACTTAAAAGAACCACAAATAAATAAAAAGCCATACCACACTTCTGTTCTCTGATGTTTAACTAAAGATTTAGTTGAGACAGAAAGTGAATCCAGTCTTTCTCTGTTTATCTGCTGTCCTGTGACTTGTAAATACAAACAAATAAAACTGGACCAGCTCTCTAAAGCTGAAGCAGAGCCTGGCGGAACAAATGTGCAGAGTGACAGCTGGGAGGTAAACAGAATCCATTTAACTCCTCTGCAGGATCAACTTGCCTTTTATACCTGTAATATCCTGGGACATAAAAGAACTGCTGCACAATTACATGCACAACAGCTTTGCATAAATAGGATAGAAGCTGGCGTAGACTGTGATACCTAGACTTATTTTGTGTCCTCTTAAAAAATGGAAATCTAACATACCACCTTAGGATACAGTTATATTACATGGAAAAAAATTGAGCACATTTAGATGCTCCTGGTTTATTTATTTTGTTGGTTTTGTTTTGGTGCTTTCAACACTGGTGATGATCAGGAATTAATCCCTGCAGTTACCTTGGCAAAATTTCAGAAGTGATTTGCCATTACCTGCTTCCTAGGGCTGAAAGAGAGCGACTGGCTCAAGGAAGGACACCTAGCTGATTTCTATGTTTAAAGTAGGACTAGAACTCATGACCTCCCAGTTTTCAATCTGTCCTGTCCTGTTATTTAAAGTTGAGGTTTTATTGACAAAGGACCTTTAGCTCTCTTTTTTGCAATTTTTTATTTTATATTTTAAAACATCTCTTTGGGTGAACAATGTGGTTCCAGGTTTTACATTTCAATATAAAATGACCATGATTACATATTCAGCTTTCATGTCCAATTCATACCACATTATTACTTATTTCATTTTTAAAAAAATATTCTCATGTATTGTTACATTAATTACACTCATTTTATCCAATTTCAATTCATATTATAGCTTATTTCATTTTTCTTTAAATATTCTCATGCCTTATTTTACAATATTATCTAAATTCTTGTTTCATTTCTATACTCATTACACATATTTACTTGTATCTTTCATATTTGCAAGTTTATCACATACTATTATTCCATTCATTGTTCAATATGATTCATCCTAATTCTGATTATCCAAAAATTATCCCTTCCATTGTCAAGTCGAGCTTGCCACCCCTTTACTTTTTACATTCTCCCATTTTATTCCCATTAAATCATTGTGAAAGTTTACCATAATATAGTCATTTTTAATTACCACATTCCACATTAATAACAATAATTCTTTAACTACTATATATCACGTGTGTGTGTTTGTGTGTGTATTAATCTCCAATACTGAACACTTCAACAAGAGAATAATTAGGAAGACATCGAAATAGAGAAACACCCCCATAACATGAATAAACGGGATGATACCTCCCACCTACCAGACATCTGGCAACTAGCCCTAATCAACAAATGAATCCCAGCCACGAAAACCAACACGAACCCAAAACAACACACGCCACCACCAATCTCCCTCACCAGACTCAAACCCAAACCCAAACCCATCCCATAGATGAAAGATAACAACCGTCCAGAAACTAGACCACGGTTGCATCACCAGCTGCTACACCCCCCTCTGACCCCCAAGCTAAGCAAATTGACACACGCTATGAACACATAGCTAGATCTCAAACCCGGAGCCTAACCAAAGCCCGGAATGTTACATCACAGCCATCCGCTCAGGATATTACATCACGGAACTCAGGAGGTTACACCACAAAACCTCAGGATGTTACAACACAGCCAACGACCCAGGAGATTACAGCACAAGACCCAGGATGTCACAGCAATAGAACTCAGAAGGTCATCACACAGCCTTACCCAGGTCGTTACAACACAAAAGGCTGAGAGACACACAGCCAGTACCTCAGCCACTCAGGGTCTTACAAAAGCCAACCAATCTGCAAACATCAACTCCATCAACTAATCAAGAAGTAACAACACAGCCAACCAACCCGCTACAACAGAGCCAGCACACCACACCTTATAGAGAGCGCTCCAATCACACTTTGCTCAAGCACAAGCAGTTTAAAAGCACCAGCCTGAAGATGGCGAGTGGGACCTCATTGAAACATCACCAAGATACTCTCAATCTTACACGGAAAAGACCTGAACATCCAAGACCTGCATATATATATATATATATATATATATATATATATATATATGTGTGTGTGTGTGTGTGTGTGTGTGTGTATATATATATATATATATATATATATATATATTTGTTTTCGTAGATTTTCACGGGTAAAGGTATGTAGGTCTTGGTGTATTCTGGTCTTGTCCGTGTAAGATTGAGAATACCTTGGCAACGCGTTTGACGAAATCTCATCCGTCATCTTCAGGCTGGTGTCTTCAGCTTCGTTCTCCTGGGAGAAGTGTGTGATCGTGGCTGTTTTCCCCTTTAAACTCTAGAGTTGGCTGTGTTGTTACTTCTTGATTGGTTGTGGAGTTGATGTATGCAGATTGGATGGCTTTTTCCTGAGACCCTGTGTGGCTGAGGTGCTGGCTGTGTGTCTCTCAGCCTTTGTGTTGTAACGACCTGGGTAATGGGCTGTGTGATGACCTTCTGAGTTCTATTGTTGTGATGTCCTGGGTGTGGTGCTGTAATCTCCTGGGTCATTGTCTGTGTTGCAACCTCCTGATGTTTTGTGTTGTGATCTCCTGAGTTCTGTGATGTAGTATCCTGGGTGGAAGGCTGTGATGTGACATTCTGGGCCTTGGTTTGGCTCCGAGTTTGAGGTCTGGCTATGTGTTTATAGCGTGTGTCAGTTTGCTTGGTTTGGGGGTTGGAGGGGGGTGTAGCAGCTGGTGTTGCAGCCATGGTCTGGTTTCTGGATGGTGGTTGCCTTTCATCTGTGGCGTGGGCTTGGGTTTGAGTCTGGTGAAGGAGATTGGTGGTGGCCCCAAACCAAGCAAACTGACACACGCTATAAACACATAGCCAGACCTCAAACTCGGAGCCAAACCAAGGCCCAGAATGCCACATCACAGCCTTCCACCCAGGATACTACATCACAGAACTCAGGAGATCACAACACAAAACATCAGGAGGTTGCAGCACAGACAACGACCCAGGAGATTACAGCACCACACCCAGCCTGAAGATGACGGATGAGATTTCGTCGAAACGTTGCCAAGGTATTCTCAATCTTACACGGGACAAGACCGAATACACCAAGACCTACATACCTTACCCGTGAAAATCTACGAAAACAAATATATATATATATATATATATGTATATATATTCCACATGGTGTTCCACAATATTCCACAGATACCACATGGTGTTCCCTTTTCTCAATTACATTCTAAGTCATATATTTATTTCAAAGGTATTGATCTGTTCAATTAATTTTGGGAACTGATGATAGTCTTTCCATTGCAATTCTCATAATTCATTTTAACTTTATTCATCGCTTTGTTAAATATCAAGTAATATTCTTATAGTAAATTCTTATTTCCATATCTATTTCAGTTAAATTTATATCTAGTTTAGCAATAATCCTTAACAAAATATCAATTCCAGTCTTTTCTATTTTTAAACCTATATTCTTAAATATCACAATACATTTCCATGCAGAATCCCTTTTCCTATTCCTCTTCTACCCATTGTCTCTCATTCTCCTGACAATATAATTTCTTTTCATTTTTGCTTTCTATTTCCCATCATTCTTAATTTCCCCTTTTCCCCTATGTTTTCTCCATTTTTACTCAAATTTTGTTATCCTTCCCTCTTTGATCTGTTTCCTCTTCTGTTGTTTCCTTTTCCTTTGTTTAACTTTCCAAACAATTCCCGCTTTGTTAATCACATCAAACCTTAAAGTTTTAGTTTTAATTTTTTTTCTTGTTTTAATGTTCGTTGTTCTACTTGTTCTGTAGAGCTGGTTTCTTCTTTATTTAACTCCTTCCCCCTCTGGTTCTCTTTGTTCTTCTTTGATTTGCGTTGCCATTTCTAATTTTTGTAGTATAATACTGTACATTTCCAAGCTTTCTTTCATCATTTCCTTAACGTGTTGTAGTTCCAATCTTATTTCCACACATATTTCACCCTTTATATATATATATTTCCTTCTTTAAGATTTATATCCAGTCTGATTGTCCAGTAATTTATTTCAACCAGCATCTTTTAAATTTAATTTCAACAGTCAATGTCTGTATCTTTGTTTCCAAGTTTTCTTCTGTTAATTTCTTTTCCAACTTTTTTTTCAAAGTCACCAAACAATCCTGGGGCAATTTCTTCATGTATCTCTTTTCTATAATGTTCTAATACTTCACTTTTTGGGGTTTTTATTTTATTATAATAGAATTCCTCTTATTTCATTTCACATTCCAATTTTAAATATACCAAGCACTTTTAAAAAAGTCACTGAAATTTTTCCTTTACATTAGGTGGTGCTCTCAATTCTGCTTCCACGTTCCACCCTTTATTTTTCACTTTTCCCCTTTTTAAAGCTTTTATTAATTTCACTAATTCCAATTATTAGCTATTATTTCTTTTTAACATGTTCAATTCCAGCATTTAATTAATGCCTATTTAGTGCCAAAATCCAAATAATTATCCAGTTCAATTTCCAAGATTTTTTATAGTCAAACATTTTCCTCTAAATTGTCCTCATCCAGATTAATTCTTCTCAAAGTCCAAAGTCCAATTTCACAAATTTGCAATTTTCTTCTCTCTCTCTCTAGCCGCCACTCCTACAATCTTTAATAAAAATTCTTCCTTTTAATTCTGGGGTACCTTTTAATGTCCAATATTTCACCTGGTCCACACACCATTCACAGCTTCACCACTCCAGTCTTAGTTTCCCAGATTGCCTCTCATCTTCATGGTGGCCATTTTAGGCCACTGCTGCAACTCGTTTTCAGAGGGGGTTTGCCTTGCCAGGGAGTGGAGATGCGGCTCCCCTTGACCTGCCAGGCAATCCCCCTTTCTTCACCACCCCTACAAGGTGGTTCCGGTCCCAATTGGGACCCTCCAATGAGAGAGCATGGAGCAAAACTGTGCATGATCATGGATTCCTCTCTGACACGATGGGAGCACAACCAGAAGTCAAAAGGACCTTTAGCTCTTGTGCATTTAATTGCCTTAACTATTACACTTAATGAGCTCTCCTATATCTGTGTCCTACAGATATTCCTGTGTAGCTGAAAGGAAAGAGTATTCCTCTTGTATTAAAACCAAGACAGATTTCCCTGGTGTTGTTATGGGCTAGGACAAGGGTGTCAAACTCACATCATAACATCATCATGTGACATATCATGATTTCCCCCCTTCACTAAAATGGGGGTGGGCATGGCCAGAATCTGGCCTGTAGGCCGTGAATTTGACACTCCTGCAGGAGGAAAAGTATTAAGTCCCAAATATTCCTGGTGTACTATTCTAGCACAATCTCAGCCATAACCTTGTAGTTATCAAGGAAGGACCTACTGCTTTATTTGGAAGGCTTCTTATGTTGATTTCTCCACATTATGATCTCCTGGTTCGCATGACATCTTTGGGAGGATGCTTTACGTGTAAGGAGACCAAGGACACTCTCATTTACAGCTTTTTCTTCAAGGCAAAGAAAGACCACTAGTGGTATCATCTATCACCCAGTAATCACCTTCTGCCCTGGCATTTTGCTTACCATGGTTATCTCAGCAGCATCAGTCAACACATTTTCAATTTTGACAGTTTTTAGAAACAGGGCTAAGATTTTAATAAGAGCGGACACCATCCCCTAGTAGTGCAATAGACTTAAAATATTCCTTGTTTTAATGTTTCTATGTTTCCTGGTTACTGATATGTTTAAACTGCTGTATGTTTTAATGCAGAAACTCCCTTGACAATGGAGAGTTTTTGTTAACAGAAAGGTTCAAATTAAGTAACAGATTCAATCTTCAGTCCTATTTTAAGCTGTCCTGAAAAAGATGGTGCCTTCTGTAGTCTCCTGTAGGGACCAAAATGCAGAGTTGAAAGATTGATTGGAACTGATATGGGATCTAATTTCATGCATTTCCAGAACAAATTTCCTTCTCTCTATAATTTTTTCCCCTTATTGCTTTGCTTATTTCTCAAAAGGGCTCATACCATTTGCCATGAATGGAATTCATTTGGCTTGGATCTATGGGTCAATTATTTTATATAATCAATATTTGGGAGTGTAAATCCTGAGCAGAAATTTGATTCCCCCAATCAATCAAGTATGATAAGGGCCAAGGAGTTATGAATATGGACCTGATATCCAGTGTCTTCAGCCCCATCTTGATAAATCTGAGAGTGGTTCTATTTATTTCTACCTGAATTCTTTGCCCTATTGAGAAATTTGCTTTATGCATTTTTCTCTATTCAATTTGAGATGACTGCTCATACAACCCATTTAGAATTTGCAGCTCAATAGGAGGAAACGAGGAACAAAATGGGAGAGCTAGAACAGGAGTTTGCAAACTCAGTAACTTTAAGACTTGTGGACTTCAACTCCCAGAATTCGGAGAGTTGAAGTTAACAAGCCTTAAAGTTGCCAAATTTGGAGACCTCCGGGCTACTGCATAAAGGTATGGTGGCTAGTATGCATGGGTTTACATGCTTTTGTTTAGGATTTAATGTAAACAGAATGGGTTAGATTAAGCTAATAGCATTTTAAATAGGAAACCTGATCTTGGAAGCCTTTTGGGTAGCAATTTTCTCCTATAATAAACAACACCAGCAATAATTCTGGAGCGTGAGACTACAGTGAAATGTAAAATGTTTTAATGTTAACTATCGACAAGGCATTCATATTCTGAAAAGAAAAACACCTATTGGTCTTCTTCTGATTGGTGATATTTTAACAATCTCTCTCTTCAGAAGTTGTTCCCTGGTTACATATCCTTACATTTACAGGTGAAACTCGCAAAATTAGAATATCGTGCAAAAGTTCATTTATTTCCGTAATGCAACTTAAAAGGTGAAATAGGCTTAAAAGGTGAGATAGGCTCATTACATGCAAAACAAGGTAGTTCAAGCTGTGATTTGTCATAATTGTGACAGCTCATGAAAACCCCAAATCCACAATCTCAGAAAATTAGAATATTACATGCAATCAATAAAACAAGGATTGTACATAGAACAATATCGGACCTCTGAAAACTATAAGGGTGCATAGTATGTACTCAGTACTTGGTTTTGGCCCCTTTTGCAGCAATTACTGCCTCAATGCGGCGTGGCATGGAAGCTATCAGCCCGTGGCACTGCTGAGGTGTTACGGAAGACCAGGATGCTTCAATAGCAGCCTTCAGCTCTTCTGCATTATTCGGTCTCATGTCTCTCATCTTTCTCTTGGCAATGCCCCATAGATTCTCTATGGGGTTCAGGTCAGGCGAGTTTGCTGGCCAATCAAGCACAGTAATCCCACGGTCATTGAACCAGGTTTTGGTGCTTTTGGCAGTGTGGGCAGGTGCCAAGTCCTGCTGGAAAATGAAGTCAGCATCCCCATAAAGCTCGTCTGTGGAAGGAAGCATGAAGTGCTCCAAAATCTCCTGGTAGATGGCTGCGTTGACCCTGGACTTAATGAAGCACAGTGGACCAACACCGAGCAGATGACATGGCTCCCAAATCAACACAGACTGTGGAAACTTCACACTGGACTTCAAGCATCTTGCAGTCTGTGCCTCTCCATTCTTCCTTCAGACTCTGGGTCCTTGGTTTCCAAATGAGATGCAAAAGTTGCTCTCATCAGAAAGAGGACTTTGGACCACTGAGCAACAGACCAAGTCTGTTTTTCTTTAGCCCAGGTAAGATGCTTCTGCGACATTTGAAGCCCATGTCCAGGATCCGTCTGTGTGTGGTGGCTCTTGATGCACTGACTCCAGCCTCAGTCCACTCCTTGTGAAAGTCCCAACACTTTTGAATGGCCTTTTCCTGACAATCCTCTCCAGGCTGCAGTCATCCCTGCTGCTTGTGCACCTTTTCTTCCACACTTTTCCCTTCCACATAACTTTCTATTAATGTGCTTTGATACAGCACTTTGGGAACATCCAACTTCTTTTGCAATTACCTTTTGAGGCTTTCCCTCCTTATGGAAGGTGTCAGTGATGGTTTTCTGCATAACTGTCAGGTCAGCAGTCTTTCCCATGATTGTGATTCCTACTGAACCAGACTGAGAGACCATTTAAAGGCTCAGGAACCCTTTGCAGGTGTTATGGCTTAATTAGCTGATTAGAGTGGGACACTTTGAGCCTAGAATATTGCACCTTTTCACAATATTCTAATTTTCTGAGATTGTGGATTTGGGGTTTTCATGAGCTGTAAGCCATAATCATCACAATTATGACAAATCACGGCTTGACCTATCTTGTTTTGCATGTAATGAATCTATCTCATATATTAGTTTCACCTTTTAAGTTGCATTACTGAAATAAATGAACTTTTGCATGATATTCTAATTTTTCGAGTTTCACCTGTGTGTATGCACTACATAAAGTGGAGTTGACCTCTGAATAAAGACATTCTTACTCCAGTGAAATACTGTACACCTTCCACTTTCTCCTAGCCAGTCTAATTCGTCTTTGACATCAGAATACTATAGTGGTTTAGGGATGAGTGTGAAAAAATAAGCTGCCAAAACTCAACAGCAAGTGGAGATAAGGTTGCAGGAGATAGTAAACAGTTACAACAGGCTACACCTGATTTTAGGAAAGCCACATAGTAAAGCAGGAAGATGATCCATTGATGTGCCTATGAGCTCCATGATGACTGACATCCTGAGTTTTATTTTATTAACATGGATCTATTAATCTCCTGGAGAATTGATCTCTTTGTCTGGTTCATGTCTTTGTTTACCTACCTATTATCTATCTATATCTATCTATCTATCTATCATCATCTATCTATTCATCTATCTTTCTATCTGTTAAGTTTGCATGAAGAGTCAGGCAGCGAGGAGTTCAGCAAAGAGTTTATTAGTGACTACAGCTCGAATGGACCCGTCCTGGCTGGCTACGGCTGCTTCTTATAGCCTGCAGCCGTAGCTGCCAGCCAATGGGAGTGGGGTTTCTTCCGCACTATTTAAACCAATACCATTTGACATTTTACAAGAACAGTTCAAATAAACCAATAACATTCAAACCTACATACATAACACCCCTCCCCACTAGGTTCAGTCCATACCAAACCCCAACCTATCTAATGTATTCCTTTAAATAGGTGGGGCTCTTACGATGCGTTGAGACCTTCGTGGTTCAGAAGTTTTAACGTTCTCACCCAGTGAGAGGGAAATGTGTCTGCTGACATTTCCCTGTTGGGACTTCCTGTGAAAGGAGACCCTGTTAGACTGTTAGAATCTGGTCTCTCCTCCCAACCCATCTCCATTCCAATGTCCACCCAAATCAGGTAGTGATGTGCAATCTTCCACTTCTAAGGATGGATCTTGGCTTTGTGACAGGGTTGGGATGGTTCCTGCAATGGCTCGTTACACATGGGGTTGATTCCTGTTTGCTGATTTTCCTCCTGTTCCCTCCTTCCCCCCTAGAAGGAACATCAGGTGAGGGACCTAGAGAGGGACAGGGTCGATGTTCCTGAGGAACCTGGATCTAAGTTGGTCAATGTGCCTGCTCCAGAGGAGGCCATCCTCTGTTTGTACCCTGTAAGAGCGAGGGCCCGTGATGTGAGTTATTTCAGCAGGAATCCCACAAGGTTCACCTATAAGGTTCCTAGCATAGACAGAATCACCCACACTAAAGAGAGCGACTTTGGAAGTGGAATCCAGTGGTGGTGGAGTGCGTAAGTGGGATGGCTGGTCAAGGGAAGACCTAAGTTTCCTGCCCATCAACAACTCTGCTGGGGACAAGTTATTTGATGGGCTAGGAGTGATGTGTTGAACACTAAAATTTTTCAAGCTTCTCAGTGATGTCTCCTTGTAGTCACCACAGATTCTCACTGACCCATCAGCCTAACTGGTGTGACTATGGGTGTTTCCCATCTGGAGTGGTCAGTGGCTCTAAAACCCTTGAGCAATGAGCTTATCTAATTGTGCATCAATTTTTCCTTTAAAGCAAATGGGACCCTCCTGGGCTTTAAACGAATTGGGGGCAATAGGGGTCCCCATATATGCCCAGTCCTTGGCTGAAGACCTCTGGAAACTCAGACTTCAAGGACTCTTCCCAGTCAGCACTGCTCACGTGATGGATGCCAGTCACCTCGATGCCTAGTGGATTGAACCACTCAAGTCCCAGCAAACTTGGGCGATCCTTGTCCACGATGGTCAGGGGCAAACGTTTGGTGTGGCCTTTAAACTGCGTTGAAATCTGCTCCAACTACTGGAATCTTGTTCCTTGGTAGTCTTTGAGTCAGTGCTTGCTTCAAAATGCTTTTCTGAATTTTGGGAAGAGTCTGTGGATAGTGTCCCATGACACCATAGATAAATAAGAGCTGAGTCCACTTCCATTTGGCAAGGCCTTCCTTCAATAAACACCTTCGTGTACTTTTCTGCTATTTAAGGGTGAAGAGTGACCAATAGTGATTGTTTGGTGAGTTTCATTCTTGCCATTTGCTTCTAAATTTCGCCCCCATTTTTCAAGGTGTTGGGCTTAAAGTCTCTATCTCAGGAAATTTCTTCCTAACTGGTGGAGTTCTGGATGATTTTTGACTCTGGCTATGTGACCCGTTTCTCACAAGTAGGCAAATGGAGTCAAAGAACTTGCATTCAGTGCTGGGGGTGGCCCCCCACAGCCTCTGCAATAGAACCCTTGCCTGTTTTTCCAGAGTCTTTTCTTTTCTTCTCCATTCTGAGTTTAAAAATCCCCTCCTCTGTCTCACTGCCATCAGAATCAGAGTCTATTGTGTTTGGAATGGCTGTTGTGGATTTTCCCCATCAGAATGGCTTGAGGCCTGGCGGGGCCTTGTTAATCTTTTCATGGCGCAGCTGAGGACTTGGTGGCTTCATGAAACAGCTTCAATGGCCTCTTTAAACGTGATCTTAGGTCATTAAAGTTTGCTTTGTAAAACCTTATCTTTTAGGCCTAAGACAAACCGATCATGCATGGCCTCTTCTAATTGTGGTAAAGTCACAAGCACCCCAATGTCCTTAAACTTGCCACAAAGTCATTAACATTCTCGCTATCCCTTGATCCCGATGGTAAAATTCATGTCTCTTAATGACATTTTGAGGCTGCAGCGTGCGTAATGGGCTCTTAAAGTTTCTCCAAATTGGGCCATTCCATTACCTTCAGCTCTGCTGCTCCATAACGCCTTCGCCATTTTGAAGACTGCGGACCGCGGTGCGTAGAAAGACCGCCTCTTCGTCTCTCGGGGATGCGGCGAGATTGTTCCCCTCCAGGAACATGTGGAAACGATCGCGCATGATTCCCAGTCTTCGTGGCGGATCGAGAGAAGAACGGTGCTGGGGGGTGTTCAGCGCAGCCATCTCTCAGTTGCTTGTTGTCGGCGTGTCTTCTCTTCAGGAAATCCCATCCCGCCGCCAGTGTTAAGTTTGCATGAAGAGTCAGGCAGGAGTTCCAGCAAAGAAGTTTATTGACTACAGCTCAATGAACGTCACAAGCTGGCTTCGGCTGCTTCTTATAGCCTGCAGCCGTAGCTGCCAGCCAATAGAGTTTCTTCCGCACTATTTAAACCAATACCATTTGACATTTTACAAGAACAGTTCAAATAAACCAATAACATTCAAACCTACATACATAACAGATAGGTTTTGATAGGATGGTGGGGAAGGATGGAAGGATTGCATTTCTTCACAGCCATCTGGTCATTAGCACTCTCTGAGAACTGTTGGCGCTCCTTGCTGGGTTTATGGTGATGGGTTCACTGTTTGGCAGAGCTGAGGACCAGGTTGGAGACAGATCCTCCTAGAGCAGGGGTGTCAAACTCAAGGCCCGGAGGCTGGATCTGACCCGCCAAGTGCTTAGATCTGGCCCATGGGGCCCCCTGGAAACAGTAAGGACTGACCCACAATGCCTCTGCCAGTGAAAATGGAGCCTGTGAGGGCCACAGGTGGACCTTCCAAGCTCCATTTTTGCTGGCAGAGGGTTGCAGGAAGTGTCTGGCTGAAAATGGAGCTTGGAGCCCATTTTCACTGATAGACACTCAGGCCATGCCCATGACACAGTGACATCAAGCTGCCACCCACCCATCCACCCAAGGTCAAATACACCTCTGATGAGGTCCTCAATGAAATCAAGTTTGACATCCCTGTCCTAGAGCATACTGTATGAATCTATGCTGTCACCAGATAGAAGGCACACAGTCAATCAGCCAGGAATCTTTTCTTGGTCCTTCTCCACTTGCACATGCCCTGGCATCATCTCTCATCTCATCCTCTGCCCTGCCCTGTCCTGCCCATGAGAGAGGCAGAATGTACTCACCTTTAACTGAACTGTTGCTAAATAGTCTTTTCCCCCTTAGTCCAACACTAAGAAAAGTTATTAGATGGTCACCCATTTAATTTTCCTCCACATCCATGTTTGCTTTCAGTTCCTTTTTTATAAAACAAGGGTGGGGCTGTTTTAACCCTCCTTCCCAATACTTTTCCACAGCCTGCCAGACCATGAAGAGGAGTGGTAGGGGTAGAGGTAATCCTCGATTAACAACAGCTCATTTAGTGACTGTTCAAAGTTACAACAGCATTGACAAAAATGAGTTATGACTATTTTTTCACACATGTAACCTGTCAACTCGTAAAGCTTCCCTGACCCACTCCCGAGTTGCCATAGGCAGGGGAATGGGAAGTCATGCCTTGCAGCTGCACCAAGGAATTTACTCCTCAGTCATAACACGATGCAGTCTGGCCGAGCAAGTCAAGGCCATCTCCAATGGATACCAGCAATGCCTGGAGGGTGTCATGCCCCTGTTGGAATCTGATTCTGAGGGGGAGGTCAAGCAGCTGACAGGGAGTGGAAGTGTGGCTCCGGTGGCTGGGGAAGAAACTGGGGAAGAGCGCAGTCTGGCTGGGTCTTCAGAGGAAGACCCCGGGCCACCTCCTCTTCATTCTAGGGCATGCAGGGAGGAACGGAGAAGGGAGCAATGTGAGTTATGTGGGTTATGGGGGAGAAAAGGGCCCTGATTCCCTTCATTAGCTGCAGCTGGGAAAACAGGATTTAAAAAGGGCGTTTGCACACAGCACCTTGCTGGAAGCAAAGCGTGAATTATCGTTGTTTGTCAAGTCTTATCTGGGTTCCGGCGTCCTCCCAACTGTGTGTGTTTCATTATCTTTTGAAGTCTGCAATTCCTTATCCTACCCCGTCTCGTTAATTGCTGCAGTGTGGTTTGTGTTGGTTTTTATTTATAATCTATATGTACTGTGGGTTCAGACTGAATTTCTTCCCTTTAAAAACTGTTCTTGTTCTCCATCCGATGATAACTGGACACTGGGGCCAAGTTGGAGGTATTAAAGGGACTCTACCTACTTTTGGAACTTTGTTGCTTTTGTGCCACACCCGAAGTCATCACAGAGGGAGTGACTTCTACAACCCATGAAATCACCTCTTTGGGGAATGTGACAGGTGGTACACTTTGCGGGGAGGGGGAAACAGGGTCAGAGGCAAGAATGCGAAAGGGGTGAAGTCAGAGTTGGCTTCACCTAGGCAATGCTGACATGGTGCTCCTAATAAAAGACTGGATTTTTATTGCTAGATGGTGTGAGACTCTTAATTGAGTTAGGGCACTGGTCAGAACCATTGCAGCATCCCCATGGTCCCATGATGAGAATTCAGATGCTTGGCAACCGACTCGTATTTATGACAGTTGCAGTGTCTCAGGGTCATGTGATCACCTTTTGCGACCTTTGGACAAGCAAAGCCAATGGGGAAGCCAGATTCACCTTAACAACCGTGTTACTAACTTAACAACCACAGTGATTCATTTAACAACTGTGGCAAGCAAGGTTGTAAAATGGGGCAAACTTCACTTCACAAATGTCTCACTAGCAAAAGAAATTTGGGAGTCAATTTTGGTTGTAGGTCAAGAACTACCTTGCCTTGATGGTGCAGAAGCAAAGAGGTGGGGTGGGGTTGCAGAACTGGGGGCCAAAAGAGAGAGCAAGAGCCACTGGGGAAGGGAAGGGTTGGAGCTGAGTAGAAGAAGCAGAAGGGGTTCATCCAAACACTCACCTTGCTATAAGCTTGCAAAGTTTCAAGGATGATCCCATTCGAGCCCACCTGGGTGAACCTTCAGGAGAATTGCACAGCAGGGTTCCCACAAACGTGTAAATTTTATTGCCACATGTTCAATAAGCAACTGCTGGACATCGAATGGCAATACATCATTGTCAGTTGCATTTCAAAGGGTGAGACTCTGCTTCCAAAATCCTTGGGAAATGAAAGTTGCAATTAATTCATGCCCTGAATCCAGAATTTGCCAAGTGGGTGGGGAGGAACAGAAGAAGGATCATCTGCTGGTCAACAGATGGGAGTTTAATGAAATTGCTGAAGGAAAGCTACCAAGTACCAACTAAGTATATGAAATTTGAAGGTGATCAAGGTAGTGCATCCAAATTGGATTAAAGATAAACATGTCGCTTATTTCCCTAATAAGACAGAGCAAGATAAAAGACTTGCCACAGGGCACCACTAGAGGTTCAAAAATCACTCTGTAGAAAACTGCCAGTAGCTGATAATTAAAGAAGTTCCTGGGAGAATTGTTTTGTTTTATTTTTTCAGTGCATTTTGGATGGGTGTGTGAGAAACTAACTTCATCACCATTTCAGAAAGAAGATAAAATCCAAAGAGAATTCTTTCTCTAGCTTTCTAAGAAAAACTAGCAGGTTTTTCTAAAAAGTTATGATGCTTATATAGATCACACAGCTTGGAAAAGTACCACATGCTAACACTCATAACCACCTATTCACCCCAAGGAAGATAATTTATTCCTAAACAGAAATGAGATCATAACAAATAGATCAGTGGAATGTGATTCTCAATGGTTTACATTTATGCTGCATAAATACAGGCACTCCTCACTTAAGGTCAGTAATTGGGACCTGCAATTCTGTTGTTAAGTGACACAGTCACAAAACACAATGTCCCATGACTGCACTGATTTATAATGGCAGTTGCAATAGTTCCAGTTGCTGCCATTAGGCAAATTCCACGCGGTAGCAGTATTCCCTGGTCGCATGATCATCATTTGCAACCTCCTGGTAACTTCCCCATGGACTGTTTGTACGAAGTTGGCAGTGAAGATTGTGAATGGCATTCACATGACCAAGGGATGTTGCGACCATTGTAATTGTGAGCTAGTTTCCAAGCAACTGACTCATGATCGTGTGACTGCAGCAGTGGTGGTATTCTATCAGTTCGGCCCGGTTCAGCGAACAGGTAGTAAAATGCTACCGTTTGGCTGAACCAGTAGTAAACAAACAGCTACGGTTCAGCCAAACTGGTATTTCTTTCTTTTTTCTCCCAACAATCAGCTGTTCCAACAATCAGCTGTGCTGGGATCCCCCTCGCTGTCTTACTGCTTTGCCCAGGAGGCTTCCCTGAGACCCAGGAGGCAAAAAGTGGCACGGGGGGGTGCTGCAAAAAAAAAGATGAAGCCACGCCCACCCAGTCACATGGCCATGCCCACTTAGCCACTCCCACCTAGCCACGCCCACAGAACTGATAGTAAAAAATATTTGCATCCCACCCCTGGGCTGCAGGGACATTGCAGTGGTCACAAGCATAAATCCCCTTGTCCAGAAACTTCATAAGTTCGAACAAACACTGAACAAGTGGCTGCTGAATGAGACTACCTGTATTTTTTTGTAGTTAACTACAAGATACAATTCTAAATGTACACCCCATGAAATGAATTATACCTGGTTGATGGCTTGTTTATGAGCTGTTCCCAGCTTCTTTCCTTGAGGGAAGCTGAAGACAGTGGTTCAAACTTCGTTGGACAGAAAAAAAATGGTAATGGGGTTATTATCCAGTTGGGATGATACCCTATTGAAGTGAGAGCCATTTAGGCTGTCTGGTTGAAAACAAGTCTTGCTTAAAGCAACCCAGTGGTAGAAATAAACTTCTTACCTTTTCCATGTATCCTGCTGAGGAATTGAGAATATAGTTCAGCTACAATTAGATTGTGGTAGTGTATAAGTGAATCATTGAACAAATCAACCCAGGATTCTCACTTGAGGCACAAATCACCAGGGTCAAATGATCATACTTTGGTCACATTATGCAAAGACCAAGCTCTCTGGAAAAGGTTCTAATGTTAGGAAAGATGGAAAGAAAGGGAAGAGATGACCAACAGCAACATTGATAGACTTAGATAAACCATTGGAAGGCCATGTTAAGAGACAGATCATTCTAGAGAAAATCTATCTGGTCACTAGGAGGTAACTTCAACTTTCTGGTCTGGGATCATCAAAGGAAACTGATTAGCAAGTCAGAAGAAAGTCTGTCCATGTGACTGTTCAGCTACTGAATTTCATTTTGCCCAAGAGTTGATCATGGTTAATTGTGTAAAATAGAATAGAATAGAATAGAATAGAATAGAATAGAATAGAATAGAATAGAATAGAACAGAATTCTTTATTGGCCAAGTGTGATTGGACACACAAGGTATTTGTCTTGGTGCAAATGCTGTCAATGCACATAAAAGAAAAGATACATTCGTCATAAGATACAACACTTAATGATCGTCACAGGATACAATAAGCAATCAAATCATACTAGGAAATATAAATCGTAAGGATACAAGCAACAGAGTTACAGTCATACAGTCACAAGTGGGAGGGGATGGGTGATAAGGAGTGATGAGAAGATTAACAATAACAGTAGTGCAAACTTTGTAAATAGTTGAACAGTGTTGAGGGAATTATTTGTTTAGCAGAGTGATGGCTTTCGGGAAAAAACTGTTCTTGTGTCTAGTTGTTCTAGTGTGCAATGCTCTATAGTATCGTTTTGAAGGCAGGAGTTGAACAGCTTATGTCCAGGATGTGAGGGGTCTGTAAATATTTTCACAGCCCTCTTTCTGACTCGAGCATTATACAGGTCCTCAATTGAAGGCAGGTTGGTAGTAATTGTTTTTTCTGCAGTCCTAATTATCCTCTGAAGTCTGTGTCTGTCCTGTTGAGCTGCAGAACCAAACCAGACAGTTATAGAGGTGCAGATGATAGACTCAGTAATTCCTCTGTAGAACTGTATCAGCAGCTCCTTGGGCAGTTTGAGCTTTCTGAGTTGGCGCAGAAAGAACATTCTTTGTTATGCTTTTTTGATGACATTTTTTATGTTAGGTTATTTTAGGTCATGTGATATAATAGAACCTAGAAATTTGAAGGTCTCTACTGTTGATACTATGCTGTCTAGTACTGTAAGAGGTGGTAGTATGGGAGGGTTTCTTCTAAAGTCTACCACCATTTCTACAGTTTTGAGTGTGTTCAGTTCCAGATTGTTCTGGTTACACCACAAAGCAACTTATACAACCTCCTGTCTGTATGCGGATTCGTCATTGTCTTGAATGAGACCAATCACTGTTGTGTCACCTGCAAACTTCAGTATTTTAACAGATGGATCATTTGAGATGCAGTCATTGGTATATAGGGGTATATAGACATGGAGAAAGCACACAGCCTTGGGGGGGGGCTGTGCTAATTGTACAGGTATCAGATGTGATTGTGCCTAGCTTCACCTGCTCTTCCTGTCTGTTAGGAAGCTTATGATCCACTTACAAGTATGTTCAGGTACTGTTAGCTGGTTTAATTTAGTTAGAAGAATGTCTGGAATGATGGTATTTTGAATGCTGAACTGAAGTCTACAAAGAGGACCCTTGCGTAGGTATTGGGAGATTCAAGGTGTTGTAGGATGTAATGCTGACCCATATTAACATATTAAATCAGAAATGTCTATTGAGATCAATTTGCTATACTTACTAAGTGGAATCTTTAACCTTAGAAGCAACATGGCTCTGAACAGAGTTGCTGTTAGATCTTCTCAATTTACTTTTAGCCTTAGCCCAGGTTGTAAGTGTGAGGATAATAACCATATGTTGCCTGTCTATGGAGATTCTCATTTGTCCAGGTCATGGTTGTCCCAAAGGTGCTTTTTCAAGAGGCAACTGGACTTTCTTGTTTTTCTTTGAAGACATTTCACTTCTCATCCAAGAAGCTTCTTCAGCTCTGACTGGATGGTAGAGAATGGAAGGTTGTATGCACCTTGCAGACAGCTGGTCATTTGCTTCTTTTAGCAATTCATTAAGGTCACCTGGAGATTTATCTGTGTCATCAGACCCCTTTGAAAGAGGGGTCAAAGAGGCCATCTACGTCAAAATTGAACAGCCTACTCTTAACAGTGGGGGTGGGATACAACATCATCTATCTCCAATCTACAACACAGTCCTTTCAACAGTTCCAAGAAGGCTCTACACCCATTTGCACCACAAACATGACCCTGACAACACAGATGAACTTCCAGGTGACCTTGATGACTAGCTAAAAGAATGCAAATGACCAGCTGTCTGCAAGAAGTATAAATCCTTCTATTCCCCACTCTCCAGTCAGAGCTGAAGAAGCTTTTTGGATGAAAAGTGAAACATCTTCAAAGAAAAACCAGAAAGTCCAGTTGCCTCTTGGAAAAGCACCTTTGAGACATACTTTTCCATTCCATGGTACAGAAATCAGTTGAATTAGCCTTTCTTGAACCCTAATGCTTAAAAAATGCCATGCTTTACACATTGTGCTAACCCAAAAGCAAGCTAAAATGTAAAAACAATAGTTATCATATGAGATCTCAGCTAGTATAATTTATAGAGCATGATTTATGCCTTATTACATTTTGCAAAGCTAGTCATTTTGCAAATCTTTAGTTAAAATGAATTGGACTGTTTCTGAATGCTAGTTTAGGGAACAAAAGAAGACTGCAAAATGTCCATCTCTCTCTTCTAGTAGTTTGCCATCAAAATGCAAAAATGTCACATATGATAACATCATCATAGGAATACAGGTAATCTTTGACTTATGAGCACAATTGAGCCCAAAATATCTGTGTTAAATGAGACATTTGTTAAATGAGTTTTGCCCCATTCTTCTACTTTCCTTGCCACGGCTGTTAAGTGAACCACTATGCCTGTTAGATTAGTGACACTGTTGTTAAGTGAATCTGATTTCCCCATTGACTTTGCTTGTTAGAAGGTTGCAAAAGGTGATCACACTACATTAGTCATAAACAAACTGTTGTAAGTCAAGGATTACATGTACTGCCTTTACATACTCGCCTTCCAACATTTGACACAAGTATGTAGGAGATGACATTTGCTTGCTGATGTAATTATGCATGGATTATCATGTGCTCCCTCTCATCTCCCCTGCTGGGTTTTGCCTCAGGTTATTCTTTTCAGAAAAAAAGAATACAGAACTCCTTACCTTAGCAAAGTTATGACGGACCCACTTGTTCTGACCAAGTCTTCCTCAGACTGTAATTAAGCACGCTTGGTTAAAACAACTCTTGTTTTATTCCAACACTGGAAATTATGTTCATTCCCAGCCTGTAATGAGTCCCAAACAGTCCCTCGAGATAAGCACCCACCTTTCTCTCCTTTGAATTGCTGCCAACAACAAAAGTGCCAAATGGACTATTAAAAAACCCAACCAAAGTACAAAGTCCACACAGAGATTCAAGGATTAATCCGAACTGAATAAACGACTTTGCTTCCTACAAAGGTTTCTTCACCTTTGCCTGTCCTTTATACCTTATGGGAGGGGCAATCACCTCCAAGCCTCACTCCCTTGTTGCTCCTTTTGTCTCAGCTGCTCTTGTCTTCTAGCAGCTCTGCGCACATGCACACTGGGAACAGGCTCCCCTTGTTCCTCTGCTTCGCTACTGCCAGACTCTGAGGCTCTGGAGTCAGCACCCCACTCCCAGATGATCCAGGCCCCATCTCTGCGAGTCCTCTCCAGACTCCCGGACTGGTCCCCGTTCTTCCCCATTGTCCGATTCTGCTGCCATCTGCATAGCTGCCGGCAAACCACAACAACAACATCCCAAAATGTATTTCTGACCCAGTTCTGATGGTCGCTTCCCCAATGGTCACATGACTGCATTTCTGGCACTCAGCCACAGGCCTACATTTATGGCCTTTTGAAGCTTCCCACAGTCACATGAACATGGTTTATGAACTTAGCAAACGATGGTTTGTTTGACCACAGCATTCATGTTTAACAATCATTGCAAAAAAAAAGGTCATAAAATCAAGTCGGTCAAATGATAGTCAGCTTTACAACCATTACAACTTACAACATATAATGTGGAGGCTCCATTACGAGCATTGGTTGAGGCCTAACTAACTATATTGAATTGTGTGGATTGTTGATCTGATCCAATGAAATGCCTCTTAGAGAAACAGGTTGTAATTGTGCTCAGGATACTACCCGAAGCAACTTGAAAAGTTAGGTGTCCAGTGCTATAAAAGTTGTTCAGAATCCCTGCCAAAATTCATCACTTCAAACCCCAAGCAACAGTGCAATCATATTCACACAGCACACAACTAAATCAGCTGTATGAGAGATGCTAAATGAAACAACATACTTGTTTCATTTTTGGACAGGGGTTGGTGACTTAATTTAGTTAATGGTCCTATGTTCTAGGACAGGGGTGTCAAACTCAAGGCCCGTGGGCCGAATCTGGCTCATGAGGTGCTTAAATCTGGCCCACAGGGCTGGCCTGGAAATAGCAAAGGACCAGCCCACGGGGCCTCTGCTAGGAAAAATGAGGCATGGAGCAGAAGTGGGATCCTACCTGTTCCACTACCGGTTCGGTGATTGCACGCATGCATCTATTGCATGTGTGCAGCTTTCCACATACCAGCTGAGGCCTACAGCGCCAATCAGCTGAGAGGAGAAAGAAGAGAAAAGCACAGGGGTCAGTGGATGGGCCAATCCTGCACTTTTCTCTTCTTTCTCCTCTCAACTGATTGTTGGAGGCTTTTTTTACTACCATTGGGCTGAACTGGTAGCAATTTTTGCTACCAGTTTGGCCGAACCAGTAGCATACCACCACTGGCATGGGGAGGGCATGTGTAGCCCCCTGCACCCCATTTTAGCCTGGATGGCCTCTTGCAGCACCCTGCTGGCCAAAATGGGATGCAAGCTGCGCACCCCTGTGCCCCGTTTTGGCCATAAAGTGATGCAGGAGGCTGTCCAGGCCCGAAAATGGAACATGGGGGCGTGGGTGCACGCAGCCCTCCCCCGTGCCCCATTTTAGCCAGCAGGGTGCTGCAGAAGGTATCTGTCCCATCTTACCCCTCCCCCCGGTGGCTCATGGAGAAGAACTACAATGCTGATCCGGCCCTCGAAGAAATCCAGTTTGACACCCCTGTTTTAGGATAATTTCAAAAACCAAGTTAAATGTGCTCTATGAATGTTACCAGTGAGAGGCCCTCACAATCTGACACACAAATGGCCCTCGACTTACAACAGTTCATTTAGTAACCATTCAAAGTTACCACAGCAATGAAACAAGTGTTTTTCACACTTACGACCGTTGCAGCATCCCCGTGGTCACACGATAAAAATTCAGACGCTTGAAACTGACTCATATTTATGACGGTTGCAGTGATCCGGGGTCACGTGATCCTCTTTTGAGATCTTCTGACAAGTCAACAGGGAAGCGAAATTCACTTAACAACTGTGTTACTAGCAATAGCAAAATAGCACTTGGACTTATATACCGCTTTGTAGAGCTTTACAGCCCTCTCTAAGTGGTTTACAGAGTCAAAATATTGCCCCAACAATCTGGCTCTCTACGAACTTAACAACTGCAGTGATTCACTTAACAACTGTGACAAGAAAGGTTGTAAAATGGGGCAAAACTCCCTTAACAACTGTCTCATTTAGCAGCTGGAATTTTGGGCTCAATTCTGGTCATAAGTTGAGGACTGTCTGTACTTCATGCAGCTGCCGGTGTTAGTTTTAAACCTGCAGGAATGGGAAAACGTTCCCACCACTGAAATCAGGGTATGTTAAGGTTGCAAAAAAAACCAGCGAGCAACTCAGAGATGGTGTTTTATCACTATTCTTATCAGATGGCCTGCAAAAAAAGAAAGAAAGAAAGAAAGAAAATGTTTTGCAAAAGTACAGGGCTGTAGGGTTATATGAGATATCCTGGAATGAATGTAAGTGTCATGAAGACTGAGAGGTTCTATGTATCAAAGCAGAGAAAGACGAAGGGACTCCAGCAATTTGTCACCAGAAACTTCAGCAAAGGGGAACAAGGGAGCCAGCCTTGGGGGGTGGGAGAAAGCAAAAATAGCCTTCCATCATCACACAATTGCCACCATTTAGATGGAGCTTGGATTAGGGGAAGCACAGCTCATCGCACAGTCACACAGTAGGATTCCAGAAGCAGCTGCCATTATGGGCAGGTTCCATAGAGGTAAGTCAAGGGCTACCTGTATTTCATATGTTCAGTGTTCCAAGTTCAGGAACATATTAGCCGGGGTAGACAAAGCCCTGACAGGTCTCCTAAATGTTGACCCCAATAACCCCTGTGTGCTTGTGGCTGTTTTAAATCAAAAGTCCCAATTTTCATGAGATTACCAATTTTGACCGTATTTTCAAACAAGACCGCATGAGATCACCATCATTTTCAAAAAGACTTCGATGTCCATTGTTGGAAGAAACATCCTTCTGGTTCAGTTCCAAGCAGGGAGAAAGACACAGGAAACATGGAGGCTGGTTGGAAAGATGGTGTATTGACAGACAGGACCACATGGGTTTGAGGTCCTGGGGAGCTGACCACATAGAGTTGAGAATGAGGGTTGTTTATACCTTCTCTTGGGCCTTGCCCTTGAGCTTCCTGTTCCTGTGCAATAAATGTATTCTATTGGCTGTAATCAGACTCACATGGGGCCATGTGGGGGGGTCATGTTTGTCTGAATCAAATTTGGTTGAAGTCTAGAGGGTGATGCAATGTCCCCAGGTGATTGTGCCGTGTGGTGAGCTCTGCTGCTAGATAATCCTATTATGTCCTGGAGGGTCATGCTTTAATCCCATCACCCTGGAGCTGAAGGTCTTTTGACTTCTAGATAGGCTGGCCCCGTCCTTCTCAACCAAATATCTGCTGGGGGCAGGGAGCTGAAGCTCTGAGTTTCTGTCTCCCTTAAGATTTCCATTTCTCTTTTAGGGGAAATATAATATTCTGCCTTTTTAAATATTTCTCAAATTATTTCATTCTTCTAGGAAAGGTGACTTCCCTCACCATGCTATTGTACACATTTCTGCCATGATGTCTGTCCAATCCGGCACTGCTACCAGTTCCCTTACTGCTAAGGTTTGTTTGTTTGTTTGTTTGTTTGTTTGTTTGTTTGTTAAACATGTACAAGATAACAAGTGTAGGTATGAACCTAAACATGAACGAAGGAAGTAAATACAGATAAATGGGGACAGTAAGACAGGGACAGTAGGCCTGCTGGTGCACTTATGCACGCCCCCTTTAAGGATCTCTTAGGAATGGGATGAGGTCCACAGTAGACAGTTTGAGGTTGAAGCTGTGAGGGTTTGAGGCTGTAACAACAGAGTCAGGTAGGGCTTTCCAGGCATTGACCACTCTGTTGCTGAAGTCGTATTTTCTGCAATCGAGTTTGAAGCGGTTTACTTTGAGCTTGTATCGCTTGTTTGCCTGTGTGTTATTGTGGTTGAAGCTGAAGACGTCATTGACAGGCAAGACATTGTAACAGACAATTTTGTGTACTATGCTTAGATTGGACCACAGGCAGTGCAGTTCCAGATTGTCCAAGCCCAAAATTTCAAGCCTGGAGGCGTAGGGAATTCTATTGTGAGTAGAGGAGTACTTTTCTCGAGAAATACCTCTGAACCCGCTCAATTGTGTTAATGTCCAATATACAGTGTGGGCTCTAGGCAGAATAAATAACACCGTGTCCTCAGCATGCCCCACTCTTCTTGCTTTCTATGCATTTTCTCTCTAACCTAAGTATAATTCTCTTATAATGGGCCACTTAACAAGGCTCCATTTGCCACAAACAGCTTGAGACATTAATCTTATTAGCCAGCACTCATCTGCATGCAAAAACAAATAGATACATCCAACCTTTTGTTTTCTGTGAACAAAAAAATTAAAATAAAATACAAGGTGCAAGGGAAGGGGAGACAGGGAGAGAGAAAGGAAAGAGAATCGCAAGGAAAACTCCTCAGAGATTTGTGGTTGGTGGCAGCTTTACAAATTAAATGCATGGAGCTGGTCTCCTGCGGTTTCTGCCTAGAATTCTATTATCACCTAATACAGTGTCACAGGCAGCTCTGCAATAAGAGACAATTTTTCAGATAAAGTATTAACAATCACTTTTGCAAAACCATATATTTTTCAGTTCATCAGACAGCCAAGTTAGCACCTTGTTACCAGTGGTGGCATTCAAATTTTTTTACTACCAGTTCTGTGATCGTGGCTTGGTGGGCATGGTGTTGCTTGGTGGGGGTGCTGTTAAGTTTGCATGAAGAGACAGACGCGGAGTGCTTCAAGCTCTTTTGTTTATTAGTGACTACAGCTCAGAACGGACCCAACTGGCTTTGCTGCGGCTGCTACTTATAGCCAGCAGCCGCAGCTGACAGCCAATCAGAGTGCAGGGTTTTCCCGCATTTTCTAAACCAATCATTTCCAACACTTTACAAGAACAATTCAAACTTAACCAATGATTTCAAACCTGCATACATAACAGGTGCCTTGATAGGCGTGGCAGGGGGAGGATACTGCAAAATCTCCATTCCCTCCTGACTCCTGGGGGAAGGTTACTGCAAAATCCCATCCCCTCCCCACCCCATTGTGCACAGCAACAAAAGAAGACCCAGTTGATCAGCTGGGACTCGGGAGGTAGAGAATAGATGGGCCAGTCAGAGCTGGTCAGATGGGCCAGTCTCCAGAACGGGTCAGAACCTGCTGAATACCACCTCTGCTTGGTACTCTACTTTCTTACTAACTACCAGCCTCTCCTCTGCTCACCCCACCTCCAGTTCCCTCACTGGCCAGCTATTTCTTTCGCTAAGAAATATATCTTGGATCAGCTCAGCCAGATTCTTGAATGTAGTTTTTACTGAGTGTTTGCAGGATGAGACAGAGAAAGAATTCTTGACCACGGATTTTTACCTGTTTCCTTTGTATTTCCCCTTTCTCTTCCCATTTTATTTTCTCCCAACTTGCTTTGGGAAAAGTTAATAAATCTTAGTCTGCAGAACTATGATGCTTCTTGATGCCAGCCTGCCACCTGTTGGCCAAGAATAGAAAATGTTTCTCATCTATAGTTTTTTCTATACTGGTTTATTTGGTAAGAAAAGATGTTCAGTATGTGGAAATCGTTTGGGTGATTGGGGAGCAGCAGGCTGCCAGACTCTGGATGTGCCTAACTGAGCAGCATATTCTTGGCATGCAAAGATTGCAAATGTGATGACCCAGAGTATATCAGAAATATAACAAAACCCAAAACATAACTAAAAGTCCTTTAACGCCTTCAACTTGGCTTCACTGTTTAATTGTTCACAGAGGAGAAGTAAACTATTTTCAAAATAACATTTCAAAGGAAAGAAACACAGTTCAAATTCAAAGAGCCAATAACAAACCAAAAACCAAAAACAAACCACACTGAATAAAGTTCCACGACAGACCAAGATAGATAATTGCCAACTTCAGGAAGATAACAGGTACAGTCCATTGGAAGAACGCCAACCAAGATAAACCTTCTTTAGGAATAAAACACTAATTTGTCTCCAGCGTCTGTTAGCATGCAGGTCCAAACTCTTATGCAAATCTCACACAGGCAACCCATGAAGAGGATCATGGCCCTCTCCTCCCAAGTAGACCATGTTTTACCCTGATCCTCTCCTCCCTGCATGCCCTAGGATGGATAAGGGATGGGCCTGGGTCCTCCTCTGACTGCTCAGCTGGCCTCTGCCCTTCCCCAGCCTCCTCTACCACCTCTGGAGCCACACTTCCTGTTGGCTGTTCCTCCTCTTCCTCAGAGTCAGTCTCCACCAGGGGCGTGACAGCAAATCCAAATCCCTGTTTAAAGGTTTGGCTAATATCTTGGAAGCCAGTCAATACTGAGAAAGGTGGACTAAAAGCAGACTCTGTAGAAATCATTTCTCTCAGATTATATTAGAGGATGAGGAGAATAGCAGAATCTCTGCTGACAAACAAGGCCATGACATGTAAATCCTCCCAGGGATGTTCCTACCATACAGTACTTGAGACTGTGGGAACAGAGGTGAGAAAACAGGGCAGTTCCTTCAGCAATTTGAGGATTAAAGTAAGTTGATCAGATACTTTCAGTTCCATTATCAGCCCTTTTAGCACCACATTGGCAGTCCAGGAGATAAAATCTGCCCAATATTAAGAATTGGTAACAACAAGTTGTCCTTGCTTTCCTCTTGCCTCTGCACCCCTTTTTCCTTTCATGTTGGGTTTCTCTAGATCAGGGATCCCCAAACTTGCTGGAGAATTTTGGGAGTTGAAGTCCACAAGTCTTAAAGTTGCCAAGTTTGGAGACCCCTGTTCTAGATTGTTACATCTATGAAATAGAGAACCAATACAAATATAGTAACCTATATGCGTTGAATGAACTGGGGATTGCTGCTAAAGCCACTGTTTCTAACTTGGATTGAGATCAAATATAAAATTGCATAAATGCATTACACATTAAAAGAGGCAGAGCTTTAATTGCACCATCCTGGCATTAAAACATCCGCATGGATTGCGTCCCGGTGTGATTGTGTGAAAAGAGGTTGTCTCCCTGAGGACATTTGATCACTGGTAGGTCCTTCCTTACTCAACATCAACAAACAAATGACAGCAGCAGCATTAAGAGCTCTGCCCCATAACTGAGACAATCTGTGTCAACATTGGCTGATTAATCTGAACAACCCTGAATTGTTTGGAAAGCCTCCATCAGCTATTCAGCCAGTAACTGCCTGCCTCCCAGAAGGGGATGAGGAGGTCAGACATTCTGGATGGATCAATGCAATTTCTCCAAATCATGGAGAAAGCATTTCCAGGAATCACTGCCTTGGGACAGAGGTGGGATTGGGGATTGATCAGTAGGATTCAATGACGAAAAGGAGATAAGACAAATTCAAAGAGGAAAACCATTAATAGTTATTGCACCCAGCCTTGTTGAACCTCCATGTTTTGGAGTACCATACCACT